>CM055265.1:102216911-102781895 GCA_029237695.1 Conchocele bisecta
CCATTTTAAATTATGGTGCCACAAGAATCAAGGAATAATGCCACCAGGAGGTGTCAACCTAAGGGGGGGATAGTGTGGCAAACTTTTCCCAGTTATATACACGTCTTAATTAATTATTTACTGCAATGGGAAATATATTGTTACCCTAAGTTAACCACTGGTCAATTAACAGTTATGGTGTGATGGGCTGTAAAGCCTCTATTCACTCAGATGCATGGGGAAGCTATTACAACTGCATATGAACCCTATTGACCTTTTCATAGTGACCTTAATCTTGGCACACTGCCAAGCTAAAGGTAGACCTTAAACTGGGTCAAACCAATTAGGAGCCTTATCACAATACCCACTACATCACTGTGGAACCTTGTGCAGCCGTAGGCTGGCTCACTGCCAAGCGTAAGGTAGACCTTTTTGTAGGTCATCTATATTTAGCAACAGTACTCCTCCAGTTGATATGATTTGAGAAAAGCAAAGTTGATAAACATTGCCCAGTCTTGTTGGTAAATGAGCAGTTACCAGACATAGTAGCTCCTAGCTGTGTGGCGTAATATGTATATCTAACGACCACTCATTTGACCCGTCTCTATGAGACGATTGAGACCGTGAATACTTCGTGGTAAACTGTGTGTTCATCTTGTTTCTCCACTAACAAATATGCAATATGTCAATGGGCTATGATCACACATTTAACCGGCTCTATGAGAAGACTCAAGTGTGGTCACCTAAGATTTGGTATTCCCGTGGGGAGACGAGAATAACATACAGTTATGGGCTGGTAGAAGGGTATGTTCTCTGTATGAAAGGGGGCAAAATGACAATCGTACACCATATTTCTTGTATTTTACTACAACATTGTTCAATTGAGCATGGGTCTCACTTATAAATATGAAAACATTATAGTGTTAATGCTTATCTCATTAAGGCATGAACTGACTGACTGTTTCTAGCCAGTGGCAGTACAAAAAGATGTAGAAGGACACTATTATATTATGTAGACAGTCAATCTCTTGTGACGTGTCTTGCGTACTATGAGTCTAAATTGCCATGCTCATATGAATATTGTTGTAGACACACATGTAGTGCAGTATCATCTATTATCATGATTATCTTGGGAGGGAATATTTGACAAGACACTTTCTTGCCTGATTCACCATAACCTTTAATTCAATTAAAGGTTAACCTTAAAATAAAAGGTAACCACTTAAAGGTAGACCTTACTCAAGGTCACCATTAAAGGTACCTGAATCACCGAGATGTATAAAAGCTGAGATTTCCTGATCCAAGGGAGAGTGCCAGTTTTGGGTTTTAAAGAGCATTCTGTTTTGGCTCCTTTGGATAAATTAAATAACCTACTTTAGTTTCGGAATTACTGTGATCTAAATTCAAGGACGGAATTATTAACTTTTAAGCAAATTGCAACTGTTACTTATTTTTACTGGGTTGTTTGTCAGGGAAGGCCGTCGAGCCAACTCTCTGATGGAGGGGAATGTGGAAGTAGGAGCTTGTGTTTCTGAACTACTTCATGCGTGACTTGGATTTGTATATTTACTTTATTAACCACATTAAAAATATGTACTCCTGAACGAACGCCTTCTCTACAATTTGAGTTTCCAATTGGTACTACAAAGAATTGTAACATTCTTTCATCTGACGTTGCGACAGACAATTATTATCACATTGAGGTGAAGAAATCAGCAACTTACGTCACTCGGTTTCTAATTGACCAAAAGGTCTGGTGGCAGCGAAACAGTTCAGTCCTGACAAAAAGGGGACCATCAGCCGACCAATTCAGTCCAACAAGGGCTGAGTTACGGAGGGTAAAAGGATTTCGCTACAATATGTAGATGTAGAATACATATTCCTAATAGCAGTTTTCCATGAATACCGTGCTTACATTATTTTTTTACCCGAATATGTATTTTTCACATTTTTTCAAATAATAAATAAATCAGATTGTATTTGATATATAATTATATTTAATGTCACAGTCTAATGAGAGTCTAATAGTATATACAAAGCACATATAATATGTTTTAAATGTAACAAGAAACTGTTAGCTTGATTGTTATGAAGTGAGGGAAAAAACGTTGTACTCCTGACATAAACGCGAAATAATGGGTGGCCAGCATTTATATGACAATAATATAACATATTTTTGTTCAATATATCTTCTGGTGCTTTTAGAACTTCAAAATGTCATGGAATTTACATTATAACACAAATTCATAATACTAAATCCTTTACAATGGCACTTGCCCATTTGTATTGACAGAAAAGTGTTACTTGTTTTCAAGTAAACATTGATGATATGGTATTTCAACTACTGTCATATGTTCGTGTATTAAGGCTTTCAATATTAATAAACCAGTGGACAATATCTGATTCAAATATACCACTGCATTTCGACATTTACTGTGCATGTCAGGAGTGCAACATATTAGACAAAATGTATGTATGTATTTGCATCCACATATGACCATAATCACACATATAAGTTGTAAGGGCCATATTCGAAGTTGTTCAATATGTCATTTGGTGTGTCTATATTGTCACAATGATCTTCACAACGTCTTCTGTTGAATGTATGAAACTACTTATTATGTAATCAATTGAGTTTGCTTCAATACAAAATATCAACATTTTTCTCTAAATACCAATTATGTCAGGAGTGCAACACAATTTTGAACTGTTGTTCAGTGATTGACTGAAAGGCAGCCGGCAGACCATTTGGTCTGAAGTTTTCTGTGGTGTTTAATTATCATGTATGACATATCGGAAACAGTAATTTTCATTCTTTATGCTGCAGTTTGGAGAAAGTAGGAAAAACTTTTATCTTTATAGTGGAAGAAAAAAGCATTATAAAACTAATAAAAAGCACTTTTGTTAGAGCCCGGATGCGATACATACACTCGGTGTTTATGCACTTCAATCGGAATTATGCAATTTGTAGTCAGAGAGTAAATTTATAAACATAATTCTTCACGGACTTCATAAAACAGAATGACGAAGACTATATATATATTTCATGAATGAGTTGCGAAGGGAAATAAGTAGTACATAATTACGAAACCATATATCACCTTCTTCTACATTGTCTGAATTCAATTGGATTTAGGATATTGAGCCAATGTTTTCTTCTTCCTGTATTTATGTACAATTATGTTATTTACAGCATGTACACCATTCATACATATCATACATCCATATCACAGATATAATACAATTTAGTATGTTTATACTTCACTATTGTCACAAGTATTGCTCATTGAAATTGGTACTTCCAGAGGTTAACACTATATATAAAAATACATGTAATTTAATTACGCACAAGTCACAATTCCTTTGAATGTTTGATACACGTTAAATTGTACCCAAAGTGACCCCCTTACTACTATCACCACCTATCACTACCGTTAAATGTCCCACATACGTCCAAGTCCACGTCCGAAGTAAATGTTTTACATACATGTGCTTCAATGACTGAAGTATAGGTATACCTCAATAAATATATATCCAACTGTAGATAGGCGATGCATCTGCGTGCATCGTATCTCTAATATCCACCACCTTCCCGACTCTTCTATCGACTACATCCCGCTCTAACTACTCAAATGCCCTCTGGATCGTCCATCCGCTGAAATTAAAGAACGAGCCCGATATCCCATCTGCCTCTCTACTAAACTCCATGCGACGCACAATATAGCACGCGTATACAATACAGAGTACCTATTTACTAACTAATTAAACATACCTGATCATCTTCCATCAGGATGAAATAGTCCAATGAGAGTGTATGTATTTCTCCCTCTCTCTCTCTCTCTCTGACCATGCTGCCAGATATGCCTATTCACACAACCACCTCTCACAAACATCCAGCACACACTGTTCTACAAGATTTAAACTCACTTGTGAACAACCCACAAGTACTAAAATAGCTCACTGACCACGGATTATCCTTGACCAGTAACAACAGATTTCCCTTCAATCAAAATTTGTCATTTACCCCCAGGCCCCTGTTGTACCTATCTCCCATTCTCATTAAATGTATACTATTGCTGAATTATGATTCTTACCAGCCGAGATCGCTATATACATTTGTATTTCTCTGTGACAATTTTATTTGAATATTTTTAAAGTGATGGTATCAAATCCAATATAATACTGAAGTGTTTTCAATGCGGCATGATATAAAACCAAACACATGTTTATTTTCACTTCATACTTGTCTACATATCTGGAGAAGTATTGTAATTATTTTCATTTTTTTTGTTAGTTTTGTTCAACTGTGTTTTCAGTTTTCGTTTCCTCCATTAAAGTCATGTATTGTTGTGAACTTGTATGTATATATGTTCATCTGAAATAAAAAATTAGCTGCTCAGATAAGGTTTATGTTTGACCACCAATATCACATTTTGGAACCATTTTTTAAGTTACCCATGTGTTTGTAAGCTGTCCATTCTTGGTGAAGTCCACTGGAAGAGTTTGAGACGACGATTTCATTGACCGAGTCAGCCACCTGTTGTCATCCTGCTTACTGCTGCAGTGGTCAGCTCGGGCCAGTTTGTATGTGAACCGATACATTTCTGGTGTCCGGCCAAGATTACAGGTACGCAACTCGATGACATTGTCCTTAGTCGTGGCGTGTTGTAGAGGCAAAGGTGTGACATTATATTTGTCAACGTTTTATAGGTTAATAAACTTACAGAAATATGTCCCTGTGTATCGCGCCCCTTGCAGTGAGCATGATAAAGTCGGCGCTATTGTCGTGCCTGGGTGCGTACAATATTTGCGCTACAGTTTGTAAGGACCAACTATAAAATCAACCGTAACACTTTATAAACTTCACATAGTTGTTTTTTGTTGTTGGTGTAACATCTGAATTAATATGTGTAAATACCAAAATATTTCCATAACTATAACCTTTTTTTATGCTTATTTTTAACGGCGGCACTGGCTCTAGGACCTTGCATGCCGTCTCCCAAGAATGGGAGAATGAACGGAGGTAGAGACTTTTTGAGAGAAGCCGGTAATTCGTATTTACAGAGCAACTACGAATTATCGGTACCCATTTACAGCTGGGTGAACTGGAGCAGTGTGGATAAAGTGTCTTGCTCAAGGACACAACGCACGCCGCTAGTCAGGCTCGAACCCACGACCCTTGGATCAGTAGTCCGACACACTAACCATTACGCCACGGCGCTCCACTCAACCATAACCTCGACTGACTTGAAACTTCACATGCTTGTCAATGCCAAATTATCCAGTGGGAATGCAGCTGTACTTACTAAGTATAGCAACTCCATAATAACTACATCAAGTCCTTTCTCTTTTAATTTACCAAGGGCACTCTTCCAAAGAATGTTAATATCTTCATCACATTGGGTGTTTGCTACATGTATGTGGCTCTCTTCACATTCTAATAATTCTCTAGTAACTTCACCATTGCATTCTTAAAATTTCAAATCTATTAATAAAATGTGTATTATTGTTAATCGTATTATTTTATTGTTTAATTATGTGTTTAAACTGTATTTTATCTATTTTAATATCATGAGACGAATATCAGCATAATACATTATAAAATGTGGAATTATTGTTTATGCAACAAGTTATTTTAGTAAATTGGCCATGCTGAGAAATTAGCACCCCACCCCCCCCCCCCCTACAGGTTTCCTAGCGAAGTCCTAGAGGTACGATGCGGGTGCTAATGTAAATACTAAATCAAATATAAATATTGTTATATGGTCATTAATAAATAGAAAATTTGTTGTTTTCAGTGTCAGATCGAATTATTCATCTCGTGAACACCAAACGCTATGCTTTCACTCGTAGCTTCGCCACTCCTGAAAATACTACGCTTGATGTTCACTCGATGAAACATAATTCGACCTTACACTGAAAACAACAAATATCCTCTTTACATCTCTAGACCGCCTTTCAGCGAATAACGTGCCAAACATTGTCGAGGTACGAAAGGGGCAGACATAAATCAATGTTGCATAGAAAGTCAGCGCTAAACTTCAATTTAAGAATCGACATTTGTTGCATATTTTTTGTGGCTTTTTTGTGACCCCTTATTAGTCATATTCAATTGTGACCTCTCATTAGCATTTTCGTGTTTGGTGCCAAAACATGGTCGATTCTGCATATATTCTTTTCCTCAACATCGTTTAGTATTGTACGATGACTGCGTGCCATTCGTGCACCAATATCCGCCCAACTATAACAGCAATTTTCCCAGGAATTGTAAAATGTGACCCCTTCTTAACTACTGTGTTTTCGGTCCCGCAAATACGCGGTTTCACATTTAGACAAACTGAGACCGTCTTTAGCAATAGAATAATGAGCCGAGTTTGGGTTTTTCAAATGGCAAGGCTCACGCGTACACGATTTCTGTTATTTGAATAGGTTTTCTCAAAGTTATGATAATAAATCTTATCTGAATCGGGTCGATCCGCCATTGTTTTTCGTGCCCCTGCTTAGCAAAGTGTCACGTGGTACCCGCACCGTGAGAACGCCATTGTTTTAAAATCACTGTCGGTATTGTGATACGGTGGAGAGTTTCCGTGATACGGTGCAGACAGGGTATATACATGTCGCCAAGATGGAGTCGCGGGACGACAGCAGGTAAGTGTCAGTTTATTTGAATATTTTACAGCTCACAGGGCATTATCAGCAATGTATCTGGTGTGTACAAACGCAGAACTGAATATGCTGTCCAACGATCACGCTCACAATACTAATGACAACGTATTTGCTGAATAATTCGTTTGCAAAGATGACACCTTTTTGTACGTGAATTTTGAATCGAGGGAGCATAATAAAAATGCCAATTTCTCGCTAACACGCAATTGTTATTATCTCTTTTTGGTGGCGATATCGAGTAAATACAGTGTAAATGATCCGTGGAAAGTGTCAGCTCTCTACATGTAGGATACGACATGTTTTTATGGCATTTTCTGAGCCCACCTAAAACACCCAAATTGTTGAATACACTCGCATTGCAGAATGCAAAAACAATTGCTCCGCATACATACTGAGTGGAAGTATATTTGTAAAGACAATTTGACAAATCATCCAAAAACAAAGTAATAATCTCAATTGGCGAAAATGACTAAACAAAATTGTGATTTGTTTTGCAATTTAATACACAAAAATACAGATTTTTTCTAACTTAAAACCTTCACTAAAAGGGTATTATTCTTAAACACCACAGAATAAGGTTATAATAAGCCTTCCTATGAGCAATTTAATTAGTACGATGTGCAAATAAAATAAAAACTTGCAAACATTACCTAAAACAAACAGTATATACTGAAACGATTTTAAAATGCCACAAGGATTTCTACATGCTATTTATTTACCCATTACATAATTTTCTAAAAAATGTTACTGAGAAAAAATAGCAATTTTATTATCTATCCAAATAATCCGGGATCGATACATGAAAGTCACGTGGTGCACTGCGGTCACATGGCTGATCATACATTGGTGTTCAATAACATGTCCACCTACCTGTTGCGTTTTTAAATATTTTCAGAATATTTCTGACCATAAATACGTAAAGAATTCGTACTTTTTAAACATTGTTTTAAAATGACGTGTCCATGGATATCCAGACAGGTACACATGGAAAACAAAATAAAACAATACCATTGGCAAATTAACTGCGCATTACAAACTTTTGATTTTCAATGTTTGTAAGCAACTGGAAAATAAATACTTTCACACTAATAACACGGCATAACCATGTATTCACCTATAAAATGATCAAAACCAATATATGATGATCGTACTATAAACAATTGAAAATACATTGTTGCAGAAATATTTTAAATTATTTGAAAAATGGTCTAAATTATTAAAATCTCCAGACATTGTATAATATGTTGATTTTTCATTATTCAACAACATAAACAAAATGGTGGTATATTACATGTATTTATTATATGAAATTTATACCAATACATTGTATTATAATTGGTCGGAATGCAATAGATTTTAAAAACATGTTTTCAAATAACGTTTCCATAAAGATCCAAAAAGATAGTCACAATTGTAAAAAGCAGCAACAATATTGGCAAATTAATTGCATGTACATGTATACCCAAAATTAAATTTGTTTAGTGAGTGCAAGCAACTGGACTATATTATTTTTACGCTACTAACATGTCATAACCATTACTCACCCATAAAATGACAAAAAGCCAATGTCTAGTAATTACATTCCTCAAAATAAGTATGCTATATGAAATGGTAAAATACAGTGCTCCAATTATTGGACAAAATCTTTAACTATTGAATACTATATAAAACGTTTATACAATATGATAAATGAGACGGGTGGTATCTAAATTTAGTACAGGTATTGGTTACATGACAGTTATATTAACAAACTTTATTTAAATGTGGTCGGACTCACAAAGTCTTCCACCTTGGCAATGCAATATATCCATTTTGGCCTCAATTTTGTGTTTATGTTGTTGTAAATAATGGAGAATGCTATACCCAAACATTTATGAGCACACAAAATAAAAAACTAACACATTATACCATAGTAACATGGTAAGTTCTGTGTAAAATATGTTTATCACTCATGCTATCATTATTTTTTTGCAACATATAAAAAAAGAACAGCATATTTTCTAAAATATTTGTTACGAATTAAGACATCCCACAACTACTTCCATGTGACATGTATGACCCAACAGTACATACACGTTGCAAAACAATAATGATAACATGAGTGATAAACAATATCAATATATTTATAACAATGTAGTAATTATGGGTGTTACTACCTACCAGTCTTTAGGTATACACGTATATCGATCATTAGGAATTTTCGATCAAGGGCATTTTTCACAATCAAATATATGTAGCTAATACATGTTGTCGTTGAAGATCATGCGAACATACGTATACTCCATATAATTAAGTTATTTAAAACCAGTGAAGATGGCTGAATTGGTATATGATAAACTATACAATTGATAAACAATATGTTGAACAGTTTGACAAATCTAAATCAGAAATAAGTACAGCAACTAACACAACTTAATGTTAAAAATAAAATTCGTATGTACTCAATTGAAAACGTATGTATTGATGCCGATTAAAAACAAAATGATAAATGTGAGAGCAATGAAAATGACGAAGATGACTATTCCCAATATGTTTTCGAATTTTCATCACATATAAAAAAATGCAATATTGTTTATACTTTTACTTTTCCAATAACATTGTAGTCTTCCAAATAATGAGAAAAACAGTTATTCCTATACATCTATAAATTATATGTTTTCATTGCTTCAACATATCTATGATCGATTTATAATTCACTACACAAATCCTGGTAACCAACTGAAAGTCATTAATTAAAATACCATGTATAGTATGCTTTATACTCCACTTTGACAATATAAAACATGACGTTATATTTTATTTTCGCTTAGTGTGAAAATAAATAACATTCAGATCATGCAGTTATCTCCAAAGAAATCTTCCTGTGGTCGTGCCGTTGGCCCGGTCACAATATAAATCTGCCTGAGAAACATTTACTGACGGATGCGCATGGAAAATGATTCCTACATTAATTTATCTGAAGCAATGTTATATCCTTTAACAAATATGGTGACCTAAACAAATTCTAAATGACAATGCCACACATAGGCATACTGTTGGCTTTCAATTATGGCAGCAGTACTCGCGTGTGATTCTACAAACAACAACACTGGTGGACATGTAGCTGTCTGATTTCAACGTGTCGAAATAAATAGACAGCAAGGAGTTAATAAGTTGATTAAACTGGTTAAAATTAGTCAAGTAGGATGGATAAATATGTCGGTTAAATGGATGAGAAATTATGAACATAGTTCGTTATTTAACTATGTAAAAGTATGCAATTTGCAACGTTGGGTAGTGGACATTTCGTTTTCAATGGGGAAATAACGGGTGGAAATATATCTTAGTGAAGTAACATCGTAGGTAGCGGTTAGAGTCGTATTTATTTGACTACACTCCATCCAGCTGTCAATGGTAAAGTACCAGATCATTACCGGGAAACCAGATTTATTTGATTGTACGTACATGTATATATGAATAAAATATGATCCAGCACATAATTCCAAAAAGGGGGCATTGCAGTATAGGAAGAAAGACTATATAATAATACATGTATAATATAATGCAAGAACATGACCAACTGACGGTAAAAGATGTAATCAACGCAGCTTATGTCAGCTGGCTCTGAAGAGAAATGTGCGACACACCGTATCTATTTTGCTCGCACCTGTACAAACCGTAGCGTGTTTTCGCGCAACACCGTATCGTGTTATGCAATTGCTTACGGAAACTCTACACCCTAACAGGCGGTACGGTACAAACCGTAACGAGATAAATCAGAAAATGCCATAAAAACATGTCACATCCTTCATGTAGAGAGCTGACACTTTTCACGGATCATTTAGACGGTATGTACTCGATATAGCCACCGAAAAGGGGCAATAACACGTGTTTGTTAGCCAGAAATCGGCACTTTCATCACGCTCCCTCGATTCAAAATTCACGTACAAAAAGGTGTCATATTTGCAAACGAATTATTCAGAAACTACGTTATCATTAGTATTGTGAGCTTGATCGTTGGAATGCATATTCATTTCTGCGTCTATAGATACATTGCTGATGATACCCTGTAAGCTGTAAAACATTCAATTAAACTGACACTTACATGCTGTCGTCCCGCGACTCCATCTTGGCGACATGTACATACCCTGTCTGCACCGTATCACGGAAACTCTCCACCGTATCACAATACCGACAGTGAAAATGGTAGTGAAATAAGTGTTATATTACAAGCTCTTTGAAAAATGTGAAATTTTCTCTTAGACCAGCTTATAACGTTGTCAAAATTGAAAATTTGATTTTATTGCTATGAATTGTTTCTTCGCCGGAAATGACGTCAAAATGGGACGTCAGTTACATGTCGCGAACGTCTAGGAGGAAATATGTCCTTCAAGGAAATAAATCCCTCCAGAATCACTGTAAATCACTGGGTAGCATGTAATATAGTACAATTGTCAACCGCCTTCGTTGGGTACATAATGATATAGCCAGTTCGCATAATTCGGTGGAAAACTAACGAGACCGCAGATCGAGTTAGTCCACCGAATTACGTGATCTGTTTTGACCTCATCCGAATTACGTGGCATGTTGTGGCCCCATGAGTCATCCGAATTACGTGGCCTGTTGTGGCCCCGTTAGTCATCCGAATTACGTGGCCTGGCTCTAAAGAGAACTATATTTTTAGTTTATTCAACTGCCATTTTGAAATACCTGATTTATTTCCCGAGACATCTGTACATCCGACAAAGAAACAAGCGCGTAGCTTAAAACGTTGTCAAAATTAATAAATATAATAGCATCATTTGTAACATACTGAATAACATACATACATGCTACCCAGTGATTTACCGTGATTCTGGAGGGATTTATTTCGTCGAAGGAAATATTTCCTCCTCGACGTTCACAAAACGTAATTGACTTCACGTTTGACGTCATTTCCTGTGAAGAAACAATTAATACGCTAACATCAAAAGTGTCAGTTTCGACAACGTTATAAGCTGGTCTAAGAGCAAATGTCACATTTTCCGAAGAGCATGTAATATACAATTTATTCCACTACCATTTAGAAATACCGGATTTATTTCCTGAGACATCTGTAAATCCGACAAAGAAACTCATGCTCCGCACTCGTTTCTGTGTCAGATTTACAGATGTCTCTGGAAATAAATCCGGTATTTCAAAATGGCACATTAAATAAACTCTATTACAAAATTTTGTTCCAAACCCAGATGGCTCACATATTGCTCTGGGGCTAAGCATTAGTCTGACATAGGCATGTCCAATTAGTTATTCATTTATCATTGTCGATTAGACAAGATGTTTCTATGATTCAGATTATGTAACACATGCATTCATATTATATAACTACTGCATTACGTCCAGTTGAAACTTTCCGCTGTGTCTGCTTTGACACTTATTCTACACAGGAAATTTCCTTCGAGACCTAGACATGTACATGTCTATGTTCTAAAAACATAGATACCAGTGGTCTGCGTATCTATATAATTATATTGATACAGTGGAACCTCTAAACCGGACACTATGGTAGGTAACCAGGGTGTCCGGCTTAGAGAGGTTCACTGTAATTAAGCACTCCATGGCATGAACAGTTCTTGTCATTTACAATCATGAACATACACGACAGAGATATAAATTACAGTGAAACCCATCTAAATTAAATATATTAGGGTCACCAGGGTGTCCGGTTTAGAGTGGCTTCACTGTATACTAGTATGTGCCTAAGTGTGCAATATTTTCCAAAGTCCAAATATAATCAAGTTCGGCTCGGAAACGCTAGAGCCTAACTGAATTCCTACGCGTTTCCTAACCTCGCTTGATTTACGTAGAACATTTAACATGTTTAAAACTTTTAAATCATCAGAAAAACTATAAAACTACATTTGTCTACCCATGGAGAAGCACTTAATTTCCAGTTTTGCTAGATTCAGGATATCAAATCATATGCTTGAATTTGACAAAGGAAGATACAGCAAAAGAGAGATATTGCCATGTATGCGAATCTGGTGAAGTGGAGAAAGAACTACAATTTTTTCATGACGCGTAGCATGTATGATAAAAAGAGAGAGAGAGAGGTCTTGTTTGAAAAATGCATTTCATTTTTAACGGGGCTTGGCTTGTTTTCCCAATGTGAAATATTGGAATACCTAATGGGCTCAGATGACACGGAGATACTTTCATTAATAAACCCGAAAATTAATCACTCGGTAACTATTATCCAGTCTAACATGTTGTGCATGTGTTTTGCATGCCATGCCACATATATGTATGTTAGTATTTGTAGTCGTAGTTAGTTGCATTAGTCATTCCATTCAGTCATAATCCTCTTGTATTGGATTGATACTGATTAAATTTTACTTTACTTTACTTACGTTATATGAAATGCCACCAGCCAGGTATTCTGTATATTGTACATGATCAGGATGACTTGTGTCCGTATAGTTGCGAACAGCAACTCTTGCAGTCTACTCCCGCACCGTCCGTCTGGCTACGGACAGTACGGGAGTAGATTGTATGAGTTACTGTTCGCAACTAGTGCCCGTAAACATTACCTGGTAAAGTGCCATGTCCATGAAATTATCGTTTTCCCCCGAGAAGAAAGAATCTAGGATCTGAAGGTATCCATCATAGTTGAAGGAATACACACCATCTTTGTCAAGAACCATCACCCTGGAATATATTTACAGAAATAAAGATGAAAAATACTCCTCCGAATATGTTTGTTATTTTTACCTCTAGCATGCAAATAGATACATACACCGTGTATCAGATATGCGCAGAAAGTGGTGAAGTTTATTAAAGCTTTCACCCCTAAGTAACTGGAATGGATTTTGATATGTTAATTTTGCAACCAATCCAACCGTCACAAAATTATTTTCAGACTAGGCCATTTATGAAAATGGTGTATTTTTTTCCCTCAAAAATATGAAAATTACTTTCAAAAAGTGCAGATCTTGATGAGACGGTTCGTCACGAGCCGGCTCATCTGGATCTACACTATTTGCCAATGCCAATATACAGGCCTGTAGTGTTGAAAGGGTTAAGGTTTCATCAACGTACATGTCAAAATAGGAGAAGCATTTAACAATAAAACAGTACATTGTCATTCTGAATAAGAAGAGAATATGAACCAATCGCAAGCATGTACACAGTATTTGTACTACATGTACTAGTCACTGGCATGTATACATGTATCTACATGCAAACTACTGTCTGTTTCACGAAACCTACCCAAATTTTACGGCCATATAAACAATGCAAAAACAACATTTATTTTGATAATATTAAATTTTATCCAAATTTAAGAATGAGCCTTCTTTTTATTTGTGAAATATTGTCAAATATTGATTTTATTACGAAAAATTACTTCTCTATGGGAATTTAACATGGGGAATAAAGAGGTGGAGAACCTGGAAGAGGAGTCGAAAAACGAAAAGTTTTGGAAAATGATTCTGAAATCTAGCTAGATATGATCTAATAACTAACTATGAAAACAAAAGTTACAGCTTGAAAATCGGTCAACAACTTCTGAAATTAGAATAAAATCCCCATGTTAAATCCCCATAGACATCTGTGAATGTCTATGGCGATTTAAAATGTGGAAATTGTTTATTCGCAATAAAATCGATATTGGACCAAATTTCACGAAACAAAAACTTTAAATTTACACAAATTTCAAAGTCATTTTGAGAAAGTCTTACAAACATTTCGACGTAAGAAATTGGCTAAGTGTTTCAGCACCATTTTGAAGGTCACACATTGATGGAGAAACTCTTTACAAACGTTTTGACATAACACAATTCGAAGGTCACAAAGGTCAAGTTCATGTGATTGGTGGTGCGAGTGCGTCACACATGTTCAGGCGAATGAATTGTCCAAATATATTAAAGCAATCCTTTAAGTAATATTGTAGATATTACATGATGGAGAAACTCTTACACATTTTCAGACGTAACAAAATGGCTACGTGTTTCAGCACATTTCGAATGTCACAAAGGTCAAGGCTATGTCATTGGTTGTACGAGTGTGTCATACATGTACAGGCGAATGAACTGTCTAAATATTAAAGCAATCCATCAAGTATTATTGAAGATATTACATGATGGAGAAACTCTTACGAACGTTTCGACTTTTTGACGTAAATGTACAAGGACGTACGGAATATGCAATATGCCCCCCTTGCTATCGCATTGGGGGCATACAAACAACACAGTTAACGTTATTCATGTGTTTACTAGTATACCGTATATTTTGAATGAAACACCCGCATGCTTATAACAAGGACTAGAGATTGTTGAGGCTACATGATCAAGAGCTACACTGGTCACAACATTTCTGCCATCACAGCCACATTTGTTTATATCGTTTTACTGAGCAACAATGCAACTATGAGTCGCCTGAACGTAATGTAATATGTGTTGTTCATCTGTTCATCAATGATTTATCATTGGTTTCTTCACTTTCTCTTATCCCAGAGAACTTAAAGGGGCATATCAGGATTTTTTGAAGAAAAATACTATAAAAAATAAAAAAGTGTTTTCATCATGGCCCTGTGTAAAGTTGTGTAATTGAAGATATATGACGATACTAGGACCTCTAAGTTGTTTCTATTTTCACCCATATAGGTACATAAATATCGGATTGTCTATTTAACACATTTTTATTTTTTATATTATTTTCTTTAAAAAATCCTGAAGAAAACAAATGTCTGAAGAAAATAAATGTCAGCGGTCGTAGTGTCGTCATATATATTCAGTTAAATCACTTTACACTGGGCCATAATGAAAACGCGCTTTTATTTTTTCTAGTACAAAACATCCTGATATGCGCCTTTAACCTGTATTCCTCAGTTTGTCCCATAATTATTAAGACAGCCATATATGGCAGTGGGATAAATAACTTGCACAGGTGTCCGCCTGTACGGTCGATAATCTACTCGCTAAAGCTCGCGTATTACCTCCCCGTACAGGCGGCCGAACCGTGCTCCAAGTATTATTGATATCAAAAGACACTATCCTGCTATTCTATGTTATGCTCGAAAATGACCACAGACGACGTCGTTATAATATGGACAGAATGCCGACTTGTTTACGCTACGTCATTACACTGACGTCATTCGGTAAAGTCACGTGATGTCATCCGAACAATGCAACACCAGTTTTCACTTCGTTGTAACCCGGATGTTTGTATCAGGTCAATGCCTGATACAATAATATGTTATCAGTTAGTACGGATTCGGTCAATACAGGGCATGTTATCTGATAAATACATGTGAATGTCACACCCATAATTGTGCCAAAAACATAACTCACCGGTGGTATTTCTGATCCAATATCATTCTCCTTGGGGACCCCCAGTTCCTCGAGTATGGTTCTGCCATGTCAATACTTGCTCCAAGTGCCGACACAAGGATATCAATTTGTGATCTGTTAACTGATATCCATAGCATCTTCCTGAAAGCAAAGTATATAGAAACATATGTTTTATGTACATATCATATCAATATTACCCAGCTCGGTTTGAAAGAATTCCGAGGCTACCATATGCATCTCTATAACAGTGTACAGCAATGTTCAGTGTCACCGTAAAAACGTCAAATTAAATATGTGGTTGAAAGCACGCAGGCATACAATATCAACGGAAAATGAACACATGTAAGTAAATGTAATTTCTTCACAGTAGTGCGTTTTCCGCATTTGAAATATCTAATCGATATAAATATTCTGAAAATAAATATTCTAAATACGCAACAAGGCGGTAAATGTGTTACCTATTCACCCATTAAATACGTTGAAAAAACATTTTATAATGATTATTATTTATCCAAATAAACCAGAATCGATGCATCAAAGTCACCTGGTACACTGCGGTCAGATGCATAATCACACCGGAGTTTCCAATAGCATGTCTACCTCTCTGTTGCGTTTTTAAATCGTTTCAGTATATTACAGCTGTTTGTAAACTCATGCCCTCTTCCCGGATGTGGACATTCGTTACCAAGGAAACTGCTGATCAATGTACAGAACGGTGTACATCATCTCGCGTTGGAATGATTGTAGGCACAAACGACAGTTTTGGAGATTTATCGGAGTATACAATTATACTGGTTGAAGGCCTTCAGACAGTATTGTTGGTTTTTCAATGTTTATATCCCAGAAAAAGTCTCACACATGTCGTTTATTTCGTATATATACACTGTACTGTAAGCTGTACGGGCCGGTAAATTAAGACACCCACAAGATGGCGGACTTGAACAAACGTGAAAGTGTGTAAGTGCTTCAATGTTTACTGTTTTCTCATTTAAAACTAGCAAACATCACGAACTAAACGTGGTAATCCTGTGTATAAATGCTCTCTCAACCCTCGGTTAATTGATCCAGTCACAGCTACATACATGTATAAGAGCTGAACATGTATTGCTGTTCAATGTGTTGGTAACATACGGAAACACGGCAAATACAATTCGTCATGTGAGTTCATCAACCATAAAACCAGAACGAGAACATTTATTTCTTACTGTCTGCACAAACCTGCTCAAATATTAGTTATATCCGCAATGCAAAACATTGTTTTTTCAATAATATTAAATTGTATCAACATTTAAGAATCAGCCTTCTATTTATTTCTTGAAATTTAGTCAAATATCGATTTTATTACGAACATATGCTCTGTCTATGGGAATTTAACATTTTAAGATGGGAGAAAAGAAGCTGGAAGAGATACAGGAGTGTTAAAAACAAACAAAGAAAACCGCTTGGTCCAAAATCAGTCCACTATTTCTGAAATTGGAAAAAATGTCCCCATGCTAAATCCCTATAGACTATTTTTGTTCGCAATAAAATCAATATTTCACCAAATTTCACGAAATAATAAACAGGAATATTTTTAGATTTTTCTAAAAAGTAATGGTAGTGAAAAACATAATGTGTTTGAAATATTACGGCTGCCGTAAGATTTTGGCAGGTTTCGTCCAACAGACGGCAGATACAAACCCTTCATGCGGCAGGACGGTGATATCCCGGGGATCCTGGGCAGCAGACGACAACCTGATGCTGTTCAATGTGACCGGGTCCAGCATGTTTATGGAGCCACCATCACCGTCCATAGATTCTGTCCAGTATATATAGCCATTCACCCAGTCAAATGACAATCCTAAATAGAAAGTGAAGGAATTTCCCTTTGCAATACTTTAATACACAGAGGATCTCAAACGAGTTTCCGTTATGTGATTTATGAAACGAGTCACGCACAATGTATGCACCGAACCTCGGACGCGTTTCATAAATCAAATATCAAGTGGAAACGAGATTCTGTTTATCACATGGCTTCACCCTCCAAAGAGAGAAGACTTGGAGATATCCACTACGTTTCAGTGAGCAGATGCCATTGACTGTTTTCTCATCCGGTTGAAAGTTCATAGTTTTAATACTATCAATATAACTGCTATACATATACCATATTATAGATTCCTGTCCTTTGTAAGCACTTCACAATACCAAACCATATTCTAATAAGTGCAATAAGTTTACTGAATAACTAAATTAGATGCTTGTAATGAAAGCATGATGAACATTTCCCCAATATGTCTATGGGAATTTAACATAGGGACATTTTTCTAATTTCAGAAATAGTTAACCGATTTTCAAAATTTAACTTTTGTTTTCTCAGATCATATCCAAACTATCTAGCCACGTTTCGGAGTAAATTTCCAAATGGCTTCGTTTTTCTACTCCTCCCCAAGCTCCTCCGCCTCCTTTTCCCGTCATGTTAAATTTCCATAGACAAATCAACTTTTCGTAATAAAATCAATATTTGATCAAATTTCACGAAATAAAATGAAGGCTCATTATTAACTTTTGATAACATTGAATATTATGGAAACAAAATATTGTTTTTGCATTGTTATATGGCCGTACAATTTGTACAGGTTTCGTGAAACAGACAGTAGGTGTTATTACACGTGTGTCATATGTATATATGAACACGTTGGAAATATTACTAGAAATAATATAACAGTATACATATACTTTCCATGCAACGCAAATCTTTATTTTTATAAATGGGAATGTATGTACATGAGGCCATTTTGTTTGATGCTGGGACAGTATCTCACAAAGTGGGATTGGTCAACCAGCCTTCGCCATTGTTACCCCTCCCACCCGCCCGCCCCCGCCCCCGCCCCCGAAACACACCGAAGTGTTCCCACACGCAATGCTCCTTATGGCTGAGTAATATCTACAGTAGTGAGAAGGGAAATGAATCCGGCTGTGACTAGATACATGGGGCAAACGTCTGCAGTCACAGTCACACATTTAAATGATGAAAACTGGTAAAGAAAATCCGATAGAAATATGTCCAGATTGCAGTCCTTTGAAATTTTCAAACAGGTATGTGTGTAAAATATGTGTTTTCACATATAGCATGACCATTTACCACACATTTGGCTATGCTGCCACTTTCATGTTGTGGGACCTATATTTCCATATGATAACCTGCACCCATCCTGCCCTGGCTATTCACTAATGAAAATGTATTATTATATGAGCACCCTGGTGGTGGATAAAAGGTCATGCAGTGAAACTTCGTCACATTAAAAACAAATTAAAAATTAAACATAAGCCCAAACATTATGCTTGAAAATGGTGTAAAAATACATTACATGTAACATGCGTGTGAAGTATATTATAAGGTGTGGGATCACGTGGTTTCTGAACCCGATTTTCCGACGTGACGTAACCTGTGACGTCATTTTTACAGTAGATTTTCTTTAAAATCTTCCTAACAAACGGACGGACTTTGATGACCAAATGCAATGCTATATGTGTGTTATGGGTGCACTGAAAGTTATTTACATTAACTTATAACTTTCACGTGCTCTAGTTTTTATTTACATTTACGGTAACCGATTCTTCGTCAAAACGACAGAATTATGAGATTAAAGCCGCCTATACAATAATGGGAAAGGTGTACCACATTTGCTGCAGTATATTTCATAAATAATATGTCATTGCATTAGAAAGATATTAAAGGAAATATACTGTGAACACATCTAAAAACATGACATCACACCGTTCGGTGAAACACGTGATCCCACACCCTGTATTAGTACGTCAACTGACCAGGCGGCCAATGCGGTTTAAAGGGCCATTTCATTAAACCTCGTAAATCCATTAGTTGTTCACAAGAAAACATTGTTGATGTGAAATGTACAGACTATCATAATGTTGTATTTACGAACATTTTAGTCGTACGAAGTTTAGTGAAACGGGCCCCACGAGTGTAATCAATAGTAGCAGCTATATTTAATTGTAGCCTAAGGCAAGACTAAATCACAAACAAGAAGCATGGAGAAAATCCACCTTACCCATAATTGTACGGTCCTCGACAATGGACGTTAGTTGCCTGGCAGATACTGTTTTATTCTGGTCAATCGGTACACTGTAGATTTTATTCTTGGTGGCAAAGTATACCTCTCTAGTGTTCATGTTTAGGTCAATGTGTGTCATTGTCTCATTTAAACTCGGCGGGTGCTCGTAGAAGCATGTAGGCGTATGCGTGGAGTGGTCTGTTAAAATGTGAATATCCAACTTGCACAGTTTTTTCTGGTTACTAGCAGTGAGGATGATGGCCCGGTGGTATTGCCCGCCCGCTTCTAGAACAGAAAGAAAGCGGCGCATTATGTAGAGGATCTTATGATTTATTATGAGATGAGAGGCAAGGCTAGGAAACGCGTAAGCAATCCTCGACTCACCGAGGAATGTATACCGTTTATTAGACGAGCATGATAAACTAGGTGTCATAAGGCATTAGCATGGTACATTATTATATGTGTCATGTAATGTTTTGTAGTATAGCGTCGACACAAGTAATACATTTTTTCGGTGAAAAGCACGCAGACTTGTTTACCTTGCGTTATTACATTGGGGTCAGTTTGGTAACGCCCTGTGATGTCGTCGACCGATGAAACGTCAGCGGATATTCGTTCTAGTCGACCATTTGTTAGGAGTCCATATGCATTTAGTGAAATGCAAAGCCCGGTAATAATATGAACATGATATTATTAATAATATGAATATCAATATATGAATTACCTTCACACTTTTTAGGATCATTTGGGTCCTGGATGAAGCCTTCTCTGCATAAACATGTGGGCATGACCCCAGTCGACGTTGGCTCCATCACGCAGATATCTTGACAGCCGTAACCAGAACAAAGATCTGAAATTTACATGGCACACGTATGACTGACCGACGTAGTTGAAAGAAAGATTGTAAATATACATGCCACGTGTATGTGACTGATGTAGACACAATTAAAATTGAAAATTTACATGACACACGCATGTTGACTGACGTAGACAAACTTATACGACAAACGATTAGTATATTGATTGACGTAGACAAACAAAATGGAAATGTACATGGCACGCGTATGTTGACTGACGTAGACATAATAAAGATTGGCAATTTACATGACATCTGTATGTTGACTGACATATACAAAATAAATATTGGAAAACTATATGACACAAGTATTTTGACCTACGTAGACAAAATAAAGATTGAAAATTTGCATGTGTATGTTGACGGACGTAGCGAAAAAAATATTGGAAATTTACATGACAAATTAAACAAATTATATACAAATTAAACGTATATGACACATGTATATTGACTGATGTAGACAAAACAATGATTGGGAATTTACATGGCAAATGTATGTTAACGTCTGGGACAATACAAAATTAGAAATACATCGTGTATATGTATGCTGACGGCCGTAGACACAACACATACATTTACATTCACATGAAAGTTGACTGACGTAGACAATATAAAGGTACAAAGACGTCCGTTCAACAGCAATGACAAATATAAAGAACTCTGACTAGAAAGGGAGACATTAATACATGTGCGACCAGCGCATCCACAGATAAGTATATACTTCGCGCTGTCTAATCAAGGCAGAGAACACAAATTTGAATGTCGATTACATAGCCAGGTGTGCATTAGAATACCCAGCTTTACTTCAGATTGAACCAAACATACAAGTAGAATTCCAATTGTAGGGCCGGCTGCACATTGGAGGTATACATACATTGTACTCAACTCTTCATTGTATATGACTACACAAGTGCCTAGTGGAGTATTCAACTATACGTTCAACTCATGATTCGATTTGAACGTTGATTTCAATCTCAGTGCTAAGAAAGCAAAAAATAATGTTTTCCCCATAGACCACAATGATATTTTCCCTCTGTTAAATTCCCATTGAGAAGTGATTTATTTTGTTAACAAATCAAAATTGGCTACTTTCATGTAAAAAAATCGACAAAATATGACATCGGTTATCCCTATTTGCGAGTGACGTACCGCCGGCGGGAGAGGGGGGCTGGTTGTCGCCATGGTACATGCACACCCCGATGTATTTGTCGTTGGCGCTGCTGACGGCCGGGGCTGCCACCGCCCCCGTGCTCGTGTCGTAGAACAGCACCCTATACAGGCTCTGGTCCGTAACCATTAATGTATCCTGCAGGTAATCAGCAGAAGTAGTAAACGCCATGTGATTTTGGACATCACAAAATACGTTTACGCAATTTACAATATTTTCTGTCAACGTACAGTATGCACAAAATGTTGTTTTATGAATTAAATAAGTGTATAATTGTGTCACTCTTTCACCAGTTCAAAAATTACAAGTGCCCGCTATACAGATATAATCATTTAGTAATACTTATTTTACTGATAGTGACTCGCGGTGGTATCAGGCTTATTTCATATGCAAATGAGGCATGATATTGTTTAATTATTTATACTAATCAAATGTGTCACCGGAAACATAATATTTTCGATAGATTATGCAGTATGATCATTGCACATCAAAAAATAAATACAGAGAATACATACTAATGTTCATTAACATTTTAAGGAAACACGGTTATCGCCCCTGATATCAGTGTGGAAATTTAAATCTTATAAAAAATGTATAATAATGCCAATAAATACGTGGGGTAATGGTGAATGAGTGTTTAATTTGCCAGAAAATGTCTCAGATGATGTCTCTGATATAAAGAACATGTTGTGCCTACTGAGTGGGCATGTACCTTTAACCATTGCAACACTACATACCTGTATAGTGGTATTGGCAAACAGTGTATATCAAGATGAGCCGGCTCGTGACGAGCCGTCTCAAATGATTCTGTAATTTTCATAAATAGACTAGTCTGAAAATCCTTTTGTGACGATGGAATTGGTTGCAAAATTAACATATCAAAATCCATTCCATTTACGCAGGGGTAAAACAAACGTCAGGAAAAGTAGCTTTAAATATGTATTTACCGTAATACATTGTTCTGATTGCTCGATTGATTGATTGGGTTTTAAGTCAAGTATGGTGAGCGATGTGCACTCAGCACAAAAATCACCGTGTGTACTGATGGTGGAAGACACACTTACCACACGGGACAACTAGCATGACTTGGCACCAAGTATGAATCCCAGTAATACTAACCTTTAAAATATGAATTCTGAAGGATGGATTAATCGTTAAGCCACATCCTCCCGCCGTAATACAGTGTATCAGTGTCAATGCCTGGTCTACCAATTTCCAATAAATTTCCTATTGGTCAGCGTGTGTCTAGTCAGCGCACAGTTCGTTACCTGGTATATGCTGATGTCTAAGAAATTGGCCTGGGAATAGCTGACTATCTGTCTCCTGTTGCTGCCGTCATAATCGGCCGAGTTGATGAAGTAGCTGTCCGTCCAGAATATCCGCTGGCTCGCTATGTCGGCAACGATGGAGCTCGGCACCTTCGTGGAGGCCACTTGTAGCATCCGGCGATTGGCGCCCGTTAAGCTGGCTCGCTCAATCTTCGATGTGGGGCCGTAGTCAGTCCAGAATATATATCTGTAATTATATTTATACATGTAGTTAACATTTCATTTTTATTCGAGCGCTAGCGAAGAATTATACAACCAACATCCAAATTTGAGGTCTTACAGGTTTTATGCAAATTAGCTAATGTCGGGCGCAGCTTTTAAAAACATGGGTCTTACGCCATAAAAAACAGTTCTAACAACTTAGCTTGATCGCCTTTTCAGTGTGATAAATTGTTTGTTTGCTTTATTGTGATTTATGTAATTGATGTCACTTCTCTATTCAGTATATCTCTTAGTCGCGAATATAACGTGAAGTATAACAGTCAGTGGAACATCTGCTACCCAGGTGTCCCACGGTTTACAGATGCCCACTGTATATGTGACTGTGACAGGAGAAATGAGGCTTATGTGATATGTGACCAGTGTAGCTCCTGGTGGAATAGCACACTCCTATTATGTAGCCTGATAACAATCTACATTGCTTGTTAGAAGCATGACGGGTGTTTCATTGATGGAATGGCGGACAATGCAGATACTCATCAGGCTGTGCGGATGCACAGGCTGATCTGGATCTACACTAACAGCAAGACCCATAAGCCCCATTGCTCCAGTCACAGCCACATAATATTGTACATTACCCTGCCAGTGGGTCAACTGCCAATCCACGCGGCAGATGAATAGTGTCATTCAGGATGACCTTGTACATGGTCGAATCGTTGACAACGCCGCCTGGTTGCATGGCAATCCAACCCATCAACGGGTCCGTCCAGTAAATATTATGGGATACCCAGTCAACGGCAACCTGTAAATAATGAAAAAAACCTGTCCATAAGATGACTATTTGGGATATTATTCGTTTTTGTTCCTGATGACCTTACAAAAGGTCATACCGTTGAGGACGCATCCAAATTACAAAGCACAAAAGCCCGACATGTTGTGAGACATCAAGTAAACTGTGTACAGAATGAGAATAAAATGTGAACAAAGGTGAGTACCTTATTTGGGATATCGAACTTGTTTTTCTTCATGATAACCTTCTACAAGGTTATATCGTTGACGACGAGGCCTGGTTGCATGGCAACCCGACCCATCAGCGGATAAGTTCAGTAAATGTTGTCACATATCTCATAAGCCTCATTTCTCCTGTCACAGTCACATATCCTAACTAGTACATTTTTTATCTGTAAATAGGGACAGAACTTTAAGGGGAAAATGGCGAATTGGTGTCTGACTTTGTATAAGGTCGTTTCCTTGACGACACCACCTGGTTACGTGGCAACCCGCACCAGTAGCAGGACAGGCCAGTAAATATGTGTGTCTGGCGTACGTCGTGTTCCCCATATGAACAACAGCTCTTTATCTCAAACCAAATTTTACTCCGATATTAAATATTTACAAGGTAAGACATTCACCATTTGTTCAACCAACGGAAGTGGTGCTAGTGTACATTGAGCCCGGCTCGCTAATTCAGTAATTGTAACGCGCGCGAAGGCCCTGCTGGTCCTGGTTTCATATTTTGCCTTTATTCTCCCTAAAACATGCTTTGTCAGCGTTTTTGGGATAATTTCCATCGGAAATGACTCTAAAGTGCTATCACACTATGTTTTTGTTGATGAAAACGGAAATTTATAAATTAGCAGCAGACGACAACATTTAATTCAGCATTGTAAGGAATGGTTAACACGAATCATTCTATTATCACACGTTTGAACTTTACTGCCATAATTACGAACAAATGGGACTTGATCAGACATTGCAGATGCCCTATGGGCAGGCTGGATCTCAAATGTATAGAACACATAAAATACTACAAGTAATATCAAATGATTGCGACGCCCATGGCATGTTATACGTATGCATTCTATCGTTTTGTTTGTTTTTCTCACTCGACAGGTTTTAAGAATGTTCGTGGACACCTACCCAATTATAAAATATGTTTAATTCAGTACACATACCAATGTCGGTCATGTTTAATTAAAGGACTTATTATTGCATGCTACTGATCACATGTGTTCATGTCCCCGGCGTATTTACCTCATCTAACTATACTACATTATTCATTTGATATGTAAAGGCACTGTGACTCCGATATGCCTAGAGAGCGATCAGGCAGATTAGGAAAGAATAGTTGAATTAATTGAAGATTTGTTTCGTAATTCTGGACCAAATTGTACCTATACACGTAAGTCGCTTCAAAAAATGCTATTGGTCAAATCTGTTTATAATCTAGTATTATAAACAGATTTTACCAATCGCAATTTTTCAGTTTTATAAACATGTTTTGCAATAAATGGTCACTGATTTATTTCATTTAAATGAATTACACTAGAGTCTATAATTACACTAGAGTCTATAATTACACTAGAATCTATAATGGAGACTTATTTCACAATGTGGTATAGTATGATCATTTCACAACAAAAAATAAAAAAACGTTTCACATGTTCCTTACTAGTGTCCAATCAATATACCATAGCACCCACTACTAATGCAACAGAAGGTATCTCAGTGCTATTCCGTTCCATAGGTATCCCATAATAACATGCTAAAAGTAGAAAATCGAAAGATACGAAACACATTAAATTCACACACCTTACAATAACCCTATTTAAATGAGTAAATGAATTTCCTAATTCCTCTAAACCGCTTTCAATTACTTATTTAAATATAAGTATTGTAAGATGTGTGAAATTAATGTGTTTATACAATTATTGTAATTAAACATGTGCAAGAAAAACACACTTTCATATCGTTCCATTTTCTTCTACTTTTAGTATGTTATTATGGGGTATCTATGGAACGAAATAGCACTGAGATACCTTTTGTTGCACTTAGTGGTGGGTTCTGCCAATATATTTACAGATTGACTGGTCTAGCGAAAATACCAAACTATGCCAAAGAGAAGTATCTGCCCTGTATACTACAGCTTCCGATAGTATGCACTGTAATAAAACGCATGGTTTTGGAAATTTGATCAAATAAAATGGTGCGATGGACTAATATATGTCATGAACTGTGTATGAAGCGAAAACACGCATATTGTATATATATTTGAGACATCACCTGGGACACAGTACCTTTAAAGATCACCCATACCCATGTTCACTTTAGTGTTCTGCAGGTGAAAACTGTGATCAGTATTGTACAATGAAATCTCTCTAAACCGGACACCCTGCGAGGTTCCCAGGGTGTCCAGTTTATATATGGTCTACTGTAAATAAGACATACGACCATTATGGGACGTAATTATGTCTTTTGCAATCATGAACATGCATTATTATCGAAGATGCGTTACAAAGAAAGATCACAAATATTTCATTGGTGTCCGGTTTAGAGAGGTTGCATACAAAGTAGAACCTCTCTAAACCAGACACACTGGGAGTGTCCGGTATAGAAATGTTCCACTGTAACTCCAGGGCATGTTGTCATACTTACTTTGCGATCACAAACAGACATAGCCATCGGAGATAAATGAAAATGAACCCATCAGAATTACACACACATGAGTTTAGAGGAGGGTATCTGGTTTAGGGTGGTTTCATTGTACATATGTGCCAATCTGGTATTGCGGTGAGTGTCATTAGTGTGAGTGTACTGCGCAAAAATGAAACATTGACGAAACACACATGCACTATTAATAGCACTATAGAGCGGAACAAAATCACGCATATAAAAAGTGTGCCACAAGCGGACACATCCGGGTTTATTGACATTGAACCCAGTGAAGTCACATTATCGAGCAGTCAGATCAGGGTATTTACTGCCCGCCATTCGATCAGGGAGCCACTCAGTGAGAGTACACCGAACAGCGCGACCACTACAGTCTGTTTCACGAAACCTGCCGACATGTTACGACTATATAAACAATGCAAAAACAATATTTATTTTCGATAATATTAAATTTTAGTAAAATTTAAGAATGAGCCTTCTTTTTATTTCGTGAAAGTTGATAAAATATTGATTTTATTACGAAAAATTGACTGTCTATAGGAATTTAACATGGGGGGAAAGGGATGTGGAGGAGCTTGAGGAGGAGTAAAAAAAAACACGAAATATTTGGAAATTGACTCCGAAACCTGGCTAGATAGCTTGGAAATGATCTTAGAAAATAAAAGTTTCGAAATTCGGTCCGCTATTTTTGAAATTAGACCAATTTCCCCATGATAAATCCCCATAGACATGGGGATTTAACATGTGGAAATTTGTTTTCCGCAATAAAATCAATATTGGACCAAATTTCACGAAATAAAAAGAAGGCTCATTCTTAAATGTTGATAAAAATTAATAGTATCAAACAATATTGTTTTTACATTATGGATATCCGTAATATTTGGGCAGTTTTCGTAAAATAGGCAGTAAGTTGCGTCAGTGCCAAATTGATCACGATCTACATTGATACAGAACACAATACGCCCGGTTTTGTCAGATCATGACCAATTTTAATATGTAAACCTTTCATCGATGTTGTGAGACACTACTTATCATGTGAGTGTATTTGGGCCCAGGTAAGGTGAATAAAAGGTCTGCGATCATCTGATCAGCGCAGCCCCAGATCAGACTGCGTATCCAGCTGATCAAAATCAACGCTGCTCGCCATTACTGCCGTTAGCAAACGGAGTAGAGCCTGGTGTAACTGTGGAAGTTACTAGACCAGGGGCGGATCCAGGATTTAGATCTAGACGGGCGTGGATTCTCAATTGCAAATGAGACACATATGATCGTCAACTTTCATAAATTCAGATAATTATTTTCTGCATTTTTCTTATTTCTCATCAAATATATATGTTGTTACCACTCAGGTGAACCGTCTCAACCCGTCTCAACGAATGAGACGGTTCAACTGAGTGGTAACAACCCATATTTGTTCCGATTTCATTACATCCCCCCCCCCCCCCCCCCCCCCCCCCCCCCCCCCCCCCCCTCCCCTCCCCCCCCCCTCTGCCCCAAAGTGGTGGAATCAAGGGGAGATAACTAGTACCCATTTTTAGGAAAATAATGTGACTGCTATTACGAATTATGCATACATATACGTAGTGTTTAGTAAAGTTATGTTTGTAATAAGAGTAACACAGATTTTGATGTAAAACATTATTAACATTATTAACAGATGCTGGATCTTGAAAATTGATCACCCAACCAAATTGTGGGAACATTTCCTGCCATTTTGAAATACAAAATGGCCGCCAATCTGGAGATATTTCTTGCAATATCTTATTAACCAAGCCAGTTATTCGAATTATTTTCGCGGATATCACTATCATCATTTCTGGCAATCAGATGGTAATGGCAAGACTAATATAAGTTGGTCCATATATTGCATTTCAATATGGCCGCCACTCATAATACATTTGCCTAGAATTTCTAATTAAAAGTCATTTTTCATTTCAAAATTGTTTCCCACATTGCAATACTGGATAATACCTTGCAAGTATGGAAACAAAGTAGAAACATCAGTATCATTATATGACATGTCACGAGAAAAGTGGCCTTATTGATAATTTGACCAGTGTACATGTAGTTCCTGCTTAGACAGCACTTTTTTACAGCCAGCTACGGATATAATGTGTTTGTTTGATGCATCAACTATGGTTCCGGAATGCAACATTGAATACTGTATGTGCTGACTTGATACCGGGATATATCAATTTCAAACTCAATACATACACTGTTAACAGTATGCACATGGATTATATACCAAACACAAATATTGAGAATCATTTACACTAGTTGTGCAAATGGTCACTAGACACGATCAGTACATATATGTAGCTCAGAAATTAGTTATTTATGCTATAGCTAGATGTCCCAATGGCTGTTAGTTAGTTGCAATACAATTATCATGAATTAGTATTTCAACATATTGATAATTCGGTTTTGTTTATTATGGTGTCACCCGTATTGACCGGGCCAGCCAGTTTTGACATATGAGACACTGTAATATGTGAACAGCAGTATTTCCCAATTCATATCCAATATGCCAGGGTATCAGGTGGGTAGGCTGGAGGCTCACCACAACAGCCATATCGATATCAGCTTTATCTACTAGACCACGCCAACATATATCATGTTAAATGGTTAATATGGCATATTAGCTATATATGGACTGTCATATAGTTTTGCGCTCGTCAAAAAGCAGAAAAAACTCCCCTGATTAAAATAAGTGTTTTCAATATAATACACATGTATTCATTGTTATTGTTTCAAATGATGTTCATAATGTTTGGTGGCTGATGAGTAAATGATTTGCTGCATTTTGGACCTGAATACCGGTATGCATTTGCAACTACAAATCATGAACTAGCCAAATGATTATGAGATACATTCACCTAAACCTCAATATGCTCCGTCTATCCATGTTGATAACTATCCAAAATTGCGAAGCACGATATTTGGCACATGTTGTAATAAATCTATTTGAATACACACACGATTAGTGACGAGTCAGAATCATATCCTATCGACCAATGCGTCACTGGCCCAAGCAAGCCAAAATAGTTCAAGCGATATATGTTATGCAATGCATTGAATATATATACACGTAACTACAATTGAATGGAACTATGATTTTATTTCGATGAATGCCAATTTTGTATTCAGTATGTACTGATCTGAAGGTGGATTGATTAATATATTTGTCAGTAAGCGATGCTTTATAAGATATCAGTCACATGGCCATAACACCGACTAGGTGACAAAGCTATGGAGAATCAGTATATGAATGCATATGTAAAATGCCAATACAATTCATGAATACGTTAAGTTTGTGATAAATGAACGGAATGATGGTTCAACAAACTAAGGACCTGATACTGTCACCACCATAACTAGTTGTAGGAGTATAACTGTGTGAAAAACATGTACTGTAAATTCAGACATTAATGCAAGAGATAAGTTAATTCTTGCATTGTTCATGTTCTAGTCATAGTCTTCATTGGAGTCATCACTGGAATTTGTAACAATGTCAACTTTATTTTTGCAACATTGTTACCACAATTACAAGTGTTAGTACATAGTATTATGTTCTCGTTCAACAGGTCAGCTCTAAATTGTTGCTTGATAATTATTCTCGCTTCATGTGTCACAAGAGCAACAGCAGTTGGTGGAATCCTATGTGTTTGAATATTCTTCTGACGCAGTAATGAGTACCGGACATCATTAACATCAATTTTAAAATGCTTCCATACATTGTATAACAAAGCTTCACAATATTTCACAAGCTTGCTGCTCTCGTTGAAATAACTACCACAAACCAATTCAAATGACCTGTTTGCCTTGGCCTGTGAATGAGCTACCGTAGTTGACTCGCAACCAAGTAAATGCATGAATACTTGGCAATGCATGGCATACTAATTCACTAAGTTTTCTGTTACTGCATTGATATTGGCATATCGTGTGCGATTCATTGTCCCCGTGTGGACGAACAGGTGTACTCGAATGTGTTTATGTAGATGGCATGCCAATATTTATACACCAACGTTAACTGTCCTTATTACAATAGCCATATCCATGTTCTGCAGCATGAAGTTCAGGCAAGAAGATGCCCGTGTCCGCTTCTTACATTAAATAGAGCTTCGGTATGTCATATGTGTGTGCATATTTTTCCACATTACTGGGATTGTGACAAAGATCTCCATGTACAATGTGTTAGCAGACCAAGGATCTTACCATTCGGAAAATATTTGCAGAATAAGGTTTCATTTTCAGGGGGATGGGCGTTTGATCGGTACATGGGTACCTTATGTGAGTAAAAAAGGTTCACGGGTCTTTTTATAATTATTATCACACCTACATTAAAGTTTGAGCAACTATATATATGCGAGGGGTGGCGGTATGTGTCCCCGATAAACGGCTACTAACGACTTCACTGAGGCTCTTCTCAGTAAAAAGTTATTGATGGTACAATGGACGCCGGTGTGCAAAGAAAATGGGTTTCCATGACATTTCCCACCCGGTTTTAACGACTTTTTATCAAAAATACGTTTCCATTGCTTATTGTATGACATATTGCCAACAAATATGCATTATTTAACATATTTTTCGGAAAAAATATGCTCGCACACCTCATACGCCCGAAAAAACTAGGTGTATTCACAAGAAAAAGTGTATGGGCCGTAATGTATACCTTCAAAATGGAACATGGGTCCTCGCGTTTGTGACTTTCAAATCGACGTGACGTCAATGTTGAAGCTGATGATATAATATTTACTTAATTTTAATTTATTGTAATTTATTATTGTTTCATGTCGTATAATAGACACATTTGTTGTCAGAATTGTAAATTCATTAGTATAGCAGTTTCATTATGGTTTCATTTGTAATTGCTGGCCGGCCGCCGGTTCCACTATTTAAATGTAAGTACTTTTTCATCAACAGCTAAAAGTTATTTTATGAAATTCCATCAACTATTTATTTTTCATTTACCTAGAGGGTCGAAAAACGAAACATGGCTATAGAGCTTGTAAAACGATGCAGCTAACAAAATGAAAGTTAGATTTTGCAAATCGCTTCACAAATTCCAAATTGTATTTATAAGTGTGATTATAGGCCCCGTGTTAAAGTTACATATGAATTTCTTTCGCAATAAAATCAATATTTAGTGGAATTTCATCAAATAAAACTAATTGGGGATGGTGACTTTTTTGTTATCGATGCATTTTTTCAATTTATATTTTGTAGATTTAATGTGTTTAGTAGCCAAAATTAGGTCGATAGAAAAACGTGTATTGAATGTGGATAAATATAATTTCATCCAGGTTTGAGTGAGTTCGGCTTCTGTGCTAGGGTGACCCATTTAGCAGATGTATACATGTTCTAGGGATGGGCCGTGGCCTAGTGTAATGCATTTGAAACAAGTTGTTAGAAAGCCAATGGTCAACATGGTCAAGTGACACTACTTACTGACCCACCCTCGTATATGGCATTGGACTTCAGTACCGGCGGTTTCGAGTTTACTCCTCACCATAGGTGTGCAAAATGCTTAATATTTCCGCCCCACTTGCCTGTTTAATGAGACTTTAAACTGTGGTCCTTGGATGATGATAGAACGTTTAAGCCCAATCACTTTCACTTTTACCTTTTTATCAATTTTCGGCAGGCATTCACTCAAAGAGTGTCATATTTGCTGTGTATCTACTGTACGAGTACGCACGAACATGCAATGTAAACGGTAGCCATTAATAGTTTACACCAGAACCAGCAGGGTGGATCAATTTGCTCTCTGCTGATCGTAATTCAGCGATATGTTCAAGTTTTTTTTCTTTTCCTCCAAATATACTTACGATTGTGGAACACTGAGACTCTCATCTTGTAGCATGACCGTATTAAAACATAAAATAATACATGTGTCTACTATCACAACTCGGTAGCGATGTAGATCTGACGACATTGGGAGATATACTAGCTTATTAACGTCTTGTCCTTTTTTTTTTTCTTTTTTATTATTTATTTCTCAGAATATGTTACATTCATACAAGTATACAATTACAATATTACATGAGAAAACAATTGTGTTTTTTTTAGTATAGATAGAAAGAAGTTGAAAATAATAGAATGGGAGGAAGGTGTTAAGCTGAGTTCCAGCTAGGAAGAGAAAGACATTAAGAGAATAGTTTATCCAGCCTGCAACATTCATGTTCTATGTAAGCACGTGCATGCACGTGTAAAAACAAAAGTAAAACACTTGCAATTTCATAATACAACTTATGTTTTCGTTTGTATACCATATATAAGACGATACCTATGCATACAACAAGTACCCCTTGCGGTACAAAACAGTCATTTTCAGCAACATAACACAGCATGTAGTGAAGTGTAACTAGTTTTCGATTTAGTCCATATTGAATGATGCTCGGTCTGATCGTGTAATATTATAAATCAAAATCCCTCCATTTCTTTTGGTGTATCTCCATTTTTCCTTTCCTTTGCGCTATAATTTCTTCTACCGTAATACTATGTTTTAAGTACGATAAAAAATTGTCGAAACGTAGATTAGACTTATTATATTTACATTTGAATATATAATATTTTGCTAGGATTAAGATATATTGTAATTGCTTTTCATGCTCTACCGTTTCGATTATTCCAAATGAAGTAGTATAAAAATTGATGTTCACTGTAATGCCCTTTTGTATTAAAAAGTTAGTCATTTGTGACCAAAAATGTTGTATTACTGTACATTCCCAAAACAAATGATTGAATGTTTCTATGTTCATGTTACAAAAATCACATATACTAGACTCTACTATATTACACCTGGCCATCAGTTTGTTGGTACCTATGATTCTCATCAAATATTTGTATTGAAAGGTTCTAAGTCTTGTATCTATGGTGCTCCGTATGGTAATAGAGTATATTGTTTTCCAATTCAGGATTTGATCTGGAAATATATTCGCCCATTTTTGTTCTGATTTTATGTTCTCCCTTGTTATTTTTCCTAATTGCATATTGTATAGTTTTTTATTTATACCTTTACATTTTTGTACTACATGAACAAGGTTCGGAGTATTTTGTACTGAATTAATGCTTTCTGTTTTCATATGTTCTACCCATTGTGCAGGTATACTCCTTGTTAATGTGTAATACTTTAGAAAGTCTGAAATTCTGATTGAATATAGTTCCGCAAACACTGGGAATAGGTAAAACTGTTTTGTCCTAAAATCAAAAATATGTTCTATCCGTTGAACACCTTTATCGTGCCAGTCTTTGTAAAATAGTATCTTTGCGTCATTTTGATGTGCGAGTTATTCCATAATACTTGTTTTGATATGATATCATTTGATTCTGTGAAGTTAATTTTTGACCATGCTGTAAGTATACTGTTTATAAATTTGTGTTTATGAATGTTGTTTGCATCTTCATATTTAATATTACATTCAAAAATAAAAGTTCCACCAAATTGTTTTAGTTGTTCGATGTACATTTGCTTCCATATCCCAGTATTATTTTCATCGCAAAGTCTCTTTACCCAACTAGCCTTTAATGAAATTATAAACAAATCAATATCAAGCATATTAATTCCTCCATTTTCGTAACTTTGGGTTATTACATTTCTTTTTATTTTGTCTGGTTTAGAATCCCATAAAAATTCGTACAGTTTTTTCTTGATATATTTTATAGTGTTCTCTGGGGGTGTTTGAATGACTGTTAACGGATATATTAATTTTGGTAGGGCGAATGTTTTAATTATATTTATCTTACCTATCAAAGTTAGATGCCTGCCTTTCCATTTATTTAGACAGTTTTCGAATTCTTTAATTTTTGGATCAATGTTGTATTGATAGATCAAATTTGCGTCATTTGAAAATGTCATACCTAAAGTTTGGGCTTTTTCTGAGGTCCATGCAAATTGCTTATTGGGAAGGTAATGTAAAGACGATTTAGATAATGATCCTACCCGAAGAACAGTGCACTTTTTAATATTCAAGACCAGACCGGTGAATTTACCAAACTCGTCTATTGTTTCTACTAACTTATTGAATGAGTGTTCTGTGCCGTCAGTAAAAAACGTTGCATCATCTGCAAACATTGTGCTTTTAACTGTTTGATTATATATGTTAACTCCTTTTATTTCATTGTCATTTTGAATAGCTAATGATAATATTTCTATAGCTATTATAAATAGATAAGGTGATAGGGGGCAGCCTTGGCGAACTCCACGGCCTATATTGAAAAAATCGGATAGGTGTCCATTGTTGCTAACACAACTTCTAGCATCTGAATAAAACAATTTAATCCATTTAATAAACTCATCTCCAAAATTGAAATAGTTCGAGATCTTCATCATATACTCGTAATCAACACTATCAAATGCTTTTTCAAAATCTGAGAAAAATAATATTCCAGGTGTGTTAGTTTCATTTAAGAGTTCTATTGACTCGAACAGTAATCTAATGTTTTCTCCGATATATCTTCCTTTTATGAAACCTGTTTGTGAGCCGCTGATTATTGAAGGTAATACTTTCTTGAGTCTGTTTGCAATTGATTTCGTTGCTATTTTATAATCTACGTTAAGAAGTGATATAGGTCTCCAATTTGATAATAATGATAACTCTTTATCTTTTTTCGGGAGTAACGTTATAATACCCTGTTTCTGAAGATCGGTAAGGTTTCCTGTTTCAAAAGAGTAGTTTAGCGAATTTACAAGATGCATTTTAATATTATTCCAAAATATTTTGTAAAATTCTACTGTTAGACCATCTGATCCTGGACTTTTATTGTTTTTCATATCTTGCACCGCTATCTTGCATTCGTACTCTGTTAGTGAACCTTCGCATGATTGTTTATCCTGGTTTGTTATTCTGTTGTTGTCATTTGCTGGAAAGAAAGTGTGTGTAGTTGCTGATATTTCTTTCTTAGTGTATAGTTTTTTGTAGTATTTTTCCTCTTCCTTCAGTATTTCTGGTTGGGTTGTTCTGTGATTGTTTGTCCATTAACATTTAATCGTAAAATTGTTTTGCATTCAGAGTTTTTCTTTTCTAGGGCTATATATAATTTCTCATTTTTTTCTGCACCTTCGACCCACTCGGCTTTGGATCGAAGCCTTATACCGCTTACCCGTTTCTCATAGATATTTTCAAGTTGTACTTTATTATTTTCAATTTGGATTCTTATGTTATTATTCATTGGATCATTTATTAATTCTGTTTCCAGTTTCTCTATTTCTTTTTGAATGTCATTTTCCCTCGACCTTTCCTTTCTTTTTTTCCTTGTCGCATAACTTATAGTTTCATTTCTAATATTTCCCTTAATGATTTCCCATAGTGTATTTGGATTTGCCTCTCCGTTTATAGTTGCGGTTTCATGGATTGTGTTACATATTAATTCTTTATATTCTGTATCTAGAAGTAGACTATTGTTTAATTTGAAATACCCTGGACCCCTACTAATATTTGATATTTGTAGTTTAAAGCTGACCATAGAGTGGTCCGATTTATAGCCGTATGATATTTTACAATTAGAAGAGCGATTTATTATATTTTCAGAAATCAGAAAATAATCTAAACGGCAAAATATTGTTGGTCGATTATTCGAATGCCATGTGTATTTTCGTGAGTTCTGATTTTGTAATCTCCATATATCACATAATGTATATGTGTCTAATATAGTTTTTATTTTATTTCGTGTTTGTTTGTTTGTACCTTGATGCCCATTTTTCTTGTCTATATTTGGATCAAGGACTGTATTAAAATCACCTCCTATAATAAAATTTTCTGTAGCATGTTCTTTAATATATTCGTCCATTTTATCGTAAACTAATGTGTTATCGTTGTTTGGCCCATATACATTGATTATTGTGTAATTATTTTCCGATATATTTAATGTTAGAGCTTGTAACCTACCGGATATAATTTCAGAGTAAGAAATAACTTTATATGTTATGTCGGGGTTTATTAAAATGCCCACTCCCTCTTTGTTACTATAGCTGCCACTAAAAAATATTTGATGCCCCCATTCTCTTTCCCATTGATTTTTATTCTGTGCTGTGAAATGTGTTTCTTGCAGTAGACATATTGAGTACTTTTTATCTTTTAACCATTGGAAGACTTGTGTCCGTTTATTGGCTGCCCCTAAGCCTTTGACATTGAATGTTCCTATTTGTAGCTCCATGGTGAATTATGGTTTGATGTGCATTTTACCACTTTATACCGCAAGGTGTTGAACATTTACTGTAAGGCATACACTATTATGAATGTATCTAAAACAGGCTGGATGAAAGATATACAAGGTGTGCATGTTTCTTGAATAGCATGGCTATGTGGGACAGTTGTACAAGCATTTTGCATCCACAAACATACATTAGTCTGGAGACAAGTACCTAAAACATGCTCAAATGCATATATGAGGGCAAATTAATGAACAACTCCGAATATCTCAATATGTACGGGGGTGCAGTCACGTCTTGTCCTGACCAACGCTACCGGGAAGATTTGATTTGATGGTGTTTAACGGCCTGTCAACAGCGAAGGTCAGTTTAGGCCGGGTTAATGGGGTCGAATCCCACATGTTACCTATTGTGATGGGGGTACTTATCAAAATCAAAACTGAATATTTACAGAAAATAATATACTCAGCCCTAAAATAGTCTGACCTGGTGCCAGGTCCTAACCACACCAGAGTCACTTAGCCCACGCCCCAAAAATAACAGGACTGGTACTAATCTTATTACTTTTATAATGGGTATAACCGGGTCAAAATCTCACGTACCGGAAAGCTAAAAATGTACACGAGTGTCAAACCCGGGATACCGGGATTTCTTTATGGGTGAATCCCATCGTTAAATTTACCCTTCACATACTCCAACCTGCCGATCACTCTACCGGGAAGCACGACATCGTTTTCAGCGCGCTTTGCAGATACGCTCTGTAATAACAGGGACTTTCCGCAAGTTTTGCAGAAACGTTTCTGTACGAACACGGACTTCCCGCAATCACAATTCCGTAAGTTTTGTAGCCCCTGTGAATACAGTGGGACCTCTCTAAATCGGACAATTACGTGAGCCACACTACTGCCTGCCCGAATCTTGTCAAATATTTGTGAGTTTATTTATTTAAAAATACTTGATTATTGTGCTTCAAAGCAAACAGTTTGATGGCTGAGCCCGAGCTGTGCTACATAATTGCTTGATTGCGAGTTGCCATTGCAAAATAAATGTTCAGAAACGTTGATAATCTGGGCAAGATTAACGCAAGCGGTTGTATACATGTAGCTGCAGTACGGTACGTACCCTGGCTACTTCCTTGGACACGTAGTGCACTCGCGTCCACTCCATCTCGTCCTTGAACATGGACGTGTTGAAGTTCGTCCCCACTGTGATGTCCTTGTTAACCATATCATAGAGGTACAGCTCGTTCCGGTTGTAGTCTACATCACACGCCAGATACAGTCTCTGCAGGCTCTGTAATAAGTTGTTTCCCAATAATTAGGAGTATCGTTTAGTTGCAGTATTTCTCACCAAATAGTTATGTATGGTTGCGAATTGACACTATTACAATTGTAGAGCGAGATCAGTTATATATATTACAGTTGCAAATTGACACTATTACACTTCTGGAGCGAGATAAGTAAGTCATCAAACATGGGTATATGTACGGCTGTAAATTGACACTATTACACTTGTGGAGCGAGATAAATAAATCATCAAACATGGGTGTATGTACGGCTGTAAATTGACACTATTACACTTCTGGAGCGAGATAAGTAAGTCATCAAACATGGGTGTATGTACGGCTGTAAATTGACACTATTACACTTCTGGAGCGAGATAAGTAAGTCATCAAACATGGGTGTATGTACGGCTGTAAATTGACACTATTACGCTTCTGGAGCGAGATAAATAAGTCATCAAACATGGGTGTATGTACGGCTGTAAATTGACACTATTACACTTGTGGAGCGAGATAAATAAATCATCAAACATGGGTGTATGTACGGCTGTAAATTGACACTATTACACTTCTGGAGCGAGATAAATAAATCATCAAACATGGGTGTACGTACGGCTGTAAATTGACACTATTACACTTCTGGAGCGAGATAAGTAAGTCATCAAACATGGGTGTATGTACGGCTGTAAATTGACACTATTACACTTGTGGAGCGAGATAAGTAAGTCATCAAACATGGGTATGTGTACGGCTGTAAATTGACAATATTACACTTGTGGAGCGAGATAAGTAAGTAATGACTTCTGAACATAGTTTATGTAGTGCAATTTAATTGGTAGGGGTCAAAACTAAAAGTCACAAATTTGATAGTTTTCCTGCATGTACGGGTCAGTTCATTTATTTTTTCCAAATAGTGATGCATGGACTAATGACATGATGTGCATGTTGCTCCGTTCAAAATGATAATGTCTCGTCTATGAGAATATTCCAGCATATAAGCATCGGTGGTGGAGATAAAATAGCATACACCAGAAGCATAGTTGAGCACCGCGTAGACGAAAATACGATTACCAATGTCTCTACAAGTATCTCCTTTTGTCAAAAGTTGGCGTCTGTGTGTTACGGAGATAAGTTTCAATATTCAACACCATGCCCTGTGCATGTATGCCAATTCTATAAGACAACGCGTACTATGATAGACGCAGGGTATGGTTGTGATACTAGAACATTGTCATTTTTGTGATTTTTAATTTCGACCCTACAACTAAAATACAATTAAATGAACTATTTATGTAAGTCAATTACACGAATAAAAACATACATTCAATGCATTAAACATTTGTTTCAACAATTTAAAAAAGAATTTTGAAAATAAGTACTCACCAAAATAAATAATGCAATAACATGTAGGTGACCGGATAACAAGTTGGACTAGTATGTGTACGATCGCAAATTGAAACTATTGCATTTGTGGAGCGCGATCAGTAAGTCATAATGCATGTATGCATCCCTGTGTAAGCTTAAGAATAGGCTATTTTAAGCGATAATTTGGCTCGATAAAAGTACTTCCGGTTGTTCAATGCGATTTCAAAATCATGGCAAAACACAGGTAAGGGGGGGGTGGGGGTGGGGGTTGGTAGTCACGGAATGTCTCCTGAACTGTATCAGGCCCGCCTTTAACATTAACAATGCATTCAGGCTGACCAAATCTGCGAATCTTTGTTCCGTTTACTATTGATTGTTATACCTTTCTGTGGATATATTTATTCCATTTTTTCCATTTTTATTTTTAGTGTAAAAAAATACATTTTTATGCTAGAAACAAGAAAAAACAACAACAGTTTTTTAGAATAAAAACCCAAATCTGCGGATTTTATTGAAGAAATTGTGGTCACCCTGTGCATTATCTAAGGCACATTATTAATTAAATGTATAAACTGTCCAGATTACCCGATTGTGTTCTCTGCCATGCTTTCCAAAGACTAATATGGTTATGAAGCAATGGGATGCAACTATAATAAACCCACGCAGCGGAGACGGTCGGCTACCTTTGAACACAAACTACGTCACATGTTCAAACGTTTTTTGGGAGTTGCCGAAAAATGAAATGTGTTTTATCTTTTTGCGCTGAGCAACACAAACGGCGGTACGCTTTAACTTTTCCGTTTGAAAGCAGCGACGTCAGTACTGCAGGAGCAGACGGTGTGTGATACATTGTATATTGTTTAGCATCCGCCTCAGTAGCAGTAAGGGAGTCAAAATGATACCACCTACCGTGATATCATTTATAACCCTCTATAATACCCCCACCACCCCCGAAAATCAAAAAATTGGTTAACGAGGAAAATTGGGTCTCCCGACAGCAAATTTATAAATTTTTGGAGAAAATAATTTTTAAAAGAGGGAGTCCCAATTATATTGGTAATTGACTTTTGAAAAAAGTCGAAATCATTCATGTAAGTACAATAGTTTATATTTCTCATTTTTCTTCTCGGATATAGCTAATTTATTTCGCAGATCAGCAACTAATTCTACCAGCTCTAGTCTACCACGTTCACCTTTAGCCACCTGACAGCGTAGTTGCTTATGTCTACAAAGAGTTTGGGCACTAACGAATTTACAAGGGCATCTAGGGCATTGAAATTGTGGGGGGACACTAGGAAACTTTCTACGTCTCGCTAGATGCCTTCGTAGATAGTCTTTACACGTAAACGTCTTACGACAAGTCTCACACTCCATTATATATGTATATAACCTATGAAATTTATCTGTTCAATTGGACGTGAAAAAAAACATTATGTAAATTTTTGACGTCCAATTGAACAGATAAATTGTATAGGTTATACAAAAGTATATATACAAAAGTATAATACAGAAAATATGATAACGCCAGAAACTAGAGCAGAAATAGAAAGTTTGAGAAGAGAAGCCGAATCTCTAGGGATTACTTATAGTACACGGTTGAGAGTTAGGGGGTTGACAAAGCTGATAAATGCCACAAAGAATGAGGCGTTTATGAAGCGGTTTACCCGCGCCTATAAAAGAGGGGCATTTACAAACCTCTCACTAGTGGATGAAGTTGGTAACAGAATTCAAAAAGAAAGTATTGCGGAGGTTAAGGGCTAGTGTAATAAAACCTTCAAGCACCAATAATTTGTCCCAAATTAGACACACAGGTGGCCCAATACAAAATAAAAGATCTCTCGTTCGCGCGATAGTGGAAAAAGGTGAAGAAATATTGGGGGCGCACGATGAAACATTGGAAAAAGGGTAGAAAAATGGAAGACGGGTAGTTACATTATCCTTTCGGTAAAAAAACATTAACATTAACGAGTCTGAACGCTGTCCGAGAAACTCGCTCCGTATCTAACAACCAATTTTTATTTGAGATATTCATATTCTTACAAGCTAGAACATATGGAGGAAATTAAAAATGGAAAACCTGTAACTATAATAATGCACAAAAATCTCGGTGGTAGCGAACCACTATCATCAATGAAAACCGTTAAAAAATGGCTGTCAGATAAGGAGCAAACACGAATAATGTCCGATAAAATAGACAGACCGAATACAAAGTGGAAGGAAGTTTGTAAGATGGGTAGAGGTTTTCGTAAAGCTAATACAGGGTAGTAGGGGAAAAGATTTGGGACTACAATCCAAAGAAGCAGCAGGAGGAGAACTTCCAGAATGGCTGAAGAATAAAAAAGGTATGTATTCTTTAGATAAGTATAATGACGACCTTTGTCTGTTCAGGTGTCTAGCTATGCATATGACAGATAAAAGACCCGACAGATGTACAGAAAAGGCGAAAGAACTTAGTAAGCAATATTTTGGTAGTAATGTGGTTTCACCAATTCCTTTTTCAGATCTGAAAAAGGTTGAAGAGTTTTTTAAAATCGGTATAGAAGTATATCAACCCACCCAATGTAACGTATGGTGGTTGAAAAATGTACCAGCGCACTATAAGGCAATAGGTAATAAACCAATGACAATAGGACTGTTTAATAATCACGCATTTCTAATAAAAAACCTTAAAAAACCTATCTAAAATTTACGCCTGCGATAATTGCAAGCAGAAATTCACGAAAGCGAGTAATATGAAGAGACACGGACCAAAATGTATGAAAGGTGAGACAAAAGTAGTATGTGATGGTAATTATTTAGAGCGCCCGCGTTCGTCGTTCGAGAAAGCGTTCTACCCAAAAAGTTCTAACAGTTATGGGGCGATCGATTGGATGTACTCTGTGGAAAAGCGCGAGGGAATTCACATTCACCACGAACAGTGTGGACACGGGGGTGAAAGATGGATTTTAGGAGCTCCAGTAGATGGATACTGTCCAGAAACCAATACCGTATATCAATATCACGGCTGTTACTGGCACGGGTGTGAGATCCATGCAAAACATAGAAAAGAAGAACGCGCATCCACTATGAGAAGAGATACACTTATTAGAAGAAACAAAGAATTCAACCTAGTAGTTATGTGGGAATGCGAATTTCAAAGAACTGGTAAAGACATAAAGATCGGTTGCGACACTACTCTTTATCCATATCAGATAGTATACGATTTTGAGGCATATCTCAACCCAGAATTGAATGAAACTCTCGGTAATAATCTAGAGTACGAAGCCGAGCACGTTCCGGTAAGCGTTAGTATAGGAGATAATTTCTCAGGAACAGTAACTCATATTTGTGATAAAGATCCCGCAAAACTTATAGAAAAATTCGTAGAAGATTTGAAAGTCAGGGGAAAAGCTATAAGAGAAGAAGTTGTGGTCAAGATATGGGTTTAATACAGAACATTTACGTAAAAACCAAATCGCCAAGATCGAACAGTGGATAGAGCAAGTACCGGTTATAGGTTTTAACAGCAGTAAGTACGATATAAACTTAATAAAGAAATACCTAGTAGGCGAACTGGCATCAACAACAAAGAAAGTAATGGTCGGAAAACGTGCAAACGCAACAATATTTCTATTTACTCCAGAATTTAGATTTCTTGATGTAATACTTTATCTAGGACCCGGTGTAAGTTACGATAGTTGGATAAAAGCCTACGAATGCAAAGGACAGAAATCTTTCTTTCCTTATGAGAAAATAATATGAAAACTTTCAGAGATTGGTTGAAATATTATAACGATTTAGATGTAGCACCGTTCCTAGAAGCGGTGGAAAAAATGTGTGAATTTTATAAACACAGAGGTGTGGATATTTTCAAAGATGCGGTAACACTACCTGGAGTAGCTATACAATATTTATTGAGAGGAACCATTAAAGAACAAAAATCTTCAAAGACGATTATACCGGAGGATGCTCTATATGCACCAAAAGAAGAAACATACGAAATGATGAAGGACGCTCTAGTTGGCGGTCCATCAATAGTATTTACACGATATGCAGAAGCCGGTGTTTCAAATATTAGAGTGGGTTCCAAACCGTGCAAGGCTGTTTTGGGGTACGACGCAAACGCGTTATATTTATCTACGTTAAATAAAGAGATGCCGTGTGGGAGAGAAACTATACACCATATAGATACCCCACATAACCCTAAATTTATTAAAAAGTTTTGTAAAAGAGTTTTATCTGGAGACTGGTTTGGGTTTGCGGAGGTGGATATAGAAGTTCCACACAACTTAAAAGATAAGTTTTCTGAAATGTCCCCAATATTTATAAACAGAGAAGTAGAGGTTGATGAAGTTCCCACACACATGTTAAAATATTTAAAAGATACTGGCCGAACAAGAGGAGATGGAAAAAAATTGGTGGGATCTATGACAGCCACTAAAGTATTGCTGTACGCGCCACTGTTGAAATGGTATTTAAAACACGGCCTAGAAATAAATGGAGTTCATCGTGTTATAGATTATATTAGCGGAAAACCATTCGAATGGTTCGCAAAAGAAGTTACAGCCGCAAGACGAACGGGTGATGTAGAACCAAATAAGAAACCAGTAGCCGTCATAATGAAATTATTAGGAAACTCGTGTTGTGGAAAAATGATAGAGGCAACGGAGAGACATTTAAATACGACATATACACAAAACGAAACCTGTGTTGACAAAGCATTAAGATCTGCATTCTTTGACGATTTGGAAGAGATAGGAGATGCGTACGAAATATCTTCAAGAAAACCCAGGTGTGCGGTAAAGAGACCATTCCATTGTGGAATAGCGGTTTATCAACTAGCTAAATTGAGAATGTTGGAATTTTACTACGAATTTCTTGACAAATACGTAAAAAGAGAAGACTTTGAATTAATACAGATGGATACGGATAGTATGTATATAGGAGTTAGTGGAAAAACGATAGAGGAATTGATTAGACCTAACTTACTAGACAGGTTTGAAAAAGAAAAAAAGAAATGGTTGGCTTGGGATAAATGGAGCGAAAGAGAGCCCGGACTTTTCAAAATGGAATTTAGCGGAGATAGGGCGATAGCGTTATCTAGTAAGTGTTATTTTGTAGAAAAATTTAATTCTATTAATAAAAACTCTGCGAAAGGAATGTCCAAGAGAACTAACAATTTAAATTGGGATAGATATAAACGAGTACTAAGTGAAACTACAGAAGATGGAAAACACATTATAGATGTAGCACAAAATAGGGGATTTAAAATGAAAGACGGTGTTATGAAAACGTACTGTCAACAAAAATTAGGACTCTCGGCATACTACGATAAAAGACGTGTGTTACCAGACGGAATACATACAGAACCTCTCTAATGATTTATTTAATAATTTTGAAAAAAATTAAGAAAATTAGCAATCTAAAGACTCTGATGATCCGGGGGTAGCTGAGTGTCAGAAGGCACCGCGAGAAGTTCTTCGCGAACAAACCCTCGAGATGGCCCATCATCCAAATAATAGAGCACGGGCTCATCGGGCTTGGTAATAGATCGATCTAGATGATATACATTGAGAGACCACACAGGATCAGTCGCGCGGCGGCTGCCACCTTCGAGCTCTCCCGGTTGATAGAGGTACCGGACGTCAATATCCGATGGAAGCCGTTGCTCCTCTAAACCAACGGGTCTCCCGCGCGATACGGCAGAGGGCTCGCTCGTCACCCTTTTAAACTTGATAGCATCTACGGGCTTCTTACCTATCAATCTGGTCACCTCTCCGTTCAGTGCGGAGACCACGGTGGGCAGTCTGGCCACCCACTCGGTCGATCGCGAATGAGGGTCTACAAGTTCTTTGGCGTATTGGTGTCCGAACAGTCTCTCAGCCAGGGTTCGATTGAAGCGCTCCACGATCCCCTGGTCCCGGTGGATGTTGACGCGGCCGCGTCTGACAGAAACTTCGTGCTTAGACAATAGATGAGAGACCGCGCCCAGGAACTCGCGGCCGGGATCGACCTGGAGAAGATTCGGCCATTTGCGAGGACTCCTCTTATATATTCGGGAGAGAGCCTCGGCCACCTCCTTAGACTCTTTAGTGGCCAACGGCTCAGCCCCCTTATAACGACTCGCTACGTCAACGACTGTCAGCGCGTACTTGTACGTCTTACGACCGACGCGATCGTGAGGGGGAAACAGGAGATCCGCTTGGTGAACTTGGTTCGGTACTGGCACGTCGAATTTCGGGCGCGGAATATTGTGAGGCGCGGGTAAATAGATCTGCCAGATGGCCTGCTTCTTGAGCCATTCCTTGACAGCGTTTTCTGAAACCTTGGTCGTCGCCGCGAGGTTCTTGATGGCAGCGAGTCCCTTCCAGTAGCCGCGGGGGCTATAGTACACGTTCGCTAGCTTGCGCGTTAGGCGAACCGATAGTTTGGTATTAAGTTTGCACGTGTTCATCGTATGCGATGTATTCTAATATATCTGACAATCTCCAACATGCCCTCGCCAGATCGTCCGGTAACTGCGTCGATAATAATAAACCTTTATTGGAAGTACAATCGCGATTGGGGGTTAAGTTCTGAAGGAAATTGGGAAAATATAATCCCCCAGGATTGGTGGAGGAATCTAACATCCGCTTTGCGTAAAAGGGTGGCCACTTTTTGTCCTCCCGCCACGTCTCGAGAGAATCTCGGGCCAGACGAATCATACCCTTTGCACCAACCATGCGGTGTTTAAGGGCAGTGTAGCCTACATCAATCATAGCAAAATAAAGTTTGTCAACTGACATCGTTCTATATATATATATTTATAAAAAAAGTTATTTAAAATAATTAATTTAAAATCTCGATTGAATATAGTAGCCGACGAGCCCCACCACACCCATTCCCACGACGATGAACGCGATCTCGCGATCTTTTTGGGGCTCTGACGGTACATAGAAATCTGAAAGTTGGGGCTCGCGATCCAGCGGCGCGAGACTTTTCTGCGGATATGCCAGCGCGTACTCACGGTTGGCTTCTTCAACGTTCTGAAAAGTTTGTGCGGCCTGATTTTCGCGGCGAAACTCTTCATTGACCCAGTCAAGATGGGCGGTTCGTTTTTTCGACCACGCTTCCTTTGCGCTATTGAGTTGTTCTACAGCTAAATCGTGACGCTTACTCTCCTCATCCGCGTTCGAGTTTTGTAGTTTAGAGAATAGAAAGTTGCTGCCGCTGAACGCCAATGCGTTTACGAGCGCACCACCTATCATTATTGCGATTGAAGCCATTTATTTCCATATATTAACTGGTATAATTCCAGGTTTAACTAGATAATCTCGGGTCCAAACTGCGGCCGCTACATCTAAGGTCGCGAGCCCTACGTCTCTCACAGTAAAGTCCAATTTGGGAGCGGATCCTCCTAGGGCCATCTTTGATAGTCGAGCATACCCGATACTGAAACCCGATATCACCACGGCGTGATAAAGCGCATTCACTAACATTTTACCATCTTGTTCAGCCATTATAATTATTGCATATAAAAGGGGTCGCGATCAATGTTTAAATGGGGCGCGCCTATCGCGATTGGTGTTTCGTAACTTTCTTCTGAACACTGGCTGGTTGTTTTTTCGATAATAGGGGGTATTTCCACACGCACAAGGCACCAACAACTGCCAGACCACCACCAACAACCCAACTCCAATTCACGAATTTGGGTTCAATCGGATTCGCCCAACTCCAACGGCAGTTGGTATTGGGTGTTGAGTGTGCTTCCAATTCGTGAATTGGGGGTGTTGTTGTACTCAACTCTGTCTTCAGATGTTTTGCTGTCTCCGTCCCCGATTGCAACGACTGTTTAGCCTCTCGAAGCTCGGCGAGTATTTTATCTTGTTTAACTTTTCGGGTGGCAGCCGCCGCCCGTCCAGCTGCCTGTCTTTTGGGATTTTTTATATGTGGTATGTCATCCAGTGGCGGAGTTGGAGCAATCGGGTTCAACTCCGTCACATTCGCGGGTGTGTCTTGTGTCATCATTTTCAGGGCTTATAGTTCGTGGGCATATATGTCCAAATTGACAGTGTCTACCCGTGGTCAACGCGGTTGTCAGCGGAGCTAAGTACATTCCAAACTTGTGATAAATTGAGCAGCAGGCTGTTCTAAGAGTGTGACCTATAAAAGGGTCAGTCTCTAGATCGTCAATCAATCCCGCGGTGTTTGGTATAGGGAGAAGTATACTAACGGCGGTTGCGTACAAATGAATAGCCGCCGATCCGAGAGTTTTGGTCATCTCCGCACCTAACCTAGATTCGTATCGCGCATACATTTTATCGATCTCCGCATCTGACATCTTATCCACCTGAAAAACTGAGAGACGCCTACCGAGATAATGCTCCGATTGTCCCCCAGCAACCAGCGCAGCTAGCCGCTCTCTCAGTCGCCGCATTTTCATTTTCATTCGGAGTCGTTGCACTCAACCCAATACCAACCGCCGTTGGAGTTGATTCCGATTGCTCTGTCGGATCATTATCTATGTTGGCAGTCGGAGTTGAGGTTTCTTCTATTAGCTGATCGAGAAGTTCGTCGCAGTTCATTTTTCTTAAAATTAATTTAACTATTCTAACAAGTCTCATCACTTTAACATATTGCAAAGCACACCACCCGATACTTATGATCACCATTATGCTCGCAACAAAGCTCGCATCGGAGCACCAAATTGTTAACATTGTTAACCATTGTTCAGCATTTGTTCAACATTTGTTAAGCATTGTTCAGCATTGTTCAGCAATTGCTAAGCATTGTTCAGCATTGTTCAGCATTTGTTCAGTAATTGCTAATTAATTATAAAATTAATTGATAACTTCGTAAGTAGTTGGTTGATCAGTCTTTAGCAAAAGCTTGGCGTGCTTAGTTTCCGAAAGCATCCGTCTAACCTCCAGGCGCTCCTCGCGCGTTGGGATAACGTCATTCTCTCGAAGACAGTCATCGAATGAGTCTCGGTCCTTGCAGTGAAAGAGGGCGACCCATTTCGTTTGCTCGCGCAGATCCTTGAGGACGGCGTTGTACTTTTGAGTGGATATCCATACGCTTTGCCTAGCATGGCGGCCAGAAAATGCGAGCTCGGAGAGCATGTCCTTCTTTTTGGTCATCGCCGCCTTGGCCGAGCAATCGTCAATCAAGTATAGGGTGGGCTCACCCTGGAATTTTTGGTATAAACCACGCAACCAATCGTGAAGCCTATCACCGGGGTCAATAACGTATACCTCAGGGTCAGTCCATATCCACGTTCGCCGCTGATAAGTATCGTTGTGCCGCACAGTGGGACACAGGATCACAATATGACGAAAGGCATCGCGGTAGGAGCCCTCGAGCAAGTCTAGGATGAAAACCGTTTTTCCACATCCTGTCTGCCCACATATTATGGCAGAGTGGGCATCTCCAATCGTGAATTGGTATTGATTGCCAATTTTCTTAATTAATTCTTTAGAATTATCCAATTTATTAATTAATAAATCGTTAGAATGATTGCTAATTTTCTTAAAATTAATTAATAAATCGTTAGATTTAGTAGAGTGCTGAGACGTATCGGCCATCTTCGATGTTGAGTTGTGCGTCTGTAATTATATATAAGTACACGTTCAATGGCCGGCTCCGTCCGCCTCTTTGGTTATCTGGATCGTCACACCCTCGCTAGCGTTCTCAACTTGGCGTCCGCTGCCGTGTATTTGGTCGTCGTCGCTGGCTCGCATGTCTAGCCATAACGCGTATTTGGTATTCAGGAACTCCGCGAGGGAGACGGTCGAGAGATGCAGGTCTTTGGCAACCGCTGCAACCTCCGAAGAGCGCTTAGAGCCGGCAGCAAACAGCTTTCTTACTTCGTTCCACTGCTGGTGCGCGCGAAGACCCGCGCTGTAGAGTTGATTGGGAACTCCCTCGATCGTCACCTCTACCTTCGTGATTTTGGGGTTATAGAATTTGTCGGTTTTTCTAGCACCGAACGCGAACCGAGCATCCTCAAACAGCATCAGTATACATTTCATAGAGCGGGCGGGTACGTTGACGTTAATATTCCACAATGTGTCGCCTTTGTCTTTCGTCATCTTGCGATGGCGAAGAACTCGGTCGTAAAGTATGGCAACGCGCCCGGCGTACTGGGTTCTGATCAATCGCGCGAGTTCGGGCATCGTGACCATGTCGTACTCCAGCGAAACATTATCGATCGTATACGTCGTGTAACATGTCGCTGGTTATGAGAACTCGGCCGTAGTCGTTGAACGTTAGTTCGTATTCGAGGCGGTCAGCCAAAGCGCTCTGATAGTAGGGCATGTGACTCTCCAGCAACTCAAAGTCGAGCGGGATGTAGAAGCGGTTGCCGTAAGCGCCCGCGACCGCATTGTCACTCGCGTTGTTATCTACCTTGTTACCAGCCCCGATTCTAAGTTTGGTTACGTTCTTATTTTTGCTGGTGTCCATACCCTGATAGACAGCGTTTTCGCGCTCTTGCGCCGTCTTCCATAGGTCCTGATAACAATGGTAGACGTCGCTGTCGTCGATCGACATCACCTCATTACCAGAAATCTTTATCATGGTCTTCTTGACGATGGCGCGACCAAGGTTCTGAACGACGGTTCGGTCCTCGTCCGTCGACGTCAGCGAAATAGTGAAAGCGAGGCGAACAGTACCCGGCACAATGACGTCGTTAGCTCCGAGGTTGGGGAAGCGGACCAGGAGCTGCTGGTTCTGGTCGATCGTCGATGGGTTGTTCGTAATAACGACACTCTGTCTCACGCCTTTTGCCCCGAGGGGCTCACGCAGTCTGCGGTATGGATTGAGTTTGCGACCGTATTGACTCGAAGACATAATTTAGTGAAACTATATTAAACCCTTATGGTTTTGTCTTTAATACATAATTAATTTTAAGAAATTAATATGGCTGATTACGATATTGACATGGATGAAATCGGCAGAGACGATTACGTCGATGCGGATGATGATGATATAGATGATTATAATGACGAAACGCCCTTGATACAGCCTCCAGTTCCAATCCAATCGGGGGAATTAGGTGGCGCTACCAGCAGCGTTGGTCAAAGTCGGGAATTACTCGAGGGAGCTGTAAACGACTACTACAACAGTTTGGCAGAAAAAGGTCTGGTCCCGTCTGTCGGTCGCGACTACTCCAAGTTCGAATTTGATCTGAACGGTAGATTGCGACTAAAAGCATCAAATGTCCCGATCGTCAACACGATGACCGGTAAACCCCTATCGCTAAACACCATTGCCGGAAACCGGGGCGGTGGCCAACTCATAAGGAGCGAACTAGGATTTCCAGATTGGACGCGTGGTAAAACAATTATGCCGACCCGCGCTGTAGAGGCCCTAGAGTCTACCGACGAAACGATGGCGAAAACGGCCGCCGATATAGAAACTGTTGAGCTCAGCGAACTCCCTCGAGTAGCCACCGACGCTATTAACACGATGGAGACCACGTTCTGCGAAATCGACCTGTCTAACGATGACCCACTGTTACCTCTTCTCGAACTCCGGGGCCTCGATAAGGTTATGCAAACGGTACGGGGTGAACTGGTCCTTAACCTCTCCAAACTCTCGTCGCTGGATGAACATATCGCGCTAGAAGAAAGAAAACTGGAGGAAGCCGGTGTCGATATAGAATCTACCGAGTGGATCACCGAACGCCTACAGTCGTTGCGTGATGAAAGAGCAGCTCGTTTGGAGGCCGCCTCGACTAACCGTGAGGCTCTCCGCAACCAAATAAGTCGGATCCGCGAAACAATCTCGAGGGTCCTGCACGAGGAGACGACACTCGGTGAGCGTCTTCGCACTCTGTTCAGAGAACAGGGCATCACGATAGCAAGCATCCTCGTTGCTATCAGCATGACTATATCGACCATAGTTCTAGCTTTCACTGGTGGTGCGGCGCCACCACCCGCGCCAGCACCCACACCACCACCACACGCGCCATCCGGCGGAGCCAAGGAGTGGATAAAAAAACAACTAAAAGCCCTCGCCAGTCTCCTGGCTAAATTAGCCGAAAAGGCGGCTGCCGCACTACCTGGACTGATCGGAAGTATCGTTTCTTACTTGCTATCTATATTATCAAAAACGGCCGGATGGCTAGCCAAAAATACTTGGGCTTTAATCGTGGCAATCGCCGGTCTCCTACTATTCTTCGCCAGAGAGTTCCTAAAACCAAAGCGTAAATAATCCGATCGCCACGAGGGCGACGACGAGCCCTAATTTCTCCTCCTCGTGTGTTGTGCTTCCAATCTCGATTGGTGTTTCAACATTGTTGATGGAACTCGATGGTGCATCCAATTTACGAATTGGGGATACTGGGTTCGATTGTGTTGAGGGATGTGTATCCATTTTGTTTTTTGGGGGTTTTATGAAATCTTTTTCAAATTTATTTGAATTTACAACTCCGCGCCCGATCATTTTGGGGGTGCGTTTGATGATATCCGTGTTCACGTTACCGTTGTGACTGATTTTTTGATTGGCGGTGGCGATTATGATTTGATTATTGTAACCATCAACCGGGTCGTCTCGTAGTATCATATTGCTCGGCGCCATATAAAGACCTATTCCAAATACATAGTCCACTGGGGTGCTGGCAGTCTGCAAAACGTCTTGATAATTCTGGATCGCCTTCTCCAGGTCCACCTTAGCTGAGATGGCGTCCTCTACAAGTGCCAAGAATTGTTTTTGTGCATCAAACGCTGTTCCTGTGCCCAGTATAGAACTGCGAGTTTGCTTCTGTGCGCCGAGGATGGCCCAGACGTACGTGCGAATAGATTCGTTGACGCGAGTAACCCCGGCCTGCGTGAACCCTAGACCCTTATCTAACATAAATGTGGTCCACGCGTTCTGAACCTCAGCAGCCTGCTGTATGTAATCGACGTGAGCCCGTTTCGGAGGTAACATTTTACAAGAAAACACGCCACAGTGCCGACCTCCAGACACTTATGGCCCGAAAGTCATAGTCGCGGGGTCAAAATTCCCGGCGTTCCGACTGACGATGTGGTCACCGGAGTAATCGTGTCTAAAATCAGTCTGCGTCCAATTCCCGGACTGGCCCCGAATGAGAACGTCCCCGAGGCCGGTGGTGGTAGGAAGGAAATGCTTTCTGCCTCCAGTCCGCGTCTTTTGAAACGTTAAATTCGTTACACAGTCTTTCAAACGCCATACGGTCGTATGCGTTGGAAATGGGATCCCAGGCGTCGTCTTGAGGTAGAGAAATACCTAGTTCTTTGAGAATCCTCCTAATAGTATAATACGTGTGAAAGTTGTAGACACTTCGGAGCATGATATTCTTGGATGTTAGATGGTCTTTATGTGAAACTCCACACCCGGCTGTTGCGCACCATACAGCAAAATTTAGCTGGTTCTGCCAAAACTGCATCGGTGTGGCTTTCCACCCTTTACCGCCTCCATCGTAGTAATCTTGGGCAGCCTATATTTCTCAAACGTGTTAGGGAAATTGGTGGCAAAGCCACTGTCCGGTCTAACCGTTACGGTTGGGTGTACAAGGCGGTTAACAACGTCTTTTTGCGTGTATTTACCACCAACTTTATACTTTGCATTAGAATTAAAGCTAAATGCTTTTGTATCCATTGAAAGATATTATTATGTTTGCTACTATCACTAATGTTCAAAAAGGGAGTTGTGAACTTCAAAAATCAATCGACAACTGCTGCGGAAAACGCCGGGTGGGCCTCAGATCAATCACCTTCACGGTCGGGTGGCAGAATGTGGGGAAGAGTGAAGGGTTTTACTATGTGAAGGATGGACAACAATTAGGTGTAAAGCTGCCTCACGGACTGTGGGGAATAAGACAGCTCAAAGATGTTGTCAACTCAGAGCTTGACGGTATAATCAACCTCACAGTATCGAATGCTACCGGGCTCGCAACAATGACCATCAGCAGTGATAATGCGGTAGTGGTCTCCCCGGGGTTGGGTATTCAACTCGGTTTTAGAGAGACATACTCCTCAAACAAAGGAGTGTTTACCCCGGGTGAGTACGTCGGTGATAACCCGGTGGACTTCGCCTTCACGAAAACTCTCAGGGTGCATCTGGATCGGGTGAACACATCGTACAACACGGTAGACGGCACTCCCAGCACATTACTGAAAACCGTGCAAGCCAGCGACTGTTTCTATGGCGAGACTGTGACCTTAGACTTCCCACACCCCGAGATTAAAGTTTTGGAATCGGGACATATCCACGAATTTACGGTCTCTATTCTCGATGATCAAGCGAGAAAGTTGAAAAACGATTACCCGATTCGGTAGTTCTCGAAATTTCCAATTGAGTATAGGTGCCCAATATTATAATTAATTTTATTATGAGTATATACGGACCAGGTAGTTCTTCCGATTGGGTGACAAATTCAAAGAATTTGGAACCGGCAGAAGGTGGATTCATCCCGACAGAGGGAGACTTTTTAACTACTGGAAAAACCAAGGCCCTGATCAATAAAACCATATCGAAGGTCACAAACGGGATTCACAGGAGTATATCAGATGTTAGAGTAGAAGTGCTGACGGCGACTGCACAAATTGAGGGAGTCCGAACGGATATTGAGAAAGATCAGGCGGCTTATGAGGTGTTGCGCTCAGAGGACTCTCTCATCAGAGAAACGGAACTAAACGAACTAGGTAAAAAAATAACGAAATTTCGAAAAGAGAGCAGGTCGGATATTGATAAAGTCCGAGAAGACCACCAGGCGGCCCTTACGGAGGGTTATGATACGTTGCGCTTAGAGGACTCTCTCATTAGAGATGCGGCACTTACCGAACTAGATAAAAAAATAACCAAATTTCGAAAAGAGGCCACGTCGGGTATTGAGAAAGCCCGAGAAGACCACCAGGCGGACCTTACGGAAGCTTATGAGGTGTTGCGCTCAGAGGACTCTCTCGTCAGAGAAGCGGCGGTTGCCGAACTAGATAAAAAAATTAAAAAAATTCGAAAAGAGACCCGGTCGGGTATTGATAAAGTCCGAGAAGACCACCAGTCGAACCTTGCGGAGGCCCTTGCGGAGGCTTATGATGCGTTGCGCTTAGAGGACTCTCTCAACAGAGAAGCGACACTTACTGAACTAGACGGGAAAATAGCCGAATTTCTGAAAGAGACCCGGTCGGGGGTTGAGGGGGTCCGAGAAGACCACAAGGAGGCCATTGCGGAGGCTTATGGGGCGTTGCGCTCAGAGGACTCTCTCAACAGAGAAGCGGCACTTACTGAACTAGACGAAAAAATAGCCAAATTTCGAAAAGAGGCCCGGTTGGGGGTTGAGGGGGTCAGAACGGGTATTGAGAAAGCCCGAGAAGACCACCAGGCGGACCTTACGGAGGCTTATAGGGTGTTGCGCTCAGAGGACTCTCTCAGAGAAGCGGCGGTTGGTGAACTAGACGGAAAAATAACCGAATTTCAAAAAGAGGCCCGGTTGGGTGTTGAGAAAGCCCGAGAAGACCACCAGGCAGCCCTTGCGAAGGCTTATGAGGTGTTGCGCTCAGAGGACTCTCTCATTAGAGAAGCGGCGGCTGAACTAGACGGGAAAATAACCGAATTTCGGGTGTTGAGAAAGCCCGAGAAGACCACCAGGCAGCCCTTGCGAAGGCTTATGAGGTGTTGCGCTCAGAGGACTCTCTCATTAGAGAAGCGGCGGCTGAACTAGACGGGAAAATAACCGAATTTCAAAAAGAGGCCCGGTCGGGTGTTGAGAAAGCCCTAAAAGGCCACCAGGCGACCATTACGGAGGCTTATGATGCGTTGCGCTCAGAGGACTCTCTCAACAGAGAAGCGGCACTTACCGAACTAGACGAAAAAATAACCGAAGTTTCCGATAAACTGAAACATGATCGTATAGCCGCGACCAAAGCTCTTGAGGAGGCCTCTTATAATATTCGTACTGAGGCATATAACGCAAACAGTGCGCTTGCCGGAATAGTGCGAACAATGAAAACGCTAAAACGTGCCATAACAGTTTGGGCTGAGAAGCGGGGCCCATTGGTTGAGGGGCACTATGAATATTCGTTCGGTGACAAAGCGAGTAATAAATGTGGGGGATACACTATGACAGCCGTGGGTGAAGTTATCCAAATGGCGGTCTGCTCGGTTAATGGTAGTGATAAACCTGTGGGCACGGTCGCGATAAATATTGTAGTAGATGGGGAAGAACGGGGATTTGGAGTCACTAAAATCTCTGGAGATAGTTCGACGGTGGTTTCGTTCTCGGGTTATGATCGAATTAGACTTTCCAAAGTGTTATTAACTTTGTTACGAAAATCGGTGACCCAGAGAGTTCTTCCACTATTGTCTCGTTGTTAATTGAACTTATTTTGTAAATACTAATATATTGAAATAAATTTGTAAAATTTAAATATGAACGAATCAACGCTTCCAATTGTCAATACCACTCCATCAGCACTGTGTACAATTAACGAAAGAAGTTCAGATTTTAGGTTGAATAATATCGTCGCTATGCAGGATATTTTAGTTAGAGAATATACAAATAGAAAAAGAAACGCTAAAAAATATAGGCGCGCGGTGAACATGGCTGAAGTATCTAGCACGGCTCTGGCGAGTGTTTCTGTGTTGTGTGGGGCGGGGACAGCTGCAACTATATCCACCATTATAACGGTTCCTGTAGCGGGGATTTTATGTGCGGTGTCGGCCGTTTCTGGGTTGTTGTGTATGGTAATTAGGGCGTCGGGTGGAAAACTCGAGAAAAAATGTAGAAAACATGATAGAATATCCGTTCTCGCCAGGTCGAAGAAAAATACCATCGACGTTATGGTGTCCAAAGCGTTGGCCGATAAGAAAATATCAAATTTAGAGTTTGAATCCGTGGTGGAAGAAATGGGGAGATATGAACAATTAAAAAATGATATAAGAATCAAAGCGCGCGCCACCATGCCCAAGATTGAGTGTACTGATTGGGATAAATTTAGGGAAAAACTTGGAGGTAAAGTCGGAAGAAATGCTACAGCACCATTGTGATATTTTATAAAATAATTAATTTTATAATTAATTTAAATTAAAATATAAAATTAATTAATTAATTATTAATTGTCGCAGTAAACAATTTATTAATTAATTTTAGGAAAATTATTAACAATTTAAAAAGAAAAAAAAGAATTTTTTTTTAGCTTCCACCGAGGCTCGAACCCGCGCCAGCAAAACCCTTCTGGGTCCACCCCGCTAAGCCTTCATTCTCATTCATTCATTCATTCATTCTTTTCTTTTTGGCTTAGCGAGGTGTATGTAGCTACCCGTACTGCACACCCCCATCTTTCGGCTGATCTACGAACCAGTGTCGAAAGTCTAGGCAACCTTGGAAGTGTCAGCACGGGTGCACTGAGCGCTCATTTTTCGTCAAGGGGCGTCCCCCAAGACAAAGTATTGTTGTTAATTTTACATATATTAAGCTAAAACCGTGTTGTGCAATACCAATATTTACTCTCTTTTTTTTATTTGCTTTTTATATAATAAGTTCGTTTTTTATTTAATAATACATGTATAGGTTATAACGTTCTAAATTATTAAAAGTAAAATTAAAAAAATTAAAAACATGCCAACCAATCACAATGTAAGAAATACTTCCGGAATATCGATAGCGGGTTGTGTAATACACACCCACGTGTGTGTAGTATATATTACAGTGTGTTTATGTTTCATTCCGGAATATCGATAGCGGGTTGTGTAATACACACCCACGTGTGTGTAGTATATATTACAGTGTGTTTATGTTTCATTCCGGAATATCGATAGCGGGTTGTGTAATACACACCCACGTGTGTGTAGTATATATTATAGTGTGTTTATGTTTCATCCCGGAAGACGTAATCGTGTAATCTCTCTATAAAATGGACACTTAATATACGTGTAAGGTAGGACACATAATTTGCATGTTTATAACACGTGTAAGTGAAACATTGTCGTCTGCTTGGTGTTGTGATTACAATATAATTTTTTATGCGATATCGTAGAAATGTACGTTCGTAAACGAATCGTTGGGTTTTAAAATTTTTGTATAATACGCCTTAGTTTCATATCCGATACGCATTATCTGTCTTAATGTTCGTATTTGCCTCTTGTATAGTTGACATAATTGCCGGTATAATATTGTAAATGTAACGTTTTTATCGGAGCGTAATAAATTACGCTGGTATTTCATATATTCGATATCGCCTAGTGTTCTCATTTTATAGAATTTATATACAGGATTATAACCCCCGTAAGCTTCGTAAACTTCTTCAACACAGTCATTAAAAATTTTCAATTCAAATTGTATTGTATTATCCATTTTCTCTAATAATATTGGTACTTGTTTTTTCTGTTCAATTGGACGTGAAAAAAAACATGATGTATTTATGACACCAATATATACTTTCAAAAGTCAATTACATGTACCAATATAATTGGGACTCCCTCTTTTCAAAATTATTTTTTCCAAAAATTCATAAATTTGCTGTCGGGAGACCCAATTTTCCTCGTTAACCAATTTTTTGATTTTCGGGGATGGTGGAGGTATTATAGAGAGTTATAAATGATATCACGGTAGGTGGTATCATTTTGACTCCCTTACTACTACTGCCTCATATGCGGGAAATCGTGGATTCGAGCCACGACCGTGTCAACCGAAGACGAAAGAAAAATTATACTACATGCAGCTGTTTCCTTGCCTGATGCTCTGCATAAGAGGATACATCTCTCTCACATACACACACCCACCCACTCTCTCTCTAAATTATTTCACGCCATGTAAAGTCCGAGCCCAATTACGGGCGTTTCATTCAAGCTAAACTGGAGATATTGTTTAATGTGTACGTTTCAACGTTGTATCTAGGCGCGGATTCAGGACTTCTAGTTAGAAACTTATGGGCGTGACTAAAATAATATTATTTAAATGTAGCCTATCGACCGAGCGTAGCGATCAGGTGTGCTAGGGAAGGGGCGTGGGCGGGACATGATCGTGACGACAGAAAATGTAATCTATGTCATGCGTTCTGACGTGTTTCAGTCATAATTTCAACATAATTTCAACACTGTTCACTGATTTTGTTTAAGAAATGTTTAAAAACTGCAAAACAGACACAAGTGCATTGATGTCCATTTTCTCAGCCGGGAGCATATGCACAACCTATCATTAAGGTAGCGGCCTTGCGTGCTACATGGATTTTTATGAAAACAAAACGATCCACTCATCATGCAAAACTTCATTGATTCGGCTGGTCATGTGCATTGTGCAGAACTTAAAATTGTAGTTTCTGTTACTTACACTGAGCACATTATAACAATAACAACAAGACACGTGCTAGTTATCGGTAAAGCAGATATAGAAACGTCAGGCTGAAGGTTTGTCATGTGGAGTTTAGTGAGGCGGACCACAGATGAAAAGGAAATGATGTATTGAAAATTGCATTTGTATGCGGATGCTGTGTAAAACATCTATATCTGTATGTTTGCTTTTATTTCGCAAATGTTTCGCTAAAAGCAAACATATATTAAAAGAAGTTAAGCTAATAGTGTGAATAACACACCCACATTTCTGCTCACGAAAAAAACAACTATTACCAGATATGGATGCGTAAAAAACGCAGAAAATGATTTACATATAATATTGGCCTTTATGTGTGTGTGTATTTTAATTTTTAAACGTCAATATTTAAAAAAAAAACACACAACTTATATTTGAAGTTGCTGTGATTCTGCACAGTCGTTGTTGTGTCGTGTTGCCTCTATCTGAATCTATATTCACCCGAGGCGTAGCCGAGGAGAAATGGGGTTTCATGTGGGCAATATGGCACGATGTTGAACCACAATAACGTATTTGCCATACCGAAGATTGTATATATTACTCCAGAATTTAATTGTTAACGTCATAGAAATATGGCGCCAAACGGCACGACATCATGACGTTGCACATACTACCCAACGTCATCCAGACATAAACGAGTAGAACTTCGTTAATAACTTGGCAATTTCTGGACCGATTTTTAAAATCTACCTATTGTTTTCTTAGTTAGGTCATTACCAATCCATATGACTGTGTATAGGGGGTGATTTCCAAACTCTTCATTTTCGACACAGCCTCGACCTGCCGCAATTTTTTATTCGAGCCATATTGACTGGCTTGACAGGTAATATGGGCTAATATTGCCGTCAAGTTGACCAATCAAAACGCTAGAAATTTATCTGCGGTATAAACAAATGAGTATATGTTTGTTTAAACACCATTAGTTCATAATGAAAATAAAAGTCATTGATTGATTTTGACAAGCACAGTGTATCTTCGATTCTCAAACGTGCACTCAGATCGAAATCCACTCTGCTTGACTCAGAAATATTACTATATTACTTCAAATTGGAAGCTGGACTTTCGATTCAAAGTATTACTTGAATCATGAACCAGATATTGTATTAATTATAAAACAGTCGACACTCAAGGTAAGCCCCAACTAGAGTGAATATCGTGATTGAGCTCTACACTGCCAGATAGACATATTTATTTCACTACAGCGTAGAAATCCAAGTTGGTTTTGAAATAGTGCAGTCCGATATGGTTCTACACTGCTCTCCTGATACTGTGTTTATTTTTATATTTTGTCATACAAAACCTATCCTTACAGCTTGATACATTCAGCGACTGCAATTATTATTGTTCCAACGCTTTATATACATGTAGCATTTTTGAGAACATATATAGTGTACACAGACAATGTGGGCCTCAATCAGTATGCGCATCTGTGTAGCCTGATTGAGGAACACACAGTCAGCTTTCGTATTATAGTCCTAAACATTGACACCACATAAGTATCGACAATGAAAGCCATCTATTATTGAATTTGGAAGTTGTCACTAGAAAATGCATTTTCCTCAATCCGAATGAAACTATTTTAAAATTACTACACCCTCACCATACCGACCTCTTCCCTATATATTATATCCCCGCCTATATAAAGATAAAGCTGACCATCTTACATATGATACCTCGTGGAAAGGACCCCTATTCAATGGATGTGAATATACTAGTAGGTATGAATGTCATGTAGCTTGTGAAAATAATCAAAATTATAAAAACACCATAACCAATGGACTCGAAATTCTCTAGCTTCAAAGTAAACGGACTTGGGGACAAAACCAAACGCACAAACATATTTTCGTGGTTGAACCAAAATAAATTTGCTTTCTACAAGAGCTTCATTGTACACATGGATGTATAGACCAATGGCAAAATGAATGGGATAATGAAATATTCATTTCTTGTAACAGCTCAAATAGCATAGGAATCGGAATTTTACTCAATTTAAACTCTTCATATAATATTATAGAATATAAAGATATACTCCCAGGACGACTTCAGTTGCTAAAAATATGCATAGCCAGAACAACATTAACATTAATAAACATGTATGGACCTAATATATTGTAGATATAGATTTTGTATTACATTGGAACATTTAGTTATTGAGAATAATAGCGAATCTCTAATATTGGGAGGCGATTTTAACAATGTCATCGATTTCAATTTAAATAAGATAAATGGCGGAAGAGATACAAATAAAAGATGTTCAACAAAAATGAATGACAATATCAGTGATAATGGAAGTGCATGACATATTCAGACTCAGACATCCAGACTACAAACGTTTTACTTGGCATTCTAATCATAAGAAGATAATAATATAAATCACACTAATGACACATTTTTCAACTTCATTGACCACAAACTAAACGAAAACGAAAAACAGTGAGGGTTACATTAATGAATATGAATCTGTAACTGCAATAAAGGAAATGAAAAACATGAAAAGCCAAGGATCAGATGGGCTAACTGCTGAATTTTACAAGCTATACTGGAATGACATAAACATGATAAAACAGCACTACATAAAATCTAATAATTACTCATACATAAATGGATCTCTAACTGAAATGCAAGAACAAGGAATCATTACGTTACTGCCAAAAGAAGATAAAAACACACTTTCAATCGATAATTGGAGGCCAATTTCGCTAGTAAATGTAGACTATAAAATGTCAACATAAGTTATAGTTAATAGAATAAAAAAGGTATTAAACACAATAATAAACGTGAATCATAAAAGGTCGATATATAGGAGAAAATGTAAGAACACTTAATATGGAACTAATAAATGAAGCTAATGAAAACAAAACACCAGGTCTAATAGTGTTTGCAGATTTCTAGAAAGCGTTTGATAGACCATAGAATTATAAGTAAGTGTCTCAACAATCTTAACTTTGGTAATTCACTAATACAATGGATATCGCTATTCTATAAAGATGCAAAAAGTTGTGTTTCGAATAATGGTAATCTATCAACGTTTTTCAGTATTAAAAAAGGTGTCAGACAAGGTTGTCCGCTATCAGCATATATTTTTATTATTTGCATAGACATTTTATCTAGACAAATAAACGCAAATGTAGAGATTAAAGGCACTTTCGCACTAATATCTTGTCTAAAACTAAATTAGTCAAAATTCACAGCACTAAAAATCCAAGTCCATGGTGTAACAATAATCAATATACTTGATCAAACAACCATGCACCAACACTTGGAATAATATTCACAAACAATAAAACACGGCTACATGAACTAAATTTAATACCAAAGATTAAGTTATTTCAAAACTGTTTAATAAACTGGAAAAAACCTGTACTCTGTCCCTGAGCCACAGCCCATCCCAAACTAGTGGGAAAGGGTCGAGTCAATTTTAGCACAAGCAGCATGATACAAGTATTATGAGTTGTATGTATGAATGTAACGTTTTTTATAGGAATCAAAAAAATGACGAAAACGGGTGTTGTTGTTTTTCTTAGTATGCGTGCTTTGTCGTAAGCCAGGTCAGACAGAGCAGTTCAAGAAATTGTGAACAATGGGGGTGGGGGGGGGTATCTACATGTTGCGTTACTTGATATCAATTGACTGCGATTCGTGAGCATATAGATTATTTAATGGCTCCCATATCTTTTCAAAATTGTTTAGACTTGATTCCTTCAGTGCGATTGTTTTTTCAATATCGAATAGATATCTTATATCAAATTTTAACCCATTTATATTTTAGGTTATTTCTCTCATTTTACACTTATAGATATATAGTTTAGTTCTCAAAAGTATTTTATTAAAAACTATTCCATATTTCATTGTTCCAAACAAAAAGCTTTCAATAGTTAGATTCCACATTGTTTATACCGTTGAAATTATCAGTAATCCATGTTGTAAAAGAAGATATAAATGATTGTAGTATTGGACAGTTCCACAATAGATGTTCGATTGTTTCTAATTCTCCGTGACAAAACGTGCAGGAATTGCTTTGTCTAACGCCGATTGTATGTAAAAATGAGTTTGTGCCTTGTATGCTGATTTATTCTATATTGGAAAAATCTCAACTGAGTGTCTAATGTGGTTCTAAACGGTAAGCGAAATGCATACGTCAAACTAAACCAACGATCTATATTAAGAACAGAATTCCACTTATCAATAGCAGAGGACTGAAGTCGATTGTTTATGAGTACATTATATATATATCTACTCCCTTTCGTACTCTTTTAGTATAGTTGATAGCTGAAAAGGCATATATGGTCTTATATAACTAGGGACGTCTGTTGATATTATATTTAATCTACGCATTGCATATCTTATCGCGAATATTATGCCATTAAAATCCATAAAGTTTATGTTTAACGTATGATAATTTACAGTAATAAATATATTTGTGGGGGGCGCGCACTATCGATTTCGGGTTGCGCGACTTTGTGCGCCAACCCCCTTTTCAGTGTTATTATAACCTTTGCGCTCTTTAGGCATTCTACGCGCCTTTGTTTACTTCAAGAAAAATATTTAACTCCAGTAACTTTATCACGCATTTAAACGGTAATTTGAGTTGTTTTTCCACGTTTCATTTATGTCATATTATGTAAGAAGATACATTTAAACCATTTGGCCCTATACTGCGTGACAGTTTCGTGTAACGTGGGGTTTCCGCGTGATAAGTGTGAAACTAAAAACTTTTCTCTCGAGACGATTCGTCCCTTGCTGTTTCGGTCCATCTCACCAGTTCGTACCAATAACAACAACTGTGTTGTGACATTGGGGTTAATATGGCTGGTGCCGCTGATGGTTTACTGATCCTGGGTAGTTCACACATCAGCCGGATGCAGCAATATGTTGATGCGGATGCAGATCGGAAGAACTTTGCGTTGTCTACGGGAACTGTATTTACATATGGAATTTCCGGCGGGAGTATGTCTGGTAGACACCTGCCTCAGTTCGAGAGGAGGATTCGGGAGAGTGCATGTGCGCACATAGTCGTTCAGTTGGGAGGGAACGACTTAGACAGTTTGGACAGCACAGCCGAGGAGGTCGCGTACCGGTTGATTGCGTGGGTGTCGACCATGAAGGCACGGTATCACCTTAAATCAGCGACGATCGGACAATTTCTGTTTCGGAACAAGACGCGCAACTTGCCTGTGGACGAGTACAATCGGCTCGTTATAGAAGTAAATAAACTCATCCGGGCGTCCAACAGTGTGGTGTACTGGAAGCACAAAGGACTAAAGCGATCTGCTCATCAGATTATGTTGCCAGATGGAGTCCATATGTCCGGTCGCGGGTCGACAATGTTTTACAGGAGTTTGCGAGGGGCTTGCTTGAACGCGTTGCGTTAGCTGATAACCGAACTATAGTTCAGTCTCATATTTTGTTCTTGATGTCTCTCTTCAGGCAGTGTCTTATCTAACCCTGAATCACAAGGCAAATGCCCCTATTGTGCAATTCCGTTTTGTTTCACTTTAAAAACACATGAATTTCATTTTCTATCATATACAATCATATAATTAATACATAGGGTCACTCATTAATTTTCAGAAGTCAACATTTTAACTACTTGCGTGTACTTGCAAATATTTTAGATGAAACACTGCCTGAGAAATTCAGTAAAATTTTAATAATAAAATCTGAAAATCTGGTTAAAAGTGGTAAACATGGTAAATGCAGGACATACTTGGTAAAAATTTTGATCATGTTCATGATATGTCGTCTTAAAGTAAAATGAATATATATGTCATAACTGCATATTAGATCTATACATTTTCATGGACATTGCATAGTTTTACCTGCCAACCCCAAATAATCACAGGTGGTCTAGTGGTTAGGATTTCGCGCTCTCAACGCGTTAGCCGGGCTCGATTACCCATTTGGGAGATGCTTACATAGTGCAAATCCTGATGAGACGGCTTGTCACGAGCCGGCTCACAATGTTGTTGGCCACAATAAGGGTTTCAGGCTAGTTCATTCATGTAAAGAGGGATGTTTTGTTTTTACACATTTTACATGCAAAACAGTGCAAATCCTGATGAGATTTGCATGAGCCGGCTCATCTGGATTTATCCTGATTGCCATAACCACTACACGGGCATACAGGGTTTCTATTAAGGGTCTTTATGGATATTCCATGAATGTGTTCAGATATTGATGTGTGTGATAGTTAGACGTTGATAAACATGACATTGACAAGTTGTAATAAAATTGGCACCTGGAAAGTGCAATACAAAATCTCACTTGCATATTAGTACTATATCGTTGGAGATGTGACACTAGTCTGTTACATCATTGTCCCGTTAGGGATATGCCATTTTAAAAATGGTTCAGCGCTTTCATTAAGAGGAATTGGACTTTATTTACTCTCTGAAATGCAAAAGCAATACCATAAAAATGCCATTAATTTGTATATCTATTTTCGGTCTGTATAAACAATTCCTGAAATTTTCAAGGATATATAATAATTCCTGAAAATCAGTATTAATGAAATCACTGAGGTTTGTTATCACGTTAGTGATATGTTGATATATCGTTAGATCTATCGTGCTATCTCCTTCTAGTGAGATAATGCTGTCTCGTTAGAGATAGTTGCTATCCTGTTAGGGATAGAGAGGGGTGGATATATCTCGTTAGAGATACATTGTTATTCAGTGGCAGTATCATGCTATCGGTAATCCCCTTGGAGTTACTTTGGTGACTCGTTGATATAGTACTGGTATATTGGTGGGGATCTGTATTATCATTTTTCTTTTTTGTCATAATTTTATTGATAATAGTCGATTACTGTCAAATATTGACCTGTCCTGGTTATATCCTGCAATATGATGATAGCAATGTTTTCACTGTCTTGGATGTGAGATGATTACCAGCTTTGGCCCTCAGGTACAGTGATTTGTGGTAGTGGAGAGTTTGTTATGTTATGCCCTACATGAGCATAATAAGATGATAATTTTTCCGGGTTGGGTTTGGCCTTCATGTCCATTTTTAGGGGTACTTGAGGGTTGAAGCTGGTTATGCGAGAGGGTGTTAGTGCTAATAATGTAGTTCAGGTTAGGTTACAAATATAATTCCGCATGTGTAATGAAAATGATGCTGCCGGGTTTGGTCCTCCTGTATATTGCTTGTTGCTACGTGAAGGGTTACTCTGGTTATAACCGGGCATGAGGTCAGGATGTTCTCATTTCAGGGCTGAATATATAATGTCTGTAAATTGTTTAGCTCTGATGTGAGACTTGCTAAATTACGGACATGTTGAATACGGGATATTCCAACCAGTTAGCCTGGCCTCAAACAACTTTAGTTAGTCGATACATGATCAATACACTACATGAAGGATTAGAATCACAAAAAATTGATACAGGTGATATTAAGTTGGGTTGGATCCGTGGGTGGATTAAAAGTTTGTTTTGGTTGTTTGCACATTTTACATGCAAAACAGTGCAGATCCTGATGAGACTTGCTTTAGCCGGCTCATCTGGATTTATTCTGGTTGCAAAAATCACCACACGAGTCTACACGGTTTCCAAGGGGCATTATGTACATGTATATTCGATAAACATGACAAGTTGAATACGGAATCCAGTTTTATTCTACTGTACACAAGAGTAATTGTATATGTTTAATTTTCTATGACGTATTGTGCTGTGTGTTTTGTAGGTATATATAGAAGGATATTATTGCCGAGCCAGTCACATTGGCCTTCATGTATGTTGCTTTCTAGTACTAGAAAGTTGCATCTGGTTATACCCTACAGGTACTCAATGTTCAATAGACGTGTTCATATTGCTTTTGGGGTGACCTAAGTGATTCCGGTGCAGCATGGACCTGGCACCAGGTCAGGATATGCTAATTTCAGGGCTGAATATATATAGTTTATGTAAATATTGAGCTCTGATTTTGGGAATTTTCTCTCCTTTTTTATAGGTTGGATACAGGAAAGTCCATCCTGTTGGCCCGGCCTCACATGACCCTGGCTGTTGATAGGCCGTTAAACACCAAATATTCAATCAATAGTGTGTGCTCTTAGTGTTAGGTTGGGGATGTTCCTTGGCTGGGTAATTTTTGCTAGTGATGCTCGAGCTATCAATTTTATTTTTCATAGCGTTACTAGTAATATTTGCTGTTAGGTGGTTGCAAACTGCCCTTCGTTTGCTACAATATGTTTGGGTCTGTCCCAGTATCGACAGGCCGATGCACAATTTCATTTATTGTAGATTATGCCGCCGAAGCGGACTGGTGCGCCGCCCTCCAAGCGGAGACGAGTGGCTAGCAGTACGGCGCCAAATCCTGACACGGATCCGGCCACTATTAATGTCCAGAGCAGTGAGCCCTCAGCGATAGCGGCGCAATTTACTGAGATGTTGAAGGCGGCTATGCCTGACATTTCACGGTCGGTGGTGGGGACGTTGACGTCATTGGGTCTGGTGGTCCCTCCTCTGCTGCGCATGCTCCATCATCAGAGGCTTTGGTGGACACATCTGAATACTATGCTGCCACCTCACCTGGTCAACACGCGGACAGACGGGAACACAATGAGCCCGCGAGTTATCACTTCCAGTGGGGCGCAAGCGAATGATACATGTACGGCTCAGTCAACACCTACTCCGGCTGTCGCGGATCCCTTTATATTGGATCCAATCATCAATTCCAGGACCGCAGGTACTGGACCCAGGAGCGCGATGTCCCATATTGCAAGGCCCCTGGACTTGGGTTTGGACCCAGGATTAGGGCGAAGATCTGTGCGGACGAGTATGTGGACCTGGGTGCCCTCATATTGAAACGTCCGCTTACTACAAAGTTGGAGATGGTGCAGGAGGCTGGGAGTATTTGCCTCGTCCAGCGTGATCACAAGTTCAAATTTAAGACTATGGATCACTGGATGAGGGCATTTCACATTTTCGTTGCCGTATACTGCCAGAGGTTCCCTGAGCAAGGTCCACATCTGATGGCGTATGCCAATAGGATTCAGACCTTGTCCAGCCAGGCTGGCGAGGCGTCCGCCTTTTTCTACGACGAACAGTTTCGTCTCTGGCGGGCAACTGATCCGGACAGCTTGCCCTGGCAGTTGACGAACGATTTGTTGTTTATGGAGGCCATTTCGTACAGTGTGTCGAGTAAGGTCAGGAGCATGGGCCAGTCGTCCTTTCGTGGGGGGTCCCGTGGTGGCGCCTCCTCCCGGGGCGGGACGTCCAGGAATGGGGGGAGGTCCGATCGGAAGCAAGGAAAATGCTTCGACTTCAACGGCAAGGGCAAATGTTCCCGAACCAGTTGTGCATTCTCACATACTTGCCAGATCTGCGATGGGCCTCACGGAAAAAAGTCCTGCCCCAAGAAAGGAGGGCCCAATGCTGCTGCCTCTCATACAGGGGGGGGCAAAGCCAGGTGCAAACGCCCGTCAAACCTAGTCGTTTGGTTAGCTGGTTGACAGGTTATACGGAGGAAAAAACTCGGTTTTTGGAACATAGTTTTCGCTTTGGGTTCGATCTGCAGTATCAATGTGCTCATACTGCACATACATGTGATAATTTGCAGTCGGCAAGGCAGCATCTCTCGATTCTGAAGCAAAAGATTGCTGGTGAAGTTGCTGTCGGTCGTGTAGCTGGTCCATTTCCTGAACCACCATTTGCTACATTGCGTGTTTCTCCACTTGGTTTGGTGCCCAAGAAGTCACCCGGTGATTTCAGAGTTATACACCATTTATCCTACCCCGAAGGCGACTCGGTCAATGATGGTATTCCGTCGGAACTGACAAGTGTACAATATCAGAATTTGGATGCTGCTATCAGATTGATCAAGCAGGCTGGGCATGGTTCCTACATGACAAAGACTGATATTGAGTCGGCTTTTCGACTAGTTCCCGTACATCCCTCCAATTACGATCTGTTGGGGTTTTGTATTGAGGGACAATATTACCATGACAAGGTGTTGCCTATGGGGTGTGCTATATCGTGTAAGCTTTTTGAGGAAGTTAGCACAGCATTGCACTGGATCTCCGAGCAGCGCTTGAATTGCTATGGGGTTGTACATGTTTTGGATGATTTTATGTTTATTTCTCCACCTCCGGCTACACGGTGTCGTCGTGACCTGCTCAGATTTCTGGCCATGGCTGAGGACATTGGTATTCCAATCAAAAAGGAAAAAACAATTTTTCCAGAGCAGGTTATGTCCTTTGTTGGCATAGAGCTGGATTCTGTGAAAATGGAAGCACGTTTGCCTGCAGACAAAGTTGCAAAGATTCGGCAACTGTTGCAGGAGGTTCAGCGTAGGGCAAAAATCACACTTAGGGAGCTACAATCTCTGATTGGTTTGCTTAACTTTGCCTGTGCTGTAGTGCCAGTTGGAAGACCATTCTTGCGTCGTCTCATAGACTTGACATTGGGGTTGCAGAAGCCACATCATAAACGCAGGTTGAATAAATCTGCCAGGGCGGATCTGCGGGCTTGGTCGCTGTTTATAGAACACTTCAATGGCAAGAGTATGTTTCTGGATGATAGGTTTAGTACATCAGATAACCTACAGTTCTACAGTGATGCCAGCAATCTCGGTTTCGGGTGCTACATGGGGACTCAGTGGTTCTACGGAAAGTGGCCAAGTGGTTGGGAGATTTATCACATTACTGTGAAGGAGCTGTTTCCAATTGTCCTGGCTCTTGAGTTGTGGGGGTCTCGGTTGGCCAACAAGTGTGTCATGTTTTTTTCAGACAACATGGCAGTAGTGCAGATCATTAATAAGCAGTCGTCTAAGGACGTGCTGCTAATGAATCTGCTGCGGCGTCTGGTAGTTCAAGCGTTGAAGTATAATATCCTGTTCAAGGCGCGACATGTTCCAGGTCACTTGAACTGTTTGGCTGATCAACTTTCTCGTTTGCAGGTGGCAGAGTTCAAGCGAGATGCTCCACAGATGGATGCGCATGCGACGCCGATCCCAGAACTAGCTGTCACAATCTGACGTGCGTTACTAGGCACTTGTTGGATAAGGCGTTAGCCAAGTCTACACGCACTACTTACCATCACGCCTGGGATGTGTACTCAGACTTTCATCGTAGTTATGTAGATGCGGTGGTTTCGATACCGCTACAGGTGGAGCATGTTCTCTTGTTCATTGCGCACTGTCGTAGCAAGGGGCTTGCTTCTACCACGGTCAGTACATACATCTCGGCATTGGGGTATGTGCATAAGATCAGAAGCTGTCCTGATCCCACTCAATGTTTTGTTGTCAAAAAGATGTTGCAGGGATATATGAGGGATAACAGTTCACCTGACTGTCGTCTGCCCATTACTCCAACTATTTTGAAGCAGTTAGTCGCATCTTTGCCCCATGTGACACAGTCTCGTTATTGTAAGACTCTGCTCAAAGCTATGTATCTATTGGCGTTTCATGCTTTTTTAAAGGTTGGGGAAATCACTGCCACTCCACAAAATCATTCGATTCCGTTTGAATGTGTTACATTGCATCATTCGGTTGCAGGAGCTGATAAATTAGTAATTTCCATGAGAACTTTCAAGTCGAATTATGGCAAGCGAGTGTTCAATTTGGAAGTGTCTCAGAACTCTGATCCCTATTTGTGTCCTGTGAAGGCCGTATCAAACTTTATGGACCTCCGTGGGAACAGTAGTGGACCTCTGTTTTCCTTCCCAGGGGGTTTGCCAGTTAGTCGCCAGTTTTTCACAGACCATTTAAAGCTGTCTCTCAAATGGGCGGGCTATAGTCCTGAGTCATATAAGGGGCATAGCTTTCGTATAGGAGCGGCTAGTACTGCTGCGGCCATGGGGGTGTCCGATGAACAAATACAGTTGATGGGCAGGTGGCGGTCTTCTGCGTTCAAAAAATATATTCGGATACCTTTGTTGCGACTATAGGCAGAAGTCGCACCATAATGTGATTATTGTCATGTTCTGTTTAGCGGCGCAAACATGAGGTCAGGGCCCTCGTTTGCTGCATTTCACTTTGTTGTGTCACATATAAAGTCAGGCACTTTGTGTGGCTGTTTAATTGTGTACATAGTTTATAACATTATATATGTTGCGCAGGTACGTGCTGACAGGATAAGGCAAACATGGAGTCAGGGACTCCGTTTGGTTTTAACTTGTTGACAAGGACGTGCTACATGTATATTATTGTTCGTGTATATAGTATTACATGTTTTTGGCTTGTGTATATGGTATTACATGTTTTTGGCTATCTTCAGTCATTACTGAGCGTTGAACCTGCATTGTCATAAGTAATGATACAAAGGCACGAATTTTGATGCCACTTCACTGGTAGATAATAGTCCAGTGCAGTCCTTGGTCATGTTGTGTCAAAACACAGTCTGATATAGTTCTGCAGTGTACGCATTAATATGTGCTTACATTGATGTGGGTATCTTTTTTAGAAAGGATTGCACATGTGTCTTCGGGTATTTTTATACAGGCATATTGAGGGCATGTGCATTTTGCCGGGATGCGTCAAACATGAAGTCAGGGACTTCGTTTGATGGACCCTGGTAACTTGTAACTGTCGTCATGAAGCATTCAGTTCTGGTTTGCATACACTGATGTCACCACACATGGTTTCACTGGTAGATAATAGTCCAGTGCAGTCCTTGGTCATGTTGTGTCAAAACACAGCATGGTATAGTTCTGCAGTGTACGCATAAATATGTGCTTACATTGATGCGGGTATCTTTTTAGAAAGGAATGCACATGTGTCTTCATGTAGTTTTATACAGGCATATTGAGGGCATGTGCATTTTGCCGGGGTACGTCAAACATGAAGTCAGGGACTTCGTTTGATGGACCCTGGCAACTTGTAACTGTCGTCATGAAGCAGTCGGTTCTGGTTTACATATACTCTTGTCATCACACATGGTTACCGCAGCTGGCAAGCAGGCATAGAGTACATGTATGATCAGTACGGTGTAAGGGATTAACGTATGGGCAATGCATCTTGTTGATAGACTTACTAGTATGTGGACTGGTATATTCTCTGTTCTTTGTGTACAGTTGTACATGTACATTAAGTTCTGAGATGCTAGTTATCGCATGTAATCATGATGTTTTTGGAATGACATCCAGCTGCAGGTTAATCGGTACATGTGTATATAGTCGCTAGATTGCTGATTGTAACAAGTTTTCAATTCAAATAGACAAAACATAGGGTCATGGACCCTGTTTTGTTTGTCTGTTGCTTTGTGTTGTTGCTGAATAATATGCTAATGTTGCTATGTGCAGCATGCTTGTTTTGGGTGCAGTGTTGCACGGCACAATTATTTCATTAATGGGCCCATTCGTCATGTATTGGGTGGGGGTTGTATTTTTCTCAGACCTATTCCTGTTCGAATACAATGTGGCGGTAAATGTGTCACACCCCACCTTTGCTGGTCAGTTTATGATTTTTCATAACTTGACGCCGGGCAGTTATGCCCGGCGCCGGGCAGTTATGTCCGGAGTCATTTAAGTTATTAAATGGCCTGTTCAATCAATACTTGACTTGTTTCCATATTACTATATCCACATTAAGGATCTATTCCCATCAAGCAAACAGAGCAATACATTTCCCTAGGGCAAGGTCCCCACAAATGATAATTTACAGTAATAAATATATTTGTGGGGGGCGCGCACTATCGATTTCGGGTTGCGCGACTTTGTGCGCCAACCCCCTTTTCAGTGTTATTATAACCTTTGCGCTCTTTAGGCATTCTACGCGCCTTTGTTTACTTCAAGAAAAATAACTCCAGAAATAACTCCAGTAACTATCACCACCCCTCCATCTATCACACCAATTCTAATTTCAGATATTAAACTTTATGAAATATTGAGCTCTGATTTTGAGAATTTCGTAAATATTAAGCTTGGATTTTGGGATAATCCAGCCCATTGACAGGGATATACGTGACCCTCGCTGTTAATAGGCCGTAAAACACTAATAATCAATATATCAACCACAATAGACGGATTGAAGCAGGGATATTCCAACCTGTTGGGTAAATGTGTCACACCCCACCTTTGCTGGTCAGTTTATGATTTTTCATAACTTGACGCCGGGCAGTTATGCCCGGCGCCGGGCAGTTATGTCCGGAGTCATTTAAGTTATTAAATGGCCTGTTCAATCAATACTTGACTTGTTTCCATATTACTATATCCACATTAAGGATCTATTCCCATCAAGCAAACAGAGCAATACATTTCCCTAGGGCAAGGTCCCCACAAATTGTATTTATTAGTAAATTTATCAGTAAATTATAATAAAAACAATCCATCGGGTTTAAGCAAGTCCCGTACCAACGATATGTTATTAGAGTGAAACCGTTGGTCAGCAATCGGTTCGTTTCGGACCTGGAATTTTTTTATTTAGGTTGTGCAATGCATTCCTCGAAAGTGGTTGGTATTAGTATGTTTGAAAAATCAGCGTAAGATTTATAAACGTCTTTCCAAAAGGCAATATCTATATTCTATGTATATTTCTATAAATATAATTCGGTCCATATTTCATAAAAAAAAAATAAAAAAAAGGCAAACATGTAGGTGCAGATCTAACCATTTAGTATCTTCATATGAAATTCTTCTTATCCACGATACTTTCATGACCGATATAAAAGATTTGACATCGAGTATTTTCAGCCCACAAAGTTGGTACGGTTTAACAACCACATCACGTTTGATCCTGTCTATGGGACCATTCCATAGATAATTGAAAAATAGTTTATTTAGTTGTTTGATTATATTCTCGTTAGGACTTGGTAAGCTTAAAAATAGATGGTTCACTTTAGATATTGCTAGTGTCGAAATGACGGTTATTCGTCATAATGGTGTTAAATTACGCTTTGACCACTGCGCCAGGCCAGGAGAGCCCTTATTTCTTGAATCTTAGCGGTGTAATTTAGATCAATAAGTCTGCTGAGATCGGTTGAAAAACGTACGCCTAGCAATGTAAAGGTATCTTGGTCCCAGCATAATGGTGTTTCATTGCATATCGTATTAGTACTACCAGATTTCGATCCAAACCATATCACTCTAGTTTTATCGACATTGAGTCCAAGGCCAGAGATTTTCGCATAAAAGTTTAACACTAATAAAGTATGTTCTAAAGATCTAGTAGAGTCATCTAAGAATATGGATGTGTCTTCAGCTTATTGTGAAAAAAGGAAAGTGTTTCCATGTATACTGATACCTTTAATATTTGGGTTATTCCGTATTAGATGGGCCAGTATTTCGGAGCATATTACAAATATGTATGATGATAGGGGTCACCTTGTCGACAGCCTCATTCAATGGGTAGCCAGGATGATAGATGTCCATTAACTACTACTCGTGATTTGATATTATTATAGAATATTTTGAACCAGTTCCTTATTGATTGACCAAAATTGTGAAAATCTAAGTCATTGTTTATAAATGACCAAGAGACTGAGTCAAACGCTTTCTCAAAGTCAATAAGTAATAGGAGACCTGGTATATCATTAATTGCTGTATAATCGAATACATCATATACCGTTCTTATATGTTCTCCTATATATCTGCCAGTTATAAACCCAATCTAGTCTTCGTTTATAATAGATGGTAGGATTGTTTTTATACGGTTAGCTATTGTTGCGGAAGCAATTTTATATGCCAAATTTAGTAAAGAAATAGTATAGCTATAATGCAATGATTTAATTAAAAAGTAGCCAAGGTCCGTCCAAAAGAATTAAAAGATTTCAACAGAAAATCCATCCGAACCCGGGGATTTTCCATTAGACATGTTTTTGTAAAGCAAAAGCTGCTTCTGACAACTTAATTTGACCTTCTATGTTATTTTTCTGTTTTTCTGACAATTTTGGAATTTCCATATTGTTAAATATTGTGTTCAAATCGATATTACTAGTTTCTTTGTCGGAATAAAGTTGGTGGTAATATGTCCTAGTTTCTTCAATAATGCTATTCTGATATGTTAATATAATACCATTACTTGCTTGTATGTTTGGCATTGCCTTACTAATGAAATGTCTATTTGCCAGGTTACAAAAATAATTAGTTGCTTTTTCTCCGTCTTCAATCAATCTTAATCTGGAACGTATAAAGTGACTTTGCATTTAAATACGTCTTATCTCTTGCAATTAGTTTCTCTTTTCCTCAATTGTTATATGGTTTAATATGTGTACGTTCTCCAGGGCAGAAATTTCGTTCAATAAGTTTGTTTCTCTGTTATCTGTCTGTCGTTTTTTGAAGGTCGCATATGATATTGGTTTACCCCTAATTTCCATTAAAACATTTAAAAAAGAAGCTGGTCATTTATTGTGAAAGTAAGACTATCAATGGGTATGTCATCAATATTAGTTTCACCATCTATATTATTATCTATATATTTTATCTTAGTATCCCTTATTGTCTGTTTAATAATATGGATGTTCTTTACATATATTTTGATATTTAAATTGATGCTCACCATCAATCCATTATATTTTCAAATCAAAGTACTGAAAGTACTGAACATATGGTATTACAAGATTAAACTAGATTGATTGATTGATTGATTGATTGTTGGTGTTGCAGTTTCATTAACCCTTCAAGGTACATGCCCACTCAGTAGGTACAAAATGTTCTTTACATCAGAGACATCATCTGAGACATTTCCTGGCAAAATAAACATTCATGCGCCATTATCCCACGTACTGATTGGCATTATTATACATTTTATATCAGACGTAAATTTACACACTGATATCAGGGCGATAACCGTGTTTGCTTAAAATGTTAACGGACATTACTATTTAATCTCTGTATTTATGTTATGATGTGCAATGATCATACTTTAAAATCTGTCGAAAATATTATTTGTTCAGGTGACGCATTTCTTTAGTATAAATAATTAAAAAATATCATGCCGCATTTGCATATGAAAATGGCCTGTTACCACCGCGCGTCACTATCAGTAAAATAAATATTACTAAATGATTATATCTGTATGGCGGGCATTTGTAACGTTTAGAACTGGTGGAATAGTGACACAGTTATACACTTATTTAATTCCTATAAATGACATCTTGGGCTTACTGAGTGGGCATGTACCTTTAAAGCGCTGGAAACGACCATTTTCGTCTGCTGTTTTAAATATTTTTATATTTTATCCTCAAACAGATACTGAGACGATTCTACTGCGCTGCCAAAACAGGTTTTTAAAGAGATTAAAATATACAAAATGAGCAGACGGCAATTTTTTTTGTCAGCATTTTAATGGTTAAGGGGTAAACTATTGATATGGCACAACTACAGTATGCATTGCTACAGTATGTACCAAAACATTCAACAACATTACAGATTATGCATAGCAATATCAGAAAGATACGGTAGCACATATACAAGACATCATCAATTCAAGTATAAATACAGATTCCAGATATCTATGATCATTATAGATATATTGAAAACTGATTGAAGAGCAATAGCTACAAGAATTCCGCCACGGAAGCGGTGTCGCGCCTGAAAATGCCTTGTCGGTACATCGCCATGTTTACTTCTGTTTTGTGAATGAAATAGTTGGCCCCGGATCGAGTATATTAAAACGTACAAATGACGTCATTGGGGAAACAGCTGACAAAATGTTCAATGTGTGGAAGTCCAAACTTGTTAGAATTTTTTTTGTCGTATTTTCAGCACTTGCATTAATATGGGTATTACTATACGCTGGATGTGTTATACTGTCATTAATTTGTTCCCTGACTGTAATTTACCATTTTAAATACTGACTTATTGACCCCCTTCCCTGAACGTAGAATTGACACTCATGTTGGCGTATATTGTCCACCATAGACAAATGCCAATAAGGCCGAATTCGGGAATGTCACTAAAATCCGCTGTAAATCCATCGATAGAATGAGGATTAAACATCAGTTAGACCCACACCCACACTTTTGTTTCGCACAGGTGTCGGATGAGTTTAAAAATATACTGCCGAAAAGTATAGCCTGTTACTAAATTTAGCGATGACCGCACGATTTGTGCCGCAAATGGGGGCAAATCACGCGCAACAAAATAATCCGATGTATTTTTGTACGTAGAACATCCGTTGTTGATATTGTGCAGTGCAAGTAGTTTTTCATAATATTATTTTCAATTAGCGGTTGCGTATGACAGTTAAACGTTGAGTAACACAATGCATTTTGTTGTTATGGTTACTCCAAGATATCACTACGGACCATCGCATCGAGGGGGGGGGGGGGTCTGGGGCGTGGCTAACTGTCGGAGGCGATACCAATACATAGGTTTACCCTATGTGATAATAAAGACACATTAACTAAATATTTAAAGACACCCACAATACAATACAATACAATAGTTTATTGGATGATGTAGGCCTCTGGCCCATAACATGTACAATTGAACAAATATCAGTGAACATCTAATGGAATTATATCGTGTTACGCTTGTTTAACAGATGGTAAATATATACGGAAATTGTGTAAATCGTTTTGTGAGTATTTGAACCCATAATTCTATAAAATGTGTCTAAAGACCTGTTGGAATACATTTGAGCAGGTAGGTAGATCAATCTAATATCATCGTATAGTTTACAATGAAAAAACGCATGGTATTCATCTTCCAGAATTTCTCGATTTGTATGTATTAGGCAATACGGACAAATCCGGAGCTCTCTCTGTATTCCAGCATGTCTGCCGACTTCAATGTTTAACTTGTGGTTGGAGCACCTAAATTTTGCCATCGCTTTTCTCAAATTAAATGGTAAAGAACATGTAATATACCTTTCTACATTCAAAAGACTTTTAAAATGTTTATAATGAATACATTTAGCAGAGATGTCAACATCGCTATGCCACAATGGTGATGCCTGACACCCAGCTACATCAACAGATTCAATTTACTATTCAAACGTTTCACCGTGTATGAAAACAAAATCGTATTGACCAAACACCCACACCATCGCACCGACGACAATTAACTATGAGTGGCGGTTCGTGTCATAAGTCCCGTTTCTAACGCGTTAGAGTTCTACCGCGTTACTTTTGAGAAGGGACGCGCTACAAATGTATGAACTATATAGTAACATACATATTAATAATGCGATATTTCTCAAAAGTAATGCGTTACTTCTCAAAACTAACGCGTTATAAGTAAGACTTAGAACACAGAAGTAACGCGTTAGAAACGAGAAGCAACGCGTTAGAACTAGCCAGGTTGGCGCTTCGTGTCATAAGTGCGGTTCTAACGCATTAGAAGTTTGTGACTGGAGACATGGGGCATGCAACCAGTGCAGCGCCAGACTAGCCTGTGCATCCGTACAGTCTGATCAGGGTCTACATGGTTCGCCATTCAGTGACTATAAAAATGAGGCTTATGGATTTGTGACCAGTGTAGCTCCTGATCAAATACATGTAGTACTCCTGTAGCCAGATAACGATCTACATTGCTTGTTAGCATCATTATTGGGCGTTTCATATGACGAACAGTGTACACCCTGATCACATTTGTTGGTTTGTTGGTGTTTAACAGCCTATCAACTGCTAAGGTCATTTAAGGCCGAGCCAACGGGTTCGATCCCGTATTCAACCTGCTACATGTCATGGGGGTAGGGGGTGTGGAATCTCAAAATCAGACGGAATATTTACATCTAAATAACTATATATTCAGCCCTGAAATTAGAATAACCTGACCTTGTGCCAGGTCCATACACACCAAAGTCGCTTTCTTTCCTCAAAAATATGAAAATGTGCAAACGTGCAGATCCTGATGAGACGACGGCTCGTTACGAGTTACTAGCCGGCTCAACTGGATATACACTGTTTGCAAATACCGCTATAGAGGGATGTAGTATTGAAAGGGTTAACTACTATCTGAGCCAAAAACGAATTGTTTGAGTTTAAACAAGGCGATCGGGGAGTGTCTCACCCACTAAACGAGGCGATCGCCACATAAATAAATTTGAAAATCATCTAACGCGTTAGAAGATGAAAGTAACGCGTTACTAAATACCATTTTATTATACACATCATACATTTCTAACGCGTTCCTTCTGAAAAGTAACGTGTTAGAATTATAACGCGTTATAACCGCACTTATGACAAGAAACGCCAACCTGGCCAGTTCTAACGCGTTGATTCTCGTTTCTAACGCGTTACTTCTGTTGTCTAACGCATTATATTTCTAACGCGTTACTTTTGAGAACTCTAACGCGTTATAAACAGGACTTATGACACGAACCTCCACTCATAATTAACCAACATAACTATCCTACTCTCTGTGCCTGGGAGAGAATGAGCCGGAAAATCAGCGGCTGAATCTAATCTCAACACACAGCATCAGTGTGTCAGGTATGATGTCTGTCCGGCGACAGGTTGAAGTGACGGACCATGGTCTATAAATACATTAAATATACAACAAAACATCCATAAGTGAAAAGCTAAAAAAAATCGTTACTCTCTCCTATACACATTAATGTGTTATAAAATGGAGCAAACAATGTTAGCTTATATTTAAATTGTGCATATACATTGGTTCGTTACTTCAACCTGTGTGTCCGGCAGCTCTGTTCAGAGATCATCAGGCAATATAAAATTAATTTACTATATATAATCCCCACCAGCCCAAAAACAGTAATGCCAGATTACTTTTTATTTGAATAAATTTGAAGGTAAATCATTAATTATTGTTTGTTAACACTATTTACAACAACTCTTAATAAAAAATAAAAATAATAAGACACATACACCGCCCTACTTTTCCCCAAAAGTCGGATGATATTCAATACATTAACTTTATATGGCCTCACAAATCGCCATAATGGCCGCGAGGTTTCCTTCCACTAAACCGGTGAGATATCTCTGGTGACAGTTCTGTTAACTATTGTTTAATGTGACATTAGGACAAAACAGTGACTATAATGTAAATATATAATTACATAATTCAGACTGTGTGCTTCATTCTTTAGTTTACATGTGCTAATTCAGTCAAATTCAGTAATGAAACATTACAGATTCGACACTGATAATGGTAGTTTTAAATTTAGAAATAGTTGACATTTCATCTCTACGACTGCTATACAAGGTAGCTCCAACTAAAATCGCTTCCTGGACGGGCATGTCTGGTAGTTTTCTTGAATGATCTTGGAAACTAGGAAATCTCACAAGAAGTATGAATATCCTGCTGTAATCGGAATCATTGCCGGTCCGGTTAAGCATAGTGTCATGTGCATTTGACGTCTCTACAAAAAATATACAAGAGATGAAACAAGGTACTTACCTGTGTTTTTCCCATTTGAAATCGCATTTAACAACCAAAAGTATTTGCCTTGTTTGCATATACATATTACTGTCTGTTCCGTGTTTTTCTGCCGACGAACTTTTGGCTATTAAACACATTAAATCTAACAAATATTTAAATCTAAGTAATTTTCCATCAATAACAAAAAATCCACCCTCCTGAAAAAATAATATTATTATTTCACCACATATTGATATTATTGCGAAAAAAAAGTTGTTCCTATGGGACTTTAACATGGGGGCTAAACATATATTTTTGAAATAATTTTGGAATTTCTTGACCGATTTTCAAAATATAACTTATTTTCTTAGTTACATCATTTCCATGTCATCTAGTCAGGTTTCGGAGCCAATTTCCATTCCCCCCGTTTTTTTTTTGCGACTTTCCTCGTCACTCTTCACCTCCTTAATACACCCATGGGGATTTCAAAATAAAATGTATATTTCAAATTTTGATGGAATTTCATAAAATATTGATATAGGGAGGGAGACTTTTTTGTTATTGATGAAAAAGTACTTACATTTAAATATGTTTTAGTGTTAATGCGTTTAAAGGTACATGCCCACTGAGGCTACAACAACGACCACCACACACCAAAAACTGGAGGTACAGTATACGACTCATTTAATCAGAAGTGGATTAATAAGTTTTTATATACACATTTGCCCGCTATCTGTTGATCTTTACTACCCTGAGGATTTAAAGGTTCACTCAGTAGTTACACTCAGTAGTTACACTCAGTAGTTACACTCAGTAGTTACACTCAGTAAGTACAAAAAGGGGGTGTTTTTGTTCTAAGAAATATTAAAATTACTTTCAAAAAGTGCAGATCCTGATGAGACGGCTCGTTACGAGCCGGCTCTTCTGGATCTGCACTTTTTGCATAAACCGATATAGCGGGATTTCGGGTTCAAAGGGTTAAAGGTGCATGCCCACTCAGTAGGCACAATATGTTCTTTATATCAGAGACATCATCTGAGACATTGTCTGGCAAAATAAACATTAATTCACCATTATCCCACGTATTGATTGGCATTATTACACATTTTATATCAAATGTAACTTTCCACGCTGCTATCAGGGGCGATAACCGTGTTTCCTTACAATATTAACGGACGTTACTATTTTATTCTCTGTATTTATTTTGTAATGTGCAATGATCATACATTACAATCTGTCGAAAATATTATTTTTTCAGGTGACGAATTTAATTAGTGTAACTAATTAACAAGAATTCCACCACGGAAGCGGTGTCGCGCCTGCAAATGCCTTGTCGGTACAGAACAATGTTGTAGCAGGATTTTTGTTAAAGTTTCTGCATTACTTTGACATGGACATGCATATCATGGGGTCACACATTGATTAACACATTTCATGCTGAGGATACGTCATTTTGTTTGTGGAAAATACTAAATATTTTCTATGTCCTTCCAAGTATATGTCGTGACCACCATTTGAAGAATCTCGTCGAGACGGTTCAAATGAGTGGTCACAACATATATTTTTGACAAAATATAAATAAAATATTTAAAAAATTCATACCGGTAAAGATGTATACCGAATGTAATGGGTTAATGGTGTTTTAACAGCTAAGTGTTTGCGCAACAATGTGAAGGTAAAAAAGGTGAAGATCATGATAATGGCGGCATGAGTGTGTTCCTAATGGTTACATGTCGCAAGTGTCCAAATATTGAAGGAATGCGTCAAGTAATATGAATGTTATAGCATGATGACGAAGCTTGTACAAAGTTTTGACACAAAAAAATGGCTAAGTGTTTCAGCAAATATTTGAAGGTAAAAAAGGTCAAGGTCATGTGAATGGCGGCATTAGTGTGTTCCAAATGCTTACATGGATCAAGTGTCCAAACAGTGAAGGAATGTGTCAAGTAATATGAAAGTTATAGTAGGATGAGGAAGCTTGTACAAAGTTTTTGACGCACAAAAATGGCTAAATGTTTCAGCAAAAATGTTAAGGTAAAAAGGGTGAAGGTCATGTGAATTGGCGGCATGCGTGTGTTCCTAATGCTTACATGTATCAAGTGTCCAAATATTGAAGCAATCCGTAAAGTAATATTAAAGTTATAGCGTGATGACGAAGCTTGTAACAAGCTTTTGACATTTCAGACGACGACGACGACGACGACGACGACGACGACGACGACGAAGCAGGACGACGACGACGACGGAAAAAGCGGCGACTATAGTCGCGCCTTCTGAAAGCAGGCGCGACAAAAAATACTATGCCTCATTTGTATATGAAAATAGCCTGATATCAACGCGGTCACTATCAGTAAAATACATATTACGAAATGAGTATACCTGTATAGCGGCCACTCTTAATCTTTAGAACTGGTGGAATAGTGACACAATTATACACTTATTTAATTCCTATAAAGAACAGTTTGTGCCTACTGAGTGGGCATGTACCTTTAGTAGTCAAAAGTTCGTCGGCAGAAAACGTGGAACAGACAGACAGACATTGTCGCACATCAAGTCATAACTATATTCATAATAACTATATTCATAACTATATTCATAACTATATTCATAACGTTGTCGCACCTCACGACTTGCGGGCACGTAATACTCCAGAGGACCGCTTCACTAAACTTCGTATGACGAAGTTCGTAAGTGCAAAATTGAAATCCACAATAAAATGTGACAGCCGATTATTGAAAATTGTTGTACTGTATAGGTACAACATGGTAGCATTAGAGAAACAGGTTAGTGTGAGAAGCAAATCCATAGAAATCTACATTTTTATTGTACGAAGTTTAGTGAAACGGGCCCCAGACCCGTTACATGTACCTGGAACCTGAAGCCCGGGTACGTCCTGCTGGTATAGTTGGCTATATCCCTGGGAGTGGCAGGGATAGCCACCACCTGCTGGAAGGTGTCGATGTTGGTGGGCGTGGCCGTGATGATGACCCCATGGTCGCCGTATGCTGCAACGACAACGGTTCATTCTCAATTAATCAGAATGTTCTATGGAAAGTTACTAGTGAGTTTCCAGGTTCGGTAACACATTTTATAATTATACTAGACAACACAGTGGCGATATTAAATCGTTGTATACATGTACAACGATACGCATACACACGTTGTTTCGTATGTGAAACCGATATTTTCGTTTAAATACCCGACTTGCAACTATTTAAAGCCGCTTAATCTGTTTTTAAGTAGAAAACTATGTTTTCCTTGGTTTAAACGTGACAACGAAAACATTGTTTTCTAATTACAAAAACGAAGACAATGTCAAAACGAAGTGTATACAACGACAGTCAATCGTTCGTTTGTGGAACCAGTAACATGTCTACGATAATTTTTTGCACTTGCGACTGTCGCGCGAGTGTCGCGTGACATTTGTGCGAATGTCGCGCGACAGTCGCGCGACAGTTATGCGTGACAATTGAGAAATAGGCAGTTCCAGCCTGTCTCGCGCCCAGAATGTCAGATTCTCATGTTTGTCTCCAATCAATCACAATTTAGTTTCATAGGTCGCCAACCACTCACAAAGTTGTCTCCCATTTCTCGCACTTTCTGACTGACGGAAACTAAATTGAGAAGGGTTCGAGACAGGTTCGAGACACCCGCGACGACTCTGTGACTATTTTGAGAGAAAATTTGTCGCGCGAATTTTTTGAACATGTTCAAAATTCCAGCGAGCGATGCCCTGCGACTCACGCGAGGAAATTGAGAACCCCTGCGAACGTTTCGAGACATTTTGGAAACTCCCTAGCGATTGCCGTTCGCAATTTGTCGCCAACAGTCGCAGCCCAGTGAGATACTAGCTTTACTCGGAAGCCGATGTACACTCGTGTATTATTTCACGCTATTAAAACATGTACGATGGACTATCCTCTTTGTAATTAGAGTTATGTGCTCAGAACTAATCTGGATTTAGACTGGTCGCAAAACCAAAGTGCCCAATTTCTCCAGTCAAAGCTTCGTAATTGTATACATTGTGGTAAGTTTATATACATGTGTCATGTGATAAATGACTCCGTACGTATGGAACGCCAAATATACATAAACTCAAATATATATTGCTAGCTCTAAATATTTAGAGCTAGCAACAAATATTTCGAGCTAGCAATAAATATTTGGAGAGCTCTCGAAATCATTTGGAGAGCTCTCGAAATGAATTAATGATATCACGAAATCATTTGGAGAGCTCTCGAAATCATTTGGAGCGAGCATTATATAACATTTGATTTGGAGCTATCTCTAAATCATTTGGAGAGCTCTCGAAATCATTTGGAGAGCTCTCGAAATCAATTAATGATATCTCGAAATCATTTAGAGAGCTCTCGAAATCATTTGTAGCGAGCATTATATAACTTTTATTTGGAGAGCTCTCTAAATTATTTGGAGCTATCTCTAAGTCATTTGGAGAGCTCTCAAAATCATTTGGAGAGCTCTCGAAATCAATTAATGATATCTAGAAATCATTTATGGAGCTCTCGAAATCATTTGTAGCGAGCATTATATAACTTGATTTGGAGAGCTCTCGAAATCATTTGGAGCTATCTCTAAATCATTTGGAGAGCTCTCGAAATCATTTGGAGAGCTCTCGACATCATTTCGAGCTATCTCTAATTCATTTCGAGCTAGCAATATATATCGTATTTGGAGCTAGCATTAAATCGCTTGAAACTATGAAAACGATGTCTCCCTGAATTATTGAATTACGCATTGAATTACGCAGCACGATTTACCCAAATATACCCAAATCTTCATTAAAAATAACATTTATGATTATATTATATACTTTTTCTACAATATATCATTAGTATATCATATAAAAACCACATTTTGACCGAAACATATGAAGAATAAAGCACATATATTTCTGCGGGAAAACGATTAATATAGCATTATTATAAAGGGAGACTACCGAGACTCATTAATTATGTCTCAGTTGTCTAACTTTAAGTTATCATCGACCATGATTGCATATCGCACATAATGTGGTTGTGACTGGAGAAATGTGGTTTATGGGTTTTGCGACCAGTGTAGATCCAGATCAGCATGTGCATCCGCAGTCTGATCAGCATCTGCAACATTCGTCATTCCATAAATGAAACCCCCAGTCATGCTTCGAACTAGCAATGTAGGTCGTTACCAGGCTACAGAAGGGATCTATTTAATCAGAACCTACACTGGTCACAATTTCGATAAGCCCCATTTATCCAGTCACAGCCACATATACATATTAATGCAGTATTAGTTTTAAAATATTAGTAGTTTATATATTTAAATTATATATTACTACCGTATATAAATATATAATTATACTAGTTGACATAACAGTTTTCACACACTGTCTCCTTGGATGTCAACATTAGAGAGGTTCTACTGTTTTTATGAGTATTTCAATTAAAAATCATCATTCCCATTTAGCCATTATAAAGTGCATTATATTCCTTGGCTTCCCAGCATAAGTTAATCGCGGTATTCTCCCTTTATTTCATGTACAAATATTTCCATTTTGCATCAAACCATTAAAAAAGGCCCGGGTATAAGCAAACTAATGGCAGATATTATGTAAGTACAGTCCAAACATCATTATTATAATGTGTATAGCTTTATTTATTAACAAATATAGTAATTACATGAACATTTTGATAGATTTGGGTAAATCGTGCCATCCCAAATTTAGTGCGACTTTACCTAGACCGGAAGTCGCCTGTCACACGTGTAGTAGTGAATACACATATGTCGAGCATGTTTACAACACAGGTTGAAGTAACGGACCGAGGTCTATAAATAAATTAAATATGCCTAAAAGCATCAATAAATGAAAAAGAAATAAGCTAAACAATTTTTTTTTACTCCATCCAATTACTCATTATTGAAGGTTACGAAGTTTTTAAAAGGCTCGGTGCACATGCGTACAGAGATTTTAAAAGCGCGGGAAGGGAGCGCGTATTGTTTTGTTCCTGCAGTTCCCACGTGGAGTGGTATTTGGAGCTAGCATCAAATCAAGTTTATAATGCCCTCTCTAAATCAATTTGAGATATCTCCAAATGAATTCGAGAGCTCTCCAAATTATTTCGAGAGCTCTCCAAATGATTTAGAGATAGCTCCAAATGATTTAGAGAGCTCTCCAAATCAAGTTTTATAATGCTCGCTACAAATGATTTCGAGAGCTCTCTAAATGATTTCGAGGTATCATTAATTGATTTCGAGAGCTCTCCAAATGATTTCGAGAGCTCTCCAAATGATTTAGAGATAGCTCCAAATGATTTCGAGAGCTCTCCAAATCAAATGTTATATAATGCTCGCTACAAATGATTTCGAGAGCTCTCTAAATGATTTCGAGATATCATTAATTGATTTCGAGAGCTCTCCAAATGATTTCGAGAGCTCTCCAAATGATTTTTAGAGATAGCTCCAAATGATTTAGAGAGCTCTCCAAATCAAATGGTATATTGCTCGCTCCAAATGATTTCGAGAGCTCTCCAAATGATTTCGAGATATCATTAATTGATTTCGAGAGCTCTCCAAATGATTTCGAGAGCTCTCCAAATATTTATTGCTAGTTCCAAATATTTAGAGCTAGCAATATATATTTGAGTTTATGTAGATTTGGCGTTCCATACGTACGTGGTAATACACGCGGTATTAGCGAACTTTAATTCTAAATTAGTTACATTCCATTACATTGCGTTATGACGGGGTAGTTTGCTTGAAGCGTTCTTTGTTTATTTTCTACTTCGTGGAAAGTGACCTAGAAAGTTGGTAATACACACTTTATTAGGTCAGTTTATGATAATAGTTTTGTCTCATATTGTGGAAGTTTCTCTCAATAACAATATATAGCGAAGTATGAACGTCGACGCCCTGCAGATTATTGCTATATTCTAGTGCGCGAAATGCAAACGATATTCCGCAAAGTTATACCGTTGACTGTGGGTGTAGCGATATAGTGCAACCTATTGCTTATAAAGCGGAAAACGTGCAGTTAGAGTGAACCTCTCTCAACCGGACACCCCGGGGACAAAAGTGAATGGCATGTGGATGCTTTAATCCATGCATTCAATATCAATGATTCTAACAATACACCATAAATATATGTCAAATATTCGATGCGTCTTATCATGGTTTATATCACATTTGCTAGTCAAGTATACATACTGCACACATATATTGGTTACTTGGAAGTTTATATCCATTTGTTTGGACAGGCTGTGTCTATACCCATATAGTCAGTATGCAAGAATCCAGCACTGTGCGAAGAAACATATGCAAATTATGTCACATACTCGATGAGGTTTTACAAAGTTATACTTGCATGCTCCTTAATTTGTGAACATGATGCACAAGGATATGGCTTAATTGGAATATTTACACAGATTTTCGAACATTACACAAATTGTCATTGTGGTTATAAGGAGTTGCTCACTTAACTAGGTCTTCACATACATTAACTAGGTTTATAGAATGCTCAGTGATACCTCATATCAGGGACTAATAGTTTGGATATACGGCTCCGCTTATGTGCAGTATGAATGGCATGTAGAGTTCTATATCACTTTTGAAGGGGATGACATTCATGAAACCTGCATGGACTAAATTAGTTGTCATCAATACAATGTACCGTATACAAAACTATTGTATACGTAGTTAAAACGATATAATCTTTTCCATAACGTGAAGTAGAACAATTTCGATAATTATTTTGAATATCGTATGAGTAGTATAGATGCCTCTTTAAGTCCAAAACAAAATGGCCGCCATTCTATTGTTCGATAGTTATATAATATACCACGAACGTTTTTCACAGCCATTCTATTGTTCGATAGTTATATAATATACCACGAACGTTTTTCACAGCCATTGTATTGGCTACCATTCATTAGTTATATAATATATGACCACAGTGAACAACATTGTGGTACTACATAACATTATACCATAGTTATGACTATAGTTATATAATATATACCCAATGTTTACCGACGCCGCCATATTGGATTTCCTAGATATAGTAGATCATTCGCATATAAGGTTTTCACGTCCCGCCGCCATCTTGGATTTACTGACTCAAAAAAAAAAACTTCACAAAAAATTTCAAAAACTTTAAAAAACTTTAAAAAAAACTTTAAAAACTTTTAAAATTTCAAAAACTCAAAAAAGTTCAAAAAAAAAACTTCACAAAAAATTTAAAAAAAAATAAAAAAAAAAATTCACAAAAAACTTCACAAAAAACTTCACAATTTTGTTTATAAAACTTTAAAAAACTTTAAAAAAAAAAAAAAAAATTAAAAAATTCACAAAAAACTTTAAAAAAAAAATTCACCAAAAATATCAAGAACTTTAAAAACTTTAAAAAAAAAAAAATTCAAAAATGAAAAATGTTTAAAAATGTTAAAAAAAGTATTTTTGTTTAAAAATTAAAAATATACGATGTTCACAGCACGGTGACTAACGATCGAATGACACGAGATACATCTTGTTGACCAATCAGAACACCGTATTGTTAACCAATCAAAATTGATCTCAAAAATGACCAATGAAATCGCGGAACGATGATGTCATTCTCAGAACGACTCGACATACACTCCCCGATGAAATCCAATGCCCTAGTCCGATAAAGTAAAATTATTCTTCATTGTATGTACAACATTGTACCAGGTGTCAAATTACGCACATACGTATAGCGACTGTCAATATCGACATACACTCCCGATGAAATCCAATGCCCCAGTCCGACGCAGTAAAATTATTCATCAAATTACGTTATGTCCCAAATATTACTAACCATACTGGAGCTTTTCATTCTAACATAGACTACAACACATCTATACAATATCGATATTATTAAATCTACACGCTTACCTTAAATGGAGTTATATTCATAATAATATATTACACACCTTAACAGTACCTATACTGACCATGCATTAGTGTATATCGCACGTCGTGACTGTCACTAGTTATATAATGTATTGATATACCTGTGCAGAAGGTTTTAAATGTAAACAAACCGCCGCCATCTTGGATTACTGAATATAGTACCCAAATAATACAAACTGATCCTACCCAAAATAATAAAAAGAAAAAAGTACACGTTGTTCACCCGAAGACGAATGAAACGATGTACAAACATGCGCTGTATAGCCAATTCTCCCACATACCTTACACGTCCAATCAGAACTGACCAATAATTGCAACCATTGTAGTCCCAGACCAGCCTGCTCGTCCATATAATGTATTGACACGCATGTGCAGAAAGTTTTAACGTCAAACAATCGGTCGCCATCTTGGATTTAACTACAAAACAAACCGTCGCCATTTGCAAGCCAGCATAGAACCCCGATCAGTCTGCACAGACACCGCCATCTTGGATTTACTAAATAACGCGCGAAATATCAAAAAGATGTAGCTAATTCACTTACCCATAGCCCGACGCTCTGTATACATTCATTATACATTGTACTAGGGGTCCCCTAGTCCGAGAGCGCTGAGCTAACTATTGTTCAATAGTTATTACCACCAAAGTTTTCACAGCCATTGTAGTGTCTACTATTTATTAGTTATATAATACATGACCACAGCGAAAAAAAACATTATGGCAATACATAACATTATACCATATATTATCCAATGTCTAACGTCATACTATTCATTATAATATAATATATGTCCCAATGTTTACAACAGCGAACGCGTATATATATCTGTTGAAACTATGTAGACAAACATACCACTGACATCGTTACCACAGCGCACATATAATATTGGTTATATATAGATAGGACAACTTGCGGCCATCGTTACCACAGCGAATATATATTGGTAAATATATAGACAGTCATACACCGGTAAGTAAGTTTTATATTTTACACTTTATGTTAGCGTAGTTTTGGCACGCGGTATAATTTTTGTACAAAATGTGGAAACGTCATAATTTATCCAACAACACTACGATTCAACATGTACTTTGATATTTTAGTAATCAACTATAATACTCACCGTGAGCTGATCTGTATGTTCTTGACAGGTACACACACACACACACATGGTTTCTGCCGACTTCAGGCGTCATCAGTGGGACTGTCCTGTCACCATACCCTACCCCACCCACCCCCCCCCCCCTCCCCCCTCACACTAGCAAATCACTCTGCAGGGTGACACACCATCGTCACTATTATTTTTCCGTTAATGCCAATATATTCTGAATGTGCGTTCACAATTGAAACAAGTTTTGATGATAACTCAAACCACGCATTGTCATGTCCCTTATAGTCACGTGGTATACATTCCATCATCATATGCGTCAATTCATGTATGATGGTTCCCACATAACAATATAGTAGCTCATTTGCATATAAGGATTTTCACGTCCCGCCGACATCTTGGATTTACTGTACATATGACTTTAAAAACTTTAAAAACTTAAAAAAAATAAAAATAAATAAATTTAAAAACTTTAAAAAATTTAAAAAGCTTTAAAAAATTTCAAAAACTTTAAAGAACTCAAAAAAACTTTAAAAAATTAACAAAAAAATTCAAAAACTTTAAAAAAAGAAAAAAAAAATTCACGAAAAATTTCAAGAACTTTAAAAACTTTAAAAAAACAAAACTTCGAAAATGATATTTTTGTTTAAAAATGTTAAAAAAAGTATTTTTGTTTAAAAATTAAAAATATACGATGTTCACAGCACGGTGACTAACGATCGAATGACACGAGATACATCTTGTTGAACAATCAGAACGCCGTATTGTTAACCAATCAAAATCGATCTCAAAACTGACCAATGAAATCGCGGAACGATGATGTCATTCTCAGAACGACTCGACATACACTCCCCGATGAAATCCAGTGCCCTAGTCCGATACAGTAAAATTATTCTTCATTGTATGTACAACATTGTACCAGGTGTCAAATTACGCACATACGCATATCGACTGTCAATATCGACATACACTCCCCGATGAAATCCAATACCCTAGTCCAACGCTCTAGCGCTATACTATTCATTAGACTATAGTTATATAATATATATAAACATATGCATCATACTTTGCATAGCCCAATATCGATCAATCCCTGCCTGATATGTGTTGCCCTGACCAACCGTCAAATATCTTCATCATATAGGATAACTCTATTACGACTGAGTCTCCATATATCACATGCACTCACACTCAGCTGTTTCACGGTATTACATAACGGCTTCGTGCGATAGGAGAATGAACTAGCTAGGTTAAATTAACCGCTTCATTGCCTCCTTCATTTAATTCACATATTTCGACTGTGTAGTGGCAGATATTAGTAAATCGGAAACAAACGGGCCAACGGTCATTGGACTGCCATTTTTGGGCTCAATGCCCGGGTTTGGAAGGTCCTCGAGCCAATTCCTACCCTTAAATATAAGATAATAATAATAAACCTTGACCACTGTGATATTCGAATTAACGTGTCAGGCTAACATGTATCTCACTTCCCGAACATAGTTTACTTTATTGAAAATTACATTTATGACCACGTGAAAATGTTTTCCCGTAAATGACATCGCAAATAATTTATACCAAATGTGGAATTAAATATGTTTTTAATACAACAGAGCAAAGACATATTTCACAGCTATATGATAAGACTTCGCGGATGGACATACTTAACTGGGTGGCTAACTTGTACACCTTTTGTATTTTTTCTGAACGGTTTCTATCCTAGTTGTACAAACATAGTTAAAATATGTTTAGTTTGCAGAAAATAATTTTACCCTGGTTGTACAAATAAAGTGCAAGGACGTTTAGTTTGCAGTAAATAATTCGCGATTATTCGACAAAAAAATAAATAAAATAATTACCATGTTACCAGTAATTATTTATAGCTGTATACTGAACACAAAATAACAAGTGAAAATTATATAAATTGCTTCTAGCTCATACTGGACTATTTCGCCAATATGCCTGACTTAGCATGGCCAGTTACTCCCCTTGTTATCGAGACATTTTTCCTGCTTACCTGGTCAAGATTTTATATGGAAACATATAGCAATATTTTGGAAAATTGTCTATAACATCATTATTTGTTAAATGGCATCCTATTATAGCATCAGGCATCAATGTATAAAGTATTATCCTTCGTATGGTATAAATGTGTATATAACAGAAAGTTGTTTTCCTATGCCCATTTAAGTTTTTATTCAAGAGATTTGCGCCTTATATGCTATATACAAAATATTGCGACAAAACAAAATTATCTACATTTACCAAACTTTATAGCACACCTATCTATATTGTACATTCTATTATAGCATATGACTATTTAGATATGTTTTCCTTCTTTAATTTGATACTTAAATCTTAATAATAAGTTTATGTCTTCATATGTCCATTTTTATTTAAAAATCGAACTTTTCAAAATTCTCGCATTTTCCTGACTGTGAAATATACGCTAAGTCGTATACTTTATTGGACTACGGGTTTTACATTATTTTTTCTCTCTTATGTTCGTTTTAAATTACAAGTATACGTGTGCTTAAATGTGACAGTAACATGTTTCAAATCTTGAAATCAAGATCAATGTCAATCAATAATTAATTAGTATTTGTCTCTTTTGGATAGACATATGGACGGACGAATAGAAAATCGTAGTGATTAACAAAACATTTGCTCTCATTATTTGGTTCGTCGACATACGTTTTAATAAATAAATATTGAATAAGAATGAGTCTATTTTCAAACATTTCTATCCAAATAATAGTTTCAGTTTTTAATAATCTGTACCGTGAATTATGTATTTTAAATTGGTAATTAATCAATAAACTAATATAGGATCAGGTAGGACTACTTGACATTGGTGGTAAGTGAAACCAGTATAGAAATTTACAATCGATAACGGTGTTTGTACATCATTGACATCTGATCAGTATCTACACTTGACGAATCGAAACTTGATGCTGTCTATCGATGATCTGTACTGATTAGCAGTGCGTTTTTTCTTTTCTTTTTGTTGGTTTGCCAACAAGACAGACCGGCTATGAGTCAGATAATGAAAATGCATTTGCACAGATGACTTTTCATCACCATTTCAACAAAGTGGTTTATACAAAAGAGAAGAGTATGAAAATTACATTCGACATGTCCAGTTATGAAATATAATTTAATATCGAATCCTTTCTCAATATCACACGCTGGTAATCTCTTAATTAATGCTAGGGCTGGGATAATTGATCAATTAAATGCTATTTGATTAGGAGGAGTGGTATTGCCTTGTCGTCCGGTTATCTGATAGGCCAGCTTCGTCCAACGTGTTATTATTATTCGTTTATTCTTGTTCTTGACCCGATGAGCCCAGTTAACTTATCACATGCATCATATTAATCACATTAATCATGGCTTCTTCGACAACTTTACGTATGCGATCTGAAGTTATTAATTACAAAACTCTTCACGAGGGTGAAACATTGCCAAGATAATATTTTCAACGAAATCGTTCTACAACTGCACATGTTGAGGTTCTGCCAAATACCTATACTGTGGAAAGGATTATCTCCAGAAAAGAAACAGAATCTGTAAGTATTGGTAATGATGAAATATATAGATACTACAGGGTGACCAAAACTGAAATGTAAATCCGCATATTCCTAAAATAAATTATGTTGTGTTCCTCATTGGAAATTCGCATGGATACGGTTCAAATGAGTGACCGCAACATGTACTTTTATGGAAGAATAAGAAAGAGATAACGTCATTTCCTCTAAAATCTATCAAAGGCGTCAAAAAGCAAACATTCTCATTTCATTTGTTTATGATTTGTTAGCAAATGTATAAACTCAACGTGATAATACAATTCTCAACGGGTACATTTAGAAATGCCTATTCATTCGATGGAACACATTTTCTATTTCACATTAAAATTCACCAACTGCATCTGCGAGCAATGCAGCCCGAGCCTAATCTGATCAGGGTCTATACTATATCTCGACTTGCACATGTGTGATGTAATAAAACATGGGTATAACAGGCCTTTCCTTCACAATGTTATATGGAAGCAATTAACAGTTCTTGTGAAAATACACTAAAATGGAATGTTTAGTTGATGTATGTCAGCCCAGCCAATTGAATATATTTCCGTATATTTGGGATTTGCCTATTTTTTCAACATACAGGGTCATTCTGTTGAGGTTAAATTGAACTCGTTCTTAACATAATTGTACAATTTATCTGGTCCAGAGAAACTAGCAGGCTTTGACGGGTCGAAATATATCGAGTGCAGATAATTTTCCATTTCTGTAGAGTGTAATATTCTTCATATAAATGGTGTTGTTCTTATGCTGTTTGAGATTTAATCGTCACTCTCGTCTTCTGTGTCTTCCCCCGTCATCTGTGGCATCGCTATCATCGCCATCAGGAAACAGATCGTTGAACCAATGACTGTGTTTGTTCAAAACCTTTTTAATTCTCTTATTTAATGACATATCCTCTAAATCTATAATTTCCGCAATTATTTTCTTATGTATTTCGCTTTCGGTACTCGGGATTAGCCGTTTCAATAATGTAGTGTACGTCTTTAAGAATTATCCTTTATCGATATCAAAAACGTAGTCATACGCATTTGCCCTTGCCTTCTTGAAGGGGATACCGTTTTGCTGAAATTCCTCTACTTTCTCATTCCAAATGTCTTCGCTTTTGTCTATCGCCTCATACGCCATTTTTCGAAAATTTTCTTCAATATCATCATAGTAATCGTCCATATTATCGTGTTCCAATGATATCCATTTCTTACTAATAGGCTCCTCTTAGTGGTTGTCATTGGCTTTTCGTTTTGCGGATTGTCCCTCATAACACCATTGTTTCACGGGCCGTTGTAAATCGTGGATGTCCATAAACACCAACCCGCAATCATCGCAAGAATACATGTCTTCTGTGTCTTGATCGTTTTGTGAATATGATACTTCTCCCGAGTTGTATCGCCGTATGTCGTTATTAAAGTTTGTCTCGGCCCTTCTTATGCTATTTAGAATGTTTGTGCGCATGCGCAAATGCTCCGGGGTTCTGGCTTTTAAATCAATCACTACTAGATAGCCGTATGGTTTATTCACAGCTTCATCAAACTGACGCAGAAGTACCTGCGGATTAGTAGGATATATCTGCCTGGCTAGTGTCATTACTGGTTGTTTGTCTACGGGAGTTTTAAATAATACCAGATACTGACAATTTCTTCGCATGGTTGGGTTTTTACTATGGAACATGTTTTGGTTTAAAGCGATGACGGACATGTTCCTATGATGACTTCCTTCCGTATATAAATCTGTAACACGTTCATACTTCGCAGCTTCGGATGCCATGTCATCCAATATAATAACGTTATTGAGTTTTGGATCTATGAATTCGTCCTTTGCTAAGTTAAATGGAATCCCCTTGATGAACTCGACTTTGGGATATACGCGTTGTCTGATGTGATCGTATAACGGTTGCCATCTCTTGTAAAACCAAATAATTCTCTGTGGCGTTGGAACTATCTTTTCCTTCGCTCGTTCTAACAGTTGCGTTACGAAGTAGGTTTTTCCGGACGACGTCGGTCCACTAATCATACATGTAAATGGATGTTTGAAAACGAAGTATGATTGCGTATCTGACTGCGTAGGCTCTGACATCAATTCCTGATTCGTCTGAGCTTCTGGCTGTCTCATATCTCCCGGAGCTCTCGGAACAACACCATTTATATGAAGAATATTACACTCTACAGAAATGGAAAATTATCTGCACTCGATATATTTCGACACGTCAAAGCCTGCTAGTTTCTCTGGACCAGATAAATTGTACAATTATGTTAAGAAACGAGTTCAATTTAACCTCAAACAGAATGACCCTGTAGTTGAAAAAATAGGCAAATCCCAAATATACGGAAATATATTCAATTGGCTGGGCTGACATACATCAACTAAGCATACCAATTTAGTGTATTTTCACAAGAACTGTTAAGTGCTTCCATATAACATTGTGAAGGAAAGGCCTGTTATACCCATGTTTTATTACATCACACATGTGCAAGTCGAGATATAGTATAGACCCTGATCAGATCAGGCTCGGGGCTGCATTGGTCGCAGATGCAGTTGGTGAATTTTAATGTGAAATAGAAAATGCGTTCCATCGAATGAATAGGCATTTCTAAATGTACCGTTGAGAATTGTATTAGCACGTTGAGTTTATACATTTGCTAACAAATCATAAACACATGAAATGAGAATGTTTGCTTTTTGACGCCTTTGATAGATTTTAGAGGAAATGCCGTTATCTCTTTCTTATTCTTCCATAAAAGTATATGTTGCGGTCACTCATTTGAACCGTATCCATGCGAATTTCCAATGAGGAACATAATTTATTTTAGGAATATGCGGATTTACATTTCAGTTTTGGTCACCCTGTAGTATCTATATATTTCATCATTACCCATACTTACAGATTCTGTTTCTTTTCTGGAGATAATCCTTTCCACGGTATAGGTATCTGGCAGAACCTCAACATGTGCAGTTGTAGAACGATTTCGTTGAAAATATTATCTTGGCAATGTTTCACCCTCGTGAAGAGCTGTCGACTATTAAATAACCGAATGGACGTTTCGTAGCGTCCTGATACGCTTCAACAAGTATACCCGACTTTCTAGGAAATATCTGACGTCCTAACGTAGCGATCTGAGTCAATAAACAGAAAATTCAGATTTTTGCAACGAATATCACATATATGTTCATCGAATTGTGTCATGTGTTCATATTTCACGAGTGCTTCGCACGAGTGAAATATGGACATATGACAACACGTCGATGAACATATATGTGATATTCGTTGCAAAAATCTGAATTTTCTGTTTATTGACTCAGATCGCTACGTTAGGACGTCAGATATTTCCTAGAAAGTCGGGTATACTCGTTGAAGCGTATCAGGACGCTACGAAACGTCCATTCGGTTATTTAATAGTCGACAGCTCTTCACGAGGGTGAAACATTGCCAAGATAATATTTTCAACGAAATCGTTCTACAACTGCACATGTTGAGGTTCTGCCAGATACCTATACCGTGGAAAGGATTATCTCCAGAAAAGAAACAGAATCTGTAAGTATGGGTAATGATGAAATATATAGATACTACAGGGTGACCAAAACTGAAATGTAAATCCGCATATTCCTAAAATAAATTATGTTCCTCATTGGAAATTCGCATGGATACGGTTCAAATGAGTGACCGCAACATATACTTTTATGGAAGAATAAGAAAGAGATAACGGCATTTCCTCTAAAATCTATCAAAGGCGTCAAAAAGCAAACATTCTCATTTCATGTGTTTATGATTTGTTAGCAAATGTATATAAAGCTCAACGTGGCTAATACAATTCTCAACGGTACATTTAAAAATGCCTATTCATTCGATGGAACGCATTTTCTATTTCACATTAAAATTCACCAACTGCATCTGCGACCAATGCAGCCCCGAGCCTGATCTGATCAGGGTCTGTACTATATCTCGACTTGCACATGTGTGATGTAATAAAACATGGGTATAACAGGCCTTTCCTTCACAATGTTATATGGAAGCACTTAACAGTTCTTGTGAAAATACACTAAAATGGAATGCTTAGTTGATGTATGTCAGCCCAGCCAATTGAATATATTTCCGTATATTTGGGATTTGCCTATTTTTTCAACATACAGGGTCATTCTGTTTGAGGTTAAATTGAACTCGTTTCTTAACATAATTGTACAATTTATCTGGTCCAGAGAAACTAGCAGGCTTTGACGTGTCGAAATATATCGAGTGCAGATAATTTTCCATTTCTGTAGAGTGTAATATTCTTCATATAAATGGTGTTGTTCCAAGAGTCCGGAGATATGAGACAGCCAGAAGCTCAGACGAATCAGGAATTGATGTCAGAGCCTACGCAGTCAGATACGCAATCATACTTCGTTTTCAAACATCCATTTACATGTATGATTAGTGGACCGACGTCGTCCGGAAAAACCTACTTCGTAACGCAACTGTTAGAACGAGCGAAGGAAAAGATAGTTCCAACGCCACAGAGAATTATTTGGTTTTACAAGAGATGGCAACCGTTATACGATCACATCAGACAACGCGTATATCCCAAAGTCGAGTTCATCAAGGGGATTCCATTTAACTTAGCAAAGGACGAATTCATAGATCCAAAACTCAATAACGTTATTATATTGGATGACATGGCATCCGAAGCTGCGAAGTATGAACGTGTTACAGATTTATATACGGAAGGAAGTCATCATAGGAACATGTCCGTCATCGCTTTAAACCAAAACATGTTCCATAGTAAAAACCCAACCATGCGAAGAAATTGTCAGTATCTGGTATTATTTAAAACTCCCGTAGACAAACAACCAGTAATGACACTAGCCAGGCAGATATATCCTACTAATCCGCAGGTACTTCTGCGTCAGTTTGATGAAGCTGTGAATAAACCATACGGCTATCTAGTAGTGATTGATTTAAAAGCCAGAACCCCGGAGCATTTGCGCATGCGCACAAACATTCTAAATAGCATAAGAAGGGCCGAGACAAACTTTAATAACGACATACGGCGATACAACTCGGGAGAAGTATCATATTCACAAAACGATCAAGACACAGAAGACATGCATTCTTGCGATGATTGCGGGTTGGTGTTTATGGACATCCACGATTTACAACGGCCCGTGAAACAATGGTGTTATGAGGGACAATCCGCAAAACGAAAAGCCAATGGATATCATTGGAACACGATAATATGGACGATTACTATGATGATATTGAAGAAAATTTTCGAAAAATGGCGTATGAGGCGATAGACAAAAGCGAAGACATTTGGAATGAGAAAGTAGAGGAATTTCAGCAAAACGGTATCCCCTTCAAGAAGGCAAGGGCAAATGCGTATGACTACGTTTTTGATATCGATAAAGGATAATTCTTAAAGACGTACACTACATTATTGAAACGGCTAACCCCGAGTACCGAAAGCGAAATACATAAGAAAATAATTGCGGAAATTATAGATTTAGAGGATATGTCATTAAACAAGAGAATTAAAAAGGTTTTGAACAAACACAGTCATTGGTTCAACGATCTGTTTCCTGATGGCGATGATAGCGATGCCACAGATGACGGGGGAAGACACAGAAGACGAGAGTGATGATTAAATCTCAAACAGCATAAGAACAACACCATTTATATGAAGAATATTACACTCTACAGAAATGGAAAATTATCTGCACTCGATATATTTCGACACGTCAAAGCCTGCTAGTTTCTCTGGACCAGATAAATTGTACAATTATGTTAAGAAACGAGTTCAATTTAACCTCAAACAGAATGACCCTGTATGTTGAAAAAATAGGCAAATCCCAAATATACGGAAATATATTCAATTGGCTGGGCTGACATACATCAACTAAACATTCCATTTTAGTGTATTTTCACAAGAACTGTTAATTGCTTCCATATAACATTGTGAAGGAAAGGCCTGTTATACCCATGTTTTATTACATCACACATGTGCAAGTCGAGATATAGTATAGACCCTGATCAGATTAGGCTCGGGCTGCATTGCTCGCAGATGCAGTTGGTGAATTTTAATGTGAAATAGAAAATGTGTTCCATCGAATGAATAGGCATTTCTAAATGTACCCGTTGAGAATTGTATTATCACGTTGAGTTTATACATTTGCTAACAAATCATAAACAAATGAAATGAGAATGTTTGCTTTTTGACGCCTTTGATAGATTTTAGAGGAAATGACGTTATCTCTTTCTTATTCTTCCATAAAAGTACATGTTGCGGTCACTCATTTGAACCGTATCCATGCGAATTTCCAATGAGGAACACAACATAATTTATTTTAGGAATATGCGGATTTACATTTCAGTTTTGGTCACCCTGTAGTATCTATATATTTCATCATTACCAATACTTACAGATTCTGTTTCTTTTCTGGAGATAATCCTTTCCACGGTATAGGTATTTGGCAGAACCTCAACATGTGCAGTTGTAGAACGATTTCGTTGAAAATATTATCTTGGCAATGTTTCACCCTCGTGAAGAGTTTTGTAATTAATAACTTCAGATCGCATACGTAAAGTTGTCGAAGAAGCCATGATTAATGTGATTAATATGATGCATGTGATAAGTTAACTGGGCTCATCGGGTCAAGAACAAGAATAAACGAATAATAATAACACGTTGGACGAAGCTGGCCTATCAGATAACCGGACGACAAGGCAATACCACTCCTCCTAATCAAATAGCATTTAATTGATCAATTATCCCAGCCCTAGCATTAATTAAGATTACCAGCGTGTGATATTGAGAAAGGATTCGATATTAAATTATATTTCATAACTGGACATGTCGAATGTAATTTTCATACTCTTCTCTTTTGTATAAACCACTTTGTTGAAATGGTGATGAAAAGTCATCTGTGCAAATGCATTTTCATTATCTGACTCATAGCCGGTCTGTCTTGTTGGCAAACCAACAAAAAGAAAAAACGCACTGCTAATCAGTACAGATCATCGATAGACAGCATCAAGTTTCGATTCGTCAAGTGTAGATACTGATCAGATGTCAATGATGTACAAACACCGTTATCGATTGTAAATTTCTATACTGGTTTCACTTACCACCAATGTCAAGTAGTCCTACCTGATCCTATATTAGTTTATTGATTAATTACCAATTTAAAATACATAATTCACGGTACAGATTATTAAAAACTGAAACTATTATTTGGATAGAAATGTTTGAAAATAGACTCATTCTTATTCAATATTTATTTATTAAAACGTATGTCGACGAACCAAATAATGAGAGCAAATGTTTTGTTAATCACTACGATTTTCTATTCGTCCGTCCATATGTCTATCCAAAAGAGACAAATACTAATTAATTATTGATTGACATTGATCTTGATTTCAAGATTTGAAACATGTTACTGTCACATTTAAGCACACGTATACTTGTAATTTAAAACGAACATAAGAGAGAAAAAATAATGTAAAACCCGTAGTCCAATAAAGTATACGACTTAGCGTATATTTCACAGTCAGGAAAATGCGAGAATTTTGAAAAGTTCGATTTTTAAATAAAAATGGACATATGAAGACATAAACTTATTATTAAGATTTAAGTATCAAATTAAAGAAGGAAAACATATCTAAATAGGCATATGCTATAATAGAATGTACAATATAGATAAGTGTGCTATATGTTTGGTAAATGTAGATAATTTTGTTTTGTCGCAATACTTGTATATAGCATATAAGGCGCAAATCTCTTGAATAAAAACTTAAATGGACATAGGAAAACAACTTTCTGTTATATACACATTTATACCATACGAAGGATAATACTTTATACATTGATGCCTGATGCTATAATAGGATGCCATTTAACAAATAATGATGTTATAGACAATTTTCCAAAATATTGCTATATGTTTCCATATAAAATCTTGACCAGGTAAGCAGGAAAAATGTCTCGATAACAAGGGGAGTAACTGGCCATGCTAAGTCAGGCATATTGGCGAAATAGTCCAGTATGAGCTAGAAGCAATTTATATAATTTTCACTTGTTATTTTGTGTTCAGTATACAGCTATAAATAATTACTGGTAACATGGTAATTATTTTATTTATTTTTTTGTCGAATAATCGCGAATTATTTACTGCAAACTAAACGTCCTTGCACTTTATTTGTACAACCAGGGTAAAATTATTTTCTGCAAACTAAACATATTTTAACTATGTTTGTACGACTAGGATAGAAACCGTTCAGAAATACAAAGGTGTACAAGTTAGCCACCCAGTTAAGTCTGTCCATCCGCGAAGTCTTATCATATAGCTGTGAAATATGTCTTTGCTCTGTTGTATTAAAAACATATTTAATTCCACATTTGGTATAAATTATTTGCGATGTCATTTACGGAAAACATTTTCACGTGGTCATAAATGTAATTTCAATAAAGTAAACATGTTCGGGAAGTGAGATACATGTTAGCCTGACACGTTAATTCGAATATCACAGTGGTCAAGGTTTATTATTATTATCTTATATTTAAGGGTAGGAATTGGCTCGAGGACCTTCCAAACCCGGGCATTGAGCCCAAAAATGGCAGTCCAATGACCGTTGGCCCGTTTGTTTCCGATTTACTAATATCTGCCACTACACAGTCGAAATATGTGAATTAAATGAAGGAGGCAATGAAGCGGTTAATTTAACCTAGCTAGTTCATTCTCCTATCGCACGAAGCCGTTATGTAATACCGTGAAACAGCTGAGTGTGAGTGCATGTGAATATGGAGACTCAGTCGTAATAGAGTTATCCTATATGATGAAGATATTTGACGGTTGGTCAGGGCAACACATATCAGGCAGGGATTGATCGATATTGGGCTATGCAAAGTATGATGCAATATGTTTATATATATTATATAACTATAGTCTAATGAATAGTATAGCGCTAGAGCGTTGGACTAGGGTATTGGATTTCATCGGGGAGTGTATGTCGATATTGACAGTCGATATGCGTATGTGCGTAATTTGACACCTGGTACAATGTTGTACATACAATGAAGAATAATTTTACTGTATCGGACTAGGGCACTGGATTTCATCGGGGAGTGTATGTCGAGTCGTTCTGAGAATGACATCATCGTTCCGCGATTTCATTGGTCAGTTTTGAGATCGATTTTGATTGGTTAACAATACGGCGTTCTGATTGTTCAACAAGATGTATCTCGTGTCATTCGATCGTTAGTCACCGTGCTGTGAACATCGTATATTTTTAATTTTTAAACAAAAATACTTTTTTTAACATTTTTAAACAAAAATATCATTTTCGAAGTTTTGTTTTTTTAAAGTTTTTAAAGTTCTTGAAATTTTTCGTGAATTTTTTTTTTAAAGTTTTTGATTTTTTTTGTTAATTTTTTAAAGTTTTTTTGAGTTCTTTAAAGTTTTTGAAATTTTTTAAAGCTTTTTAAAGTTTTTTAAAGTTTTTAAATTTATTTTTATTTTTTTTAAGTTTTTAAAGTTTTTAAAGTCATATGTACAGTAAATCCAAGATGTCGGCGGGACGTGAAAATCCTTATATGCAAATGAGCTACTATATTAAGTTATGTGGGAACCATCATACATGAATTGACGCATATGATGATGGAATGTATACCACGTGACTATAAGGGACATGACAATGCGTGGTTTGAGTTATCATCAAAACTTGTTTCAATTGTGAACGCACATTCAGAATATATTGGCATTAACGGAAAAATAATAGTGACGATGGTGTGTCACCCTGCAGAGTGATTTGCTAGTGTGAGGGGGGTTGGGGTAGGGTGGTGACAGGACAGTCCCACTGATGACGCCTGAAGTCGGCAGAAACCATGTGTGTGTGTGTGTGTACCTGTCAAGAACATACAGATCAGCTCTCGGTGAGTATTATAGTTGATTACTAAAATTACAAAGTACATGTTGAATCGTAGTGTTGTTGGATAAATTATGACGTTTCCACATTTTGTACAAAAATTATACCGCGTGCCAAAACTACGCTAACATAAAGTGTAAAATATAAAACTTACTTACCGGTGTATGACTGTCTATATATATTTAACCAATATATATTCGCTGTGGTAACGATGGCCGCAAGTTGTCCTATCTATATATAACCAATATTATATGTGCGCTGTGGTAACGATGTCAGTGGTATGTTTGTCTACATAGTTTCAACAGATATATATACGCGTTCGCTGTTGTAAACATTGGGACATATATTATATTATAATGAATAGTATGACGTTAGACATTGGATACTATATGGTATAATGTTATGTATTGCCATAATGTTTTTCGCTGTGGTCATGTATTATATAACTAATAAATAGTAGACACTACAATGGCTGTGAAAACTTTGGTGGTAATAACTATTGAACAATAGTTAGCTCAGCGCTCTCGGACTAGGGGACCCCTAGTACAATGTATAATGAATGTATACAGAGCGTCGGGCTATGGGTAAGTGAATTAGCTACATCTTTTTGATATTTCGCGCGTTATTTAGTAAATCCAAGATGGCGGTGTCTGTGCAGACTGATCGGGGTCTATGCTGGCTTGCAAATGGCGACGGTTTGTTTTGTAGTTAAATCCAAGATGGCGACCGATTGTTTGACGTTAAAACTTTCTGCACATGCGTGTCAATACATTATATGGACGAGCAGGCTGGTCTGGGACTACAATGGTTGCAATTATTGGTCAGTTCTGATTGGACGTGTAAGGTATGTGGGAGAATTGGCTATACAGCGCATGTTTGTACATCGTTTCATTCGTCTTCGGTGAACAACGTGTACTTTTTTCTTTTTATTATTTTGGGTAGGATCAGTTTGTATTATTTGGGTACTATATTCAGTAATCCAAGATGGCGGCGGTTTGTTTACATTTAAAACCTTCTGCACAGGTATATCAATACATTATATAACTAGTGACAGTCACGACGTGCGATATACACTAATGCATGGTCAGTATAGGTACTGTTAAGGTGTGTAATATATTATTATGAATATAACTCCATTTAAGGTAAGCGTGTAGATTTAATAATATCGATATTGTATAGATGTGTTGTAGTCTATGTTAGAATGAAAAGCTCCAGTATGGTTAGTAATATTTGGGACATAACGTAATTTGATGAATAATTTTACTGCGTCGGACTGGGGCATTGGATTTCATCGGGGAGTGTATGTCGATATTGACAGTCGCTATACGTATGTGCGTAATTTGACACCTGGTACAATGTTGTACATACAATGAAGAATAATTTTACTTTATCGGACTAGGGCATTGGATTTCATCGGGGAGTGTATGTCGAGTCGTTCTGAGAATGACATCATCGTTCCGCGATTTCATTGGTCATTTTTGAGATCAATTTTGATTGGTTAACAATACGGTGTTCTGATTGGTCAACAAGATGTATCTCGTGTCATTCGATCGTTAGTCACCGTGCTGTGAACATCGTATATTTTTAATTTTTAAACAAAAATACTTTTTTTAACATTTTTAAACATTTTTCATTTTCGAATTTTTTTTTTTTTAAAGTTTTTAAAGTTCTTGATATTTTTGGTGAATTTTTTTTTTAAAGTTTTTTGTGTTTTTTTAATTTTTTAATAAAAAAAATTTGTAAAGTTTTATATAAATTTTTTGTGAAGTTTTTTTTTGAACATTTTTGAGTTTTTTAAAGTTTTTGAAATTTTAAAAGTTTTTAAAGTTTTTTTTTAAATTTTTTAAAGTTTTTGAAATTTTTTGTGAAGTTTTTTTTTTTGAGTCAGTAAATCCAAGATGGCGGCGGGACGTGAAAACCTTATATGCGAATGATCTACTATATCTAGGAAATCCAATATGGCGGCGTCGGTAAACATTGGGTATATATTATATAACTATAGTCATAACTATGGTATAATGTTATGTAGTACCACAATGTTGTTCACTGTGGTCATATATTATATAACTAATGAATGGTAGCCAATACAATGGCTGTGAAAAACGTTCGTGGTATATTATATAACTATCGAACAATAGAATGGCTGTGAAAAACGTTCGTGGTATATTATATAACTATCGAACAATAGAATGGCGGCCATTTTGTTTTGGACTTAAAGAGGCATCTATACTACTCGTATGATCTTTTTATAAGTCAGTTAGCGAGTTGAAACATATACTGGTTATTTTAAGTAATTTAATTATTCCAGTAATGATAAGCTGCCTCATAATGAAGGTCACTATACTAGGTTGTTTGTCTATTTGGAAAATCATCGCATGTTTATTTATAAGTGTATAATAAAAAGCAATAAACTATATGAACCGTAAGCTCATAGAATATGTCAACATGTTAATGCTATAAAATGCGCATGGTAGGAGGGTAGCATTTTTAATGAGACACTGAACCATTATATATGCTATTTTCATGAACTTCGATTATATAAATGAGAGCATATGTCAGACTGCTCTGTATTCAGAGCTGATTGTGGGCTGGGCCGCATTCTTCTATGATATCCGTTACATCAGAGAATGTAGACAATGCATGCGTTTGTACCATGTGCTAATCGTGTCCATTAACTGTCGCTATTTTGATAAGTTGGTGATATTGTATATAGTATTACACGGAAGAAGCTCACTATATAAATCCTCTGGTATGGTGTCTGATTAACAGTGAATCCATCCTCATTTGGATTTCGTACATATCATTTTACTCGGAGAATTAGACACGGCTATATATTATGGGGGACTCCGAGATGGTATCTCTATGTCGGTCGTATATGGAAGTAACTGAGCACGGTCCCACCGATAAATAATAATGATTATACTACATTACCATAAACCTTGAATACAATCAAATATGTTTAGATTTTAGATCTTAACCAGACAGTGACCTTATCAAAACTAGAAAAGAAGATTCAGAGAGGAGACCAAGGAACCCATGAAAACATATATCTACACAATATACAATGGTAACAGCATGACACGCGTACACATTAACTATCGCATATACAGCCCTGCATGAGTCATGATGAACTGCGTTAGACTATGCATTTATTATAAATTAATAGGTAGCAATAAGTAAATATAAACGCTATGAGGCATGACATTGAAATTATCATTTCATAAGACATGTGCTTTAATAGTTTTCTTTTAATTAATGAAATCTGACATATTCAGTATATGACCATTATAATTATGGTAATTATCCTGTTTTTATTATTTTGATAAATACAGTACTACATTATTCTTAATTTTCCATGACCTTGAACTGGCATTAAGCTTAACAAAAGTAAATACATTACATAACTAGATATTATGTTTGTAAAACATGGATATGCCCGTGGCATACTGAACTCTGGAGAAACTCTTCCAAACTTTTACTTTTCGACGTAAATGTACACGGACGGACGGACGTACGGAAGTACGGAACCTCAAGAGCAACGCAACATGCCCCATTACTATCGCAGAGGGGGCATTAAATACATTTCTGAACATATTTTGCTAAAGAAATACATGTCTTTAAATTAATAAATGCGAAATACAAAGAATACGAAACAAATGCAGTTTGATTGTTGAATTTAAAAGTATCAACATCCGAGACCTACTATGCTATTGACATTTGATGGCTGTTATTCTATTCCACACATACATGTATTATCAATATCAATGAAGATATTGGCATTGTTTTGTATGCCAAATGTATTAATGAATATGTTATAAAAAATTGTCTTGATGTTCAATGACCTTGAAATAACAGTGAACTTATTTTGAAAGACATTTTCTGAATGCTGAACCATATAAGGTTATAATATAAAACAACCACGAGAAGGATAGTAGGTATGTGAAAACATTAACGCAAAATTAATGTGGACAAAAATTTAACGTAAACTTCTAATTCATTTGACCTTGACCTTTGGCACAGGGACCGCATGAGTATATGGATGATGACTAATACGCATATGAAGTTTCAAGTCAATGTGACTTAGGACTTAGGACTTAAGGTATTTACAAACGTTAACGCATATTTCGGACGGACGCACGTACACACGGACGGACGCACGGACACCCGGAAGTCATTGTGATCACTATGTCTCGCTTTCGGCAAGCGTGCTCGACAAAACTCGCACCGTTATTCTGTGTCATAATGCGATAGTGACTGCAAAGAACCTATCTACTGTATATCAACAACTTGATTTACGAAGCACGATGAAAACCGTAAAATGTGATTTTCTCAAAATGGGCGAATAGTATTAGACATGAAATCGCCAAAGATCGGAAAAAAATAAACCAAAGCTGAATTTTTCAGTATAGGTCCGGAATATCATTAGGAGAAACATATCAAAACTCCCCAGAATTCAAGAGAGCGTCCAAGATGGCTGCCACAAATATATTAAACACATTAAGGTGAATATAATTAACATATTCACACGTAGGGTGGCATCATATCACTGAACAATGCATATGTTAACCTTTCCAATAAGTATGAATCGATTAACCTTTCAAATATCCAAGATGGCTGCCAAGATTGCCAACAAAATATGTAAAAGTTACATTTTTTTCACAGCAGTTATGAATTGATATTTACCTTTACTATTATTAAAGCTTTTATAAGTTTAAGATGGGCCCCAAAACTTGAACAGTCCAATATGCATAGCAGAAGGCCGCATCCCACATGTTGACCCCGTCTAGTCCGAGGGTGTATTGATAGTCCCAATATTTAGTGATCGTATCACGGTTTATATATGTGGTTAGATATACATGTATATGGTAGTTAAAACGTTTAATTCAAAATTCATATAACCGTTAATGCAATGTATGTTGACATTGACCTTGTGTATGAAGGCCAAATGGATGGTCTACGAAATGAAAGTATGGATGGTAACAAAAAGAAGGTTTGACGTTTCAAGTTGACATGACTTAGCGTTGCAGATCTACGTATAACGTATTTAAAGAAAAAACAGAGATTGTTATAACGCAATATGATTATGATTGGAGAGATACAAGTTATGTACATTTCTGACGGACTCTCCCACGGATGGACGTACATATGTCATCATGATTACTTTGTCTCGCTTTCCAAGATAGGCTCGACAAACACTTACTTTAGCATCTGTCTTTCTTCTGGAATTAATTCAGATTAACTATACATTTGATAAAATAATTCATATTGCAATACAATATGTAAGATCCATCTAATGCAATTTGGCATCCAATATGACTGACAAAACATGATAATTTGTATAATATATGGATCGATAACAAACTGTGTATAATGTTTCAGAAGTAGTTTCCGCTTACCGTGATTACATTTATATACAAGTACACTGTATACATAACGTATACATTTCATGTAAAATAAATAATTATTTGTGAGGAAAAACGTTTCGTTTTGCCTGCCACCCTATATTTGTATGCATGTATGCCTACCTTCAATGTATCAGCTTATATAATAGCGAAACATGTGCCCATAAAATATAATTGTTATGGGGCGAAATATAGCTCGAGTGGCTATATTACCACAATATATGCGTCATGCCAGCTTACAGGCGCTTTCAGTAAAGTTTAAGCCAATAATATTGTTGGACAAACATACAAGCCAAATGTGCCATACACTATCCTAAAGGATAAAACACGTTCAGAATGAATATTATTAATGGGCGGTTTTACATTTTACTCTTTTTATTATTGTTATGGCGGACATTTTGAATTTGGCTTGAAAACATGTCCACCCTATTTTGTTTAATGCTTAGACTATCTAAATACAAAATCATGAGAGATGTTTTAACAAACAAATGACACGGAATTATTGTTAAGCCCAATCTAGCTTCCACTATTTAGTAAGAAAGTAATTGAAGACGTTAGTGTATATATACGATTACTTAAGGAATTTTCGTTTCTTCGTTACAACGGCACATACAATCACGTTAAGAACTTTAAGTTTCGTTCCTTGGTTTCGACATCATATAGCAACGAACAAAATAAGACCATTAAAGCTAATTATGAACGGTTGTGGTACGGATACATGACACTATATTTGAAATATAAACAACTGAGTTTCTTCAACAAATATGAAACATTCTATGTAGACAAAGGTACATGTAAGATCGATCACTGTAGGGAAAAACGTACAACTAGAAAAATAGGACATATTCCCCTAATGGATCAGACAAAAAGCCTTATAATGTTGTCCTTCGTTTCTAAACCGCGTACAGACGAACATTAAGCATGTTAAGAACCGTAAAGTTAGTGCCTTCGATTCTACGCTGCACAGGTACGAACATTAACTTTTCATGTACACCCCTAAGTAACTGGAATGGATTTTGATATGTTAATTTTGCAACCAATCCAACCGTCACAAAATGATCGCTAGACCAGTTAATTTATGAAAAGGGGGTGTTTTTGTTCTAAACAATATAAAACTTACTTGCAAAAAGTGCAGATCCGGGTGAGACGGCTCGTCACGAGCCGGCTCATCTGGATCGACACTTTTTGACAATACCATTATACAAGTATATAGTGTTGAAGGGTTAAGTACCCGTTCTATACATGATCATCATTTAATTCAAAGATAGTTGCTTCGTAAATGTGATAGAATATATGTATAACGTATAAACTGAATACTGCCTCGTTACTGTATCATATACGGCACATGGAATGACAAAATCGGCCATCTTTGTGTGTTCCAGCCATTAGCCAGTTTCACCTGTTCTGCCGTTTGACAAAGAACTCAAAATGTGAAGTAGAACATATGATAAAATGCAGTTAATCACTATCCAGGATAACGGACTCCTATCACTTATATTACAATGGACAGGTTTGTGTCCGTGTTTTTTAAAACATGAACCACCATTATAAGTAGCCTCATAAACGGAAAATCGCACAGTGTATCACTTTTACCTGGCCAACCACACAACACATACCATATACACCCACTACTGTACTCTGTTATTAGCTATCAAATCCAGTGACATATAAGCAGCTACCTGAGTGTATTGCCCCTGGTGTCTACTCACCTACTATGCGAGTAGATATGGCTTTACCTATGGGTAACGTGTACACTAACAATAGGCTGTGCATTAGATGGAAAAGTTTACACATCAAAATTTATTTTGAGATTGAGGGGAGACATGCTCAGATATCTCATATTTTAGTTTGCTGGCATAATATTCATAGCTTGCTGTTGTCATATCTGTCTATTATGTATTGTACCAAATGTTATTTGGTTTAGTGTCATAGTATTTACTGCATGTGTCAAATGCACGAATTGGTGAAACCTGATGGCTTGTAAATACAAAGATGGCGGAGATGGTAACTCAATGCTCCATATAGTATACAGTAACAAGACACTATTCACATATGTTATATTCATATATCAAATAATTCTTATGAAGCAATTATCATTGAAGTCAAGTGTATCTATATATGATGTATTCCTTAAGCAACTGCCCTTAGAAAGGAAACTTAAAGGTACATGCCCACTCAGTAGGTTATAATGTAGGGAGACAGATAGTTTTGTATATTCTGTAGATATGGCAAAACAAACATTCATTCACCATTACCCCACGTATTATTGGCAGTATTATTCATTCTATATCAGACGTAAATTTCCACAATGAGATCAGAGGCGATAACCGTGTTTCCTTAAAAGACATTACTATTTATTCTCGGTATTTATTTCTTGGTGTGCAATGATCATACTTTATAATCGGTCGAAAATATCATTTTCTTTTCAGGTGACGCATTTAACTAGTATAAATGATTAAAAAATAGCATGTCTCATTTGCATATGAAAATAGCCGGATACCACCGCGAGTGACTATCAGTAAAATAAATTTTACTAAATGATTATATCTGTATAGCGGGCACTTGTAATTTTTAGAACTTGTGGAATAGTGACACAATTATACACTTATTTAATTCGTATTAAGAACAGTGTAGCCTACTGTGTGGCCATGTACCTTTAAGAACATAACAGTTTGTTGCTACATTTCTATGTGGCTGTGACTGGGGAAATGGGGCTTATGAGATGTATACCCAGTATAGCTGCTGATCTTCTAGCACGGACCCTGCGGCATGGTACGGACATATACTTTTGTTAGAATCGGGCCAGATGTTTCACTGACTGAATGCGATCAGATGCACCGGCTGGTATGGATCTACACTTGTCGCAAGTGCCCCAAGCCCCATTTCATCAGTAGCACTTTTACATATATAATTAAAGACATGTGCGATGTTGTCCAATGCGCATTCCATTTGCGCAGGTGACGTTGCGTCATGACGTCAATATACTACATGCTAAATGTAGCTTTAGGAGGCAAGATGCATATCTTTGCCAGTTCGGTTTTTAAGAAATTATTAATGTTACTAAAACATATGAACTTGCTAGTAAAAATTATGCTTTATTCGTTACAGAAAACAGAACGGTAAGGTATATTTTTCAATACTATTTCCAAAACTAGTACGGTGACCCCCTAACATAGATCACATACAGTCTTTGTTAGTTTTTCTATGAAATTATTGTGAATCATGTTTTATAGGCTTGCAACTAATAGACGGCCCGCCAGGGCATGAACAAAAACATTTAATGGCATTTTTTTGTTACAAATGGGCACCCATGCTAGTTGATATCTATGATGGGTAGGCTTTCGGATAGGGGTGCGTACCCCCTCAAATTTGACCTTTGAAGGTAATTTAAAGGTTATTTAGTGGGAAAATCAAGAAAAATCATAAGTGTCTTAATACTTGCCATTTATAGGTAACCATCACTTCTAAAATCAATGTTGAAGATGGAAACAAGTTAAATACTGGTAGTACTATTATTGTTAGTAATAAAATATGAAATATAAAAAATAAAAAATAAAAAAATAGTGACACTACATAGACAAACCGACATGTTCGAGCATATGCAACACAAACCAGCTCTGTGTGTGTGTTTGTTACTGAATGTCTTCACAAAATCAATCTGTATGGTATGACATTTATTAAAATAGCATATTAGATCATTTACTAACTTAAATTCCAAGATGGCCGCCAAAAATTACGTCTGTGAACTTTTCAAATGAATAACTTGTAAAGTGTCAATTGTATCTTGTCACGATTCCACTCCAGACACGGGGGATTATCCTTTAAATATTTGTGTTTACAAATGAGAGCTGAAAGTGGGTTATACCTTTCAAAACTATACGTTCAGATATGGGTCTGTACTCAAGTTGGACTGTTTGGGTGCAGTTCCAAGGTCATTCATGGGTCAAATCAAGACAAAAGGCCGTTTTTCTGCATTTCGTTATTTGCAGGCATACACAACTCATACAAAATATGTATAAAGAGTGTTGAGCATTACCTGTTATACATTTGCTATACAATATATTTAGTAATCAGCCAGGTAATGTAGAAATAAATATTCAAGATGGACGCCAAGCTGCAAAATATGCAAGAACATGTTAAATGTAATCTTGCTACATAGAATAAGAAGTTCTAAATGCTATTTTGTCTTTAATAAAATTTGTGAATGGCATGATATGTTATTTACTATTATACAATTACGTGACATTTACTAATTTTAAATCAAAGATGGCCGCCGTTAAACATATATTTCAAAGAAGCAAACACAGTGTTATAATGATATCGTTCACGGCTATGGCTAGAGAAATTTGTATATATCTCGCATATAGTTGTCAGACCAGAATTGTGAAAAAATCGTTGAATCATTTGCTACCAACTAGTTATGAGTACATAACTCATTAAATTTCATTACACTGCATTACATAAGAGTTATGATGACGGAATAGTCTTTCCAAATGTGCCTTTGAAGCGTACTTTGTTTACTTTCTACTTCCTCGAGAGTGACCTAAGAATTTTGCTAATAGACACTTTATTAGTAAGGTTACGGTCATAAATCTGTGTCATATTGTATAATTGTCGCGCAATAATAATAGAGCGAAGTATGAACGTCAACGCCCTGCAGGTTATTTCTATAGTTTAGTGCGCGAAATGTAAATGCCAATGCGCAAATATTTACTGTGTAGCATGGTGTAGCGATATAGTGCAACCTGTTGCAGCTAGCTACCAACAATTCAGTTATTCCTACCAATGTGTTCAATGATCGGAGCATATTAGATAACCATATACCCAATATGACATATGTATAGAAACAAACACTCCTCTGGATTAGACGAATATAATTTTGGAATACGGGCACAAAATTAGTCTAATTGCACGTAGGCCGCGCCATGTGGATTTGCTCGAAAATGTACTCTCGTCATAGTTTATACTGTTCGCATGTCGGTTACTTCAAATTAATTACAATAACTGTACTGTCCAACAAACATTATCTTGTGATTAAAATTAAGTCATGTTCATTTAACACTGAGTCTTATAATGATATCTCTCACAATTATACCCAACAAAGCACATAATTATGTTTTCAATATCAAAAAGCAAAGATCATGCTGAATTACTTGCAAATTACTGCATGGTGCTCTTGAAGATAATGACTCATTAAAACATATTGATGAACAGCATCACCGTCAAGGTTACGTGCTGATGGAGAGTCATTCTTGCGTGTCGATTTGGGTTGTTTCTCGTTTTGAGCATTCTAATCAAGGATTTGTGAGCGTAATACGTTGCCAGTTATATCATTCAGCGTGGTCCAAATAATTACATACATGGTTTAGCCTTACTGTATTAAAGTTTACGGTACCCGATATTACAGCTTTAGTGGTTCGTTGGACGACAACGTTCCCTAACATGAACTTTGCATGATATGCGGAAGCCTTCGCAGTCATCATGTGAATGAAACTCCAGACAATTCTGGATACAGCATAGTTGCTTAAACACTTTTACTAGTAATACAAACCGCTTAAATGATCCTGACACTCTGTTATTTCAACTAATCCCCACAACTGAATTACCATATTTTGATGAGAGCTCCATACATGTATATCCAGATGCGACGTTGACTATTATGATGTCACATTCATCATTCATCATAATCCTGCTATTCTCTCCAATAAATCACACTATGCCCAAACACCTACCAGTCCTGCAGTTTAAAGGTGTCTGACATTCACTTCTAGGAGGTGAAACAATCTGTATATATCTCCAAGTAACATATAAATATTAAACAAAAACAAAAAAATATATATATAAGGGAATTTGTTTACAATAGTGACTTTGTTGTATTTTTCAGTGGCTGGTCAACTACAATTACAAGTACAGTACGTTTATTTGCCGAATATACCTTCATATCATAATGCCTATAGAGACAGCAAAACAAAAACACAACACATGAGACATAGCGAACCATGACAACGGGTATAGCGGTATACAGTCCCCCAATAAAAAAACGCAATCTTATATAAAACTGACAAAGAAAATAATAAAAACGTTTAGTACTGTTGATAATGCGATGTATCACAGTTGTCATAGTGGTATTGTTATCTGCAGATGTCTGTAGAATCTGAAGCATTCTTATTGAAGAATATCAATTCTGCTGATTACTTAGTCCACACTAAAATATAAGTGACTGCATATGTTTCTTCATTGCTAATTTTGATACAGAACTATGCCATACTGTGCGTTATTCCATTGTACTCTTTCAACAAATCTTATTTCTGACTTAGCCAAAAACAAACGTCAGAAATGTCGGTTATTGTTTGTCCCTCTTGGAATACTATATACGTAGTCGCATTCATCTAGTTTATCGTCCATATTATATATCCAGATATATCTTAAGGATCAGAGACGCTGGCCCTTGAGTGTCCGTGAATTGTGCCAATTCTGCATGTGAATTGTTCTGTTACGTTACAATTTGTATAAACTGGAAAGTATTGTTCTAATGTTTCTTCCATGACACCATGTTGAAATGAAAAAGTTCTATCAAATGGTCATGTTGAGTGACTTGATTATCAGCCTGTCCAATGCCTACATGCGTTGCTTCCGTACAATGGAATACTAGTACTCACAAATACCTAAAGACCCTCACAAACATACAAATATAGTCTCGTATAACACTATTTGTCTTTGATTTTGTCAATACGCCCTATTAGTTATATTGTCTATTAGATACGTTGCGGTGTGCGGTTGGTTGTCAGCACGCGAAGGGTAATGTAACGATCAGTGTTCCACTTCAACGGAATGCCGACATGTTTTAGACTTAATTTACATGTTCGACCTTCTGGTACGTGAGGGGGAAATCATGGTATACGCCATTACAAGGCAACACGATTAGTGCTAATCTGATTACATTTTGAGACGGAACTAAGTGGCTATTGTTTGGTATGGACCTGACATCAGGTCCGTTCATTCTAATTTTACGGCTGAGTATACATTTTCTTGACGTAAATAGTTAGTTCCGATTTCGGTGTTTGGTACCCCCAGTACCAATAGGGTAAATACGGGATGGACCCCGTTGGTCCGGCCTTAAACGATCTTAGCTGTTAACAGGCCGTTATATATAAAAGTCAATCATTAGATATTTTGCAAGTGTCACAAATTCAAGTCATTGATATTCACTTAGGCTTGTAGGTCTGTGGTTTTATACTAACCGGGCTTTATGAGTGCATAACCACTTTTGTGTATTGGACATATCTGTATATAACTGTATGCTTGGTAACTTGCTCTGTTATGCATGGCTGGGTATTGCTTTGGTTGGTTTACCTGGCCAATCTACTAGGTGATTTGACTAGTTTGGTCAGTTGGGAAAGGAAAACTCCAGGCAACTGTACACATGTGCTTTTCGCGAGCCGAGATTGTCATGTTGGCCATGCGATAGGGCGGTGTTCATCTTGACTGTGACAGCAAGATATATCAAAGGTTTACGATTCGGTAGGGTGGAGAGAGCATATATTAAAATATGGTGCTAAAAGATAGAAAGTTACCATTTATAAGGATTGCCATGCTGAAATTAGTGGTAACACATGGTGTGTCAGCTACTTTCGCATAAAGATTTTATTATATGTTTATCAAGAGTGTAGATGTCAGCCATCTTTCCTTTTAAAATTGTTATTAACTTAACTCTAAATTTACACATACCATGTAACAATTAGCGAGGAAATCTCGTGCAACATATATGTTGACCTATCTGACTACAGAAACACTGTTTGTTTTTCAACTTTCCGATACGGCGGATCTTGAATGTGAAGTCCTAGACTAAAATATACGCATTTCAATGAAAATATACTACCGAAAACTACCGACAACTGTAAAAAGACATCTCATTTTTAGTTTACTTTACAAAATTGCGTTGGCGGCCATTGTGAATATGGGGCTCCAGGAAATGTAGCTCAAATTGTCCCAATTTTAAGCTATGTTCTGTTAGTTTAATCAATAATACAAATTAAGGACAATATTAGTCACAAATTCCATGAAAATGACATGCTATTAATGGGGACTCTCTTTATTGTCAGCAATAGGCTAAATCAGAACGAATACAACATACTGTTTCGGTGGCCATCTTGGATTTACGAACAGTAACTTTGCGAAAATGGTATCAATATGTATGTAAACAATTACTCTATCGAAAAATATACTTATTATCATTATCGCTATTCAAATGGCTTAAATATCAACAAAGATATGGCGTACAACATAATATTTTCTTGTTTTTTAGGTAAATTGGCGGCCACCTTGAATTTCAGACATGTTTGTTTCTCAATAATTCGGCATTTTATAGCTACCTAAATAGCAGAAGGCTATCAATGCTGTTATAAATCATATACGTGCATTTATACACCCATCTCGATATGACCTCTAAATGACCTCCAAAATAAACCCTAAAGGCCACATCTGCGGGGGTACCCACCCATATCCAAAAGCTTACATATCATAGAAGTCGATCAGCATAGGTACTTATCTGTAACAAAAAAATGATGCCATCAAAACTTTATTGGAGGCCGTCTATAATGAAAATGCTATTTTGGTACGGAGTGGATGGGGTACATTTAAAAAAAATATTTACAAAGATTTTTAGTGCGGTGACCCCCTATTTTATTCTTTTAAAACTATTTAGATCACATTCAGGTGCATTTGTGCATGTGAAAAGCAATGTAATCAAGCGTTTAATCTATATACCCGTGAGTCGAACAATTTCGCCCATGAAGCGAACACATTTGCCATTGAAACGAACACTATTTGTCCTATGTGTAAACACACGTTTTGGCACCATCAAAACCGGTCATCACGTCCACATGTTTCTGTAAAAGGTTGTCATCTTAATGCAGTATCCTTTAATAAACTAAATAGACTAGTTATGTGGACATCCACGTTGTTGTTATGGTTAACTGTAGTAAATTTAAAGTTCGGATGTTTTATTTCTCAAGGTTCACGCTGTATAAAACATAAAACCATGAACCAATACAAGACCCGATGGTCATATGTAACGCATATACACAAGTTAACTGAGTAATCATATGTAATATCGGGATAGACATTGGTATACGATGGTGTGGGAAATGACTGGCAGTTACGGAATTGTATGGGTTCGTGTGAGGTGTTGGGTCGTTTCGCCCCGGCCCCGGTTACCCGTTCGCCCCGTCGTCGTTTCGCCCCGGTACAAAAGCGCTATATGTATGATTAGGTAAACACTGGCCAACATATCGGTATGTAACAACTACATGTAACACACGGCGTTAATCCGTAACTGGCCTTGGCATATTTTCAAAGTATATTGCAGCTTTAATTAAGTCATTACCAAAATGATTCCCTAATTTGCGGGAAGTTTAAAGGTGCTAATACATGTACATGAGTCCTTATTTCATTATCAAGGCTGCCAGTACGACCGCCCAAGGTCAATGTCACAGATGACTTGTGTTTTTTATTATTATCAAGGCAGACAGCGAGGGCATAAGCTTCGTTTAACGCTGCCATTTATTGTTACAGTGGTACCTATCTAAGATGGACACCCTGCGGACCTCACAGGGTGACGGTTTTCGAGATGTATATGACTGGCTTCTGTATAATTTCAAGCGATATATAGCCGCCCTAAATTAGTTATTGACAATTAACAAATGTATTATAAGGCAATACTGTTAAAAAGTCCTTATTTCATTATCAAGGCTGCCAGTACGACCGCCCAAGGTCAATGTCACAGATGACTTGTGTTTTTTATTATTATCAAGGCAGACAGCGAGGGCATAAGCTTCGTTTAACGCTGCCATTTATTGTTACAGTGGTACCTATCTAACATGGACACCCTGCGGACCTCACAGGGTGACGATTTTCGAGATGTACATGACTGGCTTCTGTATAATTTCAAGCGATATAGCCGCCCTAAATTAATTATTGACAATTAATTGCATAAGTCAACATGTGAAAACGGACAATGGCAAACGGGGAATAAGGGCGAAACGACCCGGTGCGAACGGGATTCAGGGCGAAACGACCCGGGACCGTCGTGTGATAGTGGAAGAATGTGAGCGTGAACACAAGATTGTACGGAAGCATGGAGGGGACATGTGTGTTTTTTTATTTATCTCGTGGCCACGAGATAAATAAAAAAAACACACCTAAAGATCTCGTGGCCACGACATAATCCAGGTGTGTGTTTTTTTTTATCTCGTGGCCACGACTTATTATGTCGTGGCCACGAGATAAATAAAAAAAAACACACGTGGCCACGACATAATTCAGGTGTGTTTTTTTTATTTATCTCGTGGCCACGAGATAAATAATAAAAAAACACACCTAAAGATCTCGTGGCCACGACATAATTCAGGTGTGTTTTTTTTTATCTCGTGGCCACGACATAATAAGTCGTCGCCACGAGATAAAAAAAAACACACACCTGAATTATGTCGTGGCCACGAGATCTTTTTAGTGTGTTTTTTTTTATTTATCTCGTGGCCACGACATAATAAGTCGTGGCCACGAGATAAATAAAAAAAAACACACCTGAATTATGTCGTGGCCACGAGATCTTTAGGTGTGTTTTTTTTTATTTATCTCGTGGCCACGACATAATAAGTCGTGGCCACGAGATAAATAAAAAAACACACATGTCCCCTCCATGCTTCCGTAAGATTGTCTACCTTTTCAACTGTTTAATAAATCAGCAGACAATATCAACCATGCACATTCCTTAACATTTTTATAAATATGTCGTGTAAACATTTGCCATCAGCACTGCATCTCCGGGAGTTACATGGTCAACGTGCTGTGCGTGGCTTCGCTGGAAGAATGCAGCTGAAAGGAGACTTAGGGGAACTGCTCGACGAAGAATGGATGTTTGACAGTGACTGTATGGTGTCTCTATCTATTGAACTTTTCAAGTTCGTCAACACTGCGTCAGATTATGAAATTAAAACCACATCCAATCATCTTGAGAATACGCTCGTATATAATGTGTTTGGAGACGTTTTCAGTATCGTTTTCTTCGTGAAAACGTTACACGGAGTAATCAACAGTCCATACACCAAGGTGCTGGAGTTCATGGCTACTGAAATCATTGATAATCATTTCTAAAATGCATGGGGATATTTAGGTTGATAAAACAAATACAAATTAATTGTTAACAACGCTTTGTTTTACATCATTTGCCATCACTGTAAATACTTAGACAATACCCCTGATGATCAGCAGAAGCTGTGAAACTTTTATTTTAATATATGTTTATTTTTCTCCCCCTTTTTTACATTTTTTGGCAGATTCTTTTTTATGTTTTCTTTGTATCCGTTTTTGTTCTGCCACTGCAGCCTTTATATAGTTCTTTGTCCTTTTTGGCCTGCACTTGTGCCATGAAAGCCTCATCAGAGGAAATTACGAAATACTGCTGCTGCTTTTTTTTGTTTGCAGTGAACTTTTGTTTGGGGATGTTCAGTACGTCATTCTTTGTGTTTTGTCAGCATTTCTTCAGTCAATGCAGGTGTGAAAGCGCTTAGTTTATTTATTTATTATGTATCTTGAATGCATAATATATAGTTCTAATTGGATAAATTATAGCTGAGGAACATGTTTTTTTTGGCATTTGTTTGAGTGTGTGTATATATATATAAAATATGCGTACTGATCGGTGGTTTTAGTACTTGTGTGTCAGTGATATATAACAATGACGCGACTGAACAATGACACACATGTCAATATTCTATAATATATCTTTATTGACACATGTGCAATATTACCAGTGGGTCAGTATTATATCTGACAACGTAGGTACCAGATTGGACATCTATGTATTTCTGCAGGTTCCCAGTCTGATCGAACTGTAGCGGTAGATCAAGCACTCCCGCCGCATTGCGACCTCGTATGAAAGCACGCTAAAATTTGCTCTATTATATTTTGGTGTAATTCACAATTAGATAATGTACTAATGTGTCCTGCAGAAATGATTTCAATGAATTTATATCTAGTCAATGTATTTATATCTATGTATTTATGTATTTGTATCTATGTATTTATATATATATATGTATATCAATGTATTTATATATATTCCATGCTTCACCTCAACAGTGGCATTGCTGACTGCATCCTCGCTATACGGTCTCATCTAAAAAATGAAATCTCAATTGACCAGCTAAGATCAGTATGTATGTATGTATGTATGTATGTGCGTGCGTGCGTGCGTGCGTGTGTGCGTGCGTGTGTGTGTGTGCTTAAAGCAATGTATGCACGTTAATACGAAGTCATAAACACAGAACAAATGTTTGCCATTGATACACATAAGCATATTCTATAAAACAAATAGTTATAATACCACTCTTAAGACTACTCGTCAATTTCAACGTTTAAGATTATACATAAAAAAGTACATGAAATCTAACAACCATCTCTAGCCTAATGGGTAGAGCATTCGCTAAGCGTTTTAAAGGTCACATACTTTTTTTATCTCACTTTTAGTGGTAAATCATGATCCTACCTGTATAAATGTACATACTGGTCGAAACATGTAAATTATTGCATTTTTTATTTATTCATTTGGCGATAAAAATTGCATACATTGCTTGAATGTTATTTTAGCCGTACAGCATGGACCTGCATATACTGCCCTATTTATTTATAGTATATGCACTTAGCATACCAACTTACGAGATCTATTGGCCTACTGTAAATACGAGGTAGCCTTTGTCATGCTTACTGTTCACTTTTCCGGAATGTACCATTGTACGGCATAATTTGCCCTTAGGTCGAACACCCGTTCGCCTTAAGGGCGAATGTTGTTCGTGACAAAGGCAAACCTCTATCTGATACAGGTCGTCCTCTATTATGTTTTCTGTTCTAATAAAATGCAAAATGTGTGTACTGGTTGATGCTAAAATGATATATCTCATTGATAAACGAATAGTTTAACATTTTGGCTGAACAATAACATATATAGGTGATCTAAGGGACGTTACTATTTCTAACTTTTTGAAATTCCCGCCCTGCAATGTTGTCTCTCCGCTGTTGATTTCAAGCGTCCAGGAATCTATGAATAAGAAGTACGCCGAATGAATACTGATTCCCGTTTATCAGAAGAGGCCTGTATAAAACAATAGAAAAAGACGGAGTAGGCGCGGAGTCGGTAATGCAGGGTATATAACTCATGAAAAACGTTCGACTCAGGGGCGAAATCGACTTAAGGGCGAGTTACCCTAATATATATATATATATATATATATATATATATATATATATATACAGTCTTCGTTCGTTTTTTGTTTATGAAATATAAAAGAAAATGCTGTGTGTTTGAGAGGGTGTATATTTTTCGAAAATATTTCCAAAAATAGTACGGTGACCCCCTTTTTTTATATTATTTTTTAAAACTAAGATCACATAGTGATACAGTCTGTGTTCGTTTTAAATGTATTAATTATTGTTGGTCAACTTTTATTTTGTAAGATTGCAAGTAAAGAAAATGCTACAATATAGTCCCAAATAGCAATTCCGTGACCATTCTCTGGCTAACATTATTTGACGATTGATTGCTTCTATGGACCATTTATGAAACAAATTAGCCCCCAAGTCCCTCGCAAAAATCACGGCATTTTTTGCCAGATGACCAAATCTAAGTTGGCCGCCGAAAAAACAATTTTGAATAAAATCACATAGAAACATGTATGGATACATATTTTCTGATACTTCGAACACGATGATTCTAAATCAGACATCAGTTTGACGTTTTAGATGATTTTGACCTAGAAATAAAAGATGGCCGCCATCCGTTAGAGCAAAAACGTAACGTTTGAACTGAGTGTCAAAATGTGGGTTTGTATGATAATGGAACTAATTATACTTCAAAATGAGAACTTAAAAATAACTGTAACTTGAACTTTATTGAATGAAATCATGTAGACCTTGAGCCAGCAATAACCCCCGTGTGGGATTTTGTGAGTTTGATTTTCGGATTCAGTAGCCTATTGTCTATCAAACCTGATTGTCTGCGCTCAAAAAGCCGCTGGATGAACAAACATTATTATATTGTTTTATTAAGGACTGTTAACTTTCAGTTTGATCAATATTAACCGGGTAAATTGCTATAATTTAGTCACAATTGGATTGTAAAATGATTCATAATACATCTTTCATTTAATTACATCAGCAAATGGCAATATATTTCAAAATAGCCGCCGAAATATGCTGTTTTACAACATTTTTCTGCGAGTCGTGTGCTGTTACGAACAAATAGAGACATTCATAACGTTCATAAAGACATATACATTGCTTTCCCTCACAAATAAATGGAAAATACAGGAGGTAGTGATGCAATATCCTTCCACAATTGTCAGAAATCAAATTGGTCGCCAAAATGTTCTTGTTTTGTTCTATTCTTTACTGTATGGAGTTGTTGTAAACAGCATTCGATGCACCTATTACATGTATACATACCAGTTTGAGGTATACAAATCAAATCATTTGATAACATATACATATCCAGGTATACAATGATATAATTATATATTCAAAATGGCCGCCAAAATGATCAGGTGTTCAATAATATGGACGATGAAGCTGCAGTTTTCAGTAATTAAACAACACTAACATTGTTATGCATAGAGTGTGATATTCTGCTTATTTTTGAAGACAAATACGGATGTGTTTCAATCAGTTTGAGTATTGAAGAACTGTTTCAAAGTGTTTCCAAAAGGATTGACTGTTGACAAGGAATACAATGTTATTATTGGGCTGTCCAGTTAATGCGATTGGTAACGAGTACACTTCTCACAATTAAGCGAGCATGATGATCATTGGCCAAGGCAGTATGTAGTATGGTATGATGAATGGCATGGGTATGTATTGCAAACATGCACGGCTTTCTACCACATTAAGGATCCCGCATATGTCTTCACATGTGCCAATAATTTAAATTAACCTTTGATCGTGAGTTTCAAACATTGGAAAATAAATACAATACATGGTAACAATATGTAATTCATGCAGTGACTGTTGTCACATTAACCATTACATGTGCTGTATTTATTTTTTTAATTAAACATTATTAAAACTAATACACCAACAACCTAATCATATACAGTGTCAGTTTCAAGATAACCATCAAAATGGTCGCATTTGCAATTAGGAGATGTGATATTTACGGATCTATATGTACACTTTTAACACAGCTTACATTTCTTAAATCAGTTGATAATACCCTTAGCCCGAGGAGGTTCCACATCTTGCGATGACACCAAAATGTGCTAGCCGATGACATATACTCGAATACATGTCCCTGGTTGCTATAGTAATGGAATATGATTGTCCATCAGGTGTGTAATACATTTTAAGGGATTGTTATGTGGATTCAATGCCACAAGGCGTATACGGAGGCAAAGACATGTATATTGGCTACAAACTATCTGTAGTATGTATGTGCTAAACAGGTACAATGTGAATATAATTCTGCATTCAGTAAATAAATGTAGACATGGTACATGATTATAGAGTTTTGAGATCATCAGAATGACATTACCTGTTGTCAAATTAGAGAAACATATATTCCGATGACACCAAAGAGCCAGCAAAGTACACAACTGTGGTACTATGCGGCAGAAAACGCCTTCCACAAACCTGATCCTTATCGCCTGCGTAAATAGTTAGAATGCCATGTAGACAATAGTTCAATTGCATAGTGAAATCCAAAAATGAATGTGTGTCGATAGAGGCTATGTGATATTGTTTAGATGAACATTTTGATACATGACATACTATGTTATGGATATACGTTATCATTCATTGGGATGTAAACGTATATTGATGGTCCTATGAGTGTGTGTGGCTACACGTGGTAATACGTGATCGTGTGCAATACAAATGAGTTGACTGCTGTAAATTGATAAATTCGGGGATTTGGTGAAAATGGGCATATCCTTTGTATTGTGTAATATTAATGTCCTACAGATGTACGAGTTTCCATCTGGATCACCTTTGGAATAATTATACTACTAAATATGGTTATCCTGTTGTATTTTGTAGTTACATATATGTATGTCAGATGTGCTTACGTCTTAAACTGGACTAGATTGATATTTGAATGGCTTTTTCAGACTACATACTTACTAATATTGGCTTGTGTATATATAGGTATATAATTATATACATGAGCTTGGAGGACATACATATACACATCTTTTCAGAAATCATACGTACGTTTAGCCACATTTTTCAAATATTTATTTCAACACAGTATGAAATGCAAATACTACATTTAAGCGATGTACTTGTATATTTGAAATCTGTAATGACGCTGTTATCCGAATGTTATGCCGGTATATGTCAAACGGAACCATTACAAATTGATTACAAACCTACGTCCTTCTTGCTTTTTGGTAATTTGACACAACAGGTGTAGCATAACACATGGGCTATAATTAAGAACACCGACTATTGAAACATATTGGACAAAATAGTTTATGTATGCGCACATAGCAGCTACATAAATATAGTGGATATATTTGAAGAGCATATGCATGCTTTTAGAAAGAGCAGGCACCTTAAATTTATTTGTTTATGTGAAAATGATGAAATGGTATAATTATCAACAGGTGATCAAATGTCACTATAATTATGAAATCATGGTTAAATATTTACTTACAATGCCTCACTTACAAAATAAAATATCGTATGGGTGCCTCTGAAATGAGACTAATGGAGTAATATAACTGCATGCAATATGAAATGTCCATGATGCATGCACTGGTGTGCACTTAAATTGGTAATGGATGACGGTCATACACATTGGAGCACACATGTAGTGTAGTTCAGTAGTTATACAAGTTATACATTTTTACTATATACATGATGTTATAAGTACATGTGTCAACTACACATTTGAATCCTGTTCCTACTGCTGACTTGAAATGGGTTGAGGGAATAGTAATGGAATGCACATCAATAAATAGTGTGTACATTATGTGGAACTGGGAATCCCAGTTTCATCGATTCTACTACCTAAGTGTATTGTTATGTCACACAAACTCATTTACTTGCGTGGCTGTCATTTTGAAAGTGTATAACAATGTATTTGTCCTGTTTTACTCCAGCTTAGCTTGCTCGTATTATTTATAGCTATCTTAAAGTTCTGTTTGTTTGTTTTGTGTATTGGTGTTTAACGGCCTATCAACAGCTAAGGTCATGTAAGGCCGGACAAACCGGTTCGATCCTGCTGCATTGGGGGGGAAATCCCAAAATCAGAACTGAATATTTACATCGAGAAAAAATATATTCAGCCCTGAAATTAGAATAACCGGACCCGGTGCCAGATCCATACCACACCAAAGTCACTTGGCCCCTTCCCCTAAAATAGGATTACGAATAATCGTAATACTCACATAAGGGGTATATCCAGATTCAACTGTCACATACAAAATGCCAAAGACGGACATGAGGGCCAAATCAGCTATCCAGTCGGAATTCCGTTAAGGAGGAACCCCGATCATTAAATTACCTAATAGCATGCTCCCACCTGCCACCCACCTTAACGTTTTGTATTTTAGTATTTGCTGTGTCATACATGGAGTAATATGTGCTACAAAGCATCCATTCAGTATGGTAGAAAAGGTATATGTTCTATATCCAATTTGCAAATTAGTACCTACGACCTATACTATTGACAGTAATACTTATATATATTTATTTTACTTAATGGTGTTTAAAGGCCTGTCAACAGCTGAGAGTAATAATTATATGTATCAGAGACGTCCATATTGGAATACACAACATAGTAATCATGGTAATTGTCAAGGTTGCATTCATATGAAATGGACATATAGAGAGACGAACACACACTCATTCTGTATATGAAATGTGTGTGGACAACTAATATGTGGCTGTGACTGGAGAAATGGGGCTTATGTGATTTTCGACCAGTGTGACTCCTGATCAAATAGCACTCTCCTGTACCCTGATAATGATATATTGTGCTTGGTAGAAGCATGACGGGTGTTTCACAGATGGAATGGCAAACAGTGCAGATCCTGACCAGACTGTACGGATACACAGACTGATCTGCATCTACATTGGTCGCAAAACACATAAGCCCCATGTATCCAGTCACAGTCACATATACAGGAGTTAGCAGCTACACGTTCATATGAACCTTTTATAAGTATATGGCAGCGTATAAAGTAAGAAAAATGATTACATGCAAAACGGTCATTGTAAATTCAGTGGGTGTGGACTATATAGTTAAAACTACTTTATTTTAACATTGCATCATCTGCTGTAGACAACATGTAATCAGAATATGGTAATCAAGCATATATTACAAACCCTAGTAAGTACAATTACCATTGATATAATTAATAGACACCGAGAGAGATTAGCATAATGAGACATATAGCGTAGTTATCACCATCACTAAGTAAATGCGAAGCGGACGGACAGATGGACGAACACTCGGAAACACTGTGTCTGCAGTATGCATGGATAGCTATTAGTGATGAATAAGTAGTTGCATGTGCATTTAAACAATTTATAAGTAAGTGACAGAGTGCATATTATAAATGAAATTCATTAGATGTAAAATTCCAATTGTAAAATGTGTGGGTGGGGAATGGTGATTTTTTTTTTTTTTTTAACATTGTAGCATAGACTGCAGAAACCAAATAATCGGCATATATACAATTAAAACATGTCCATTGCAAAATGTTTGGGTAGGGAATGGTGCAGAATACATTGTGTTTTAACATTGTTTCAGAGACTACAGACATAAGATAATCGGCATATATGCAATTAACATGTCTAATGAACACTAATATGTACCATTGACACAAATAACATACACAAGTTCCATAATTTATGGAGTTGTTAAGGTGGGTGTTTTGCCATTGAAATTCAGTGGGTGGAAACATGCACAATTGTTCATCTGAATTAGCAGATATTATTTAATTGAACATTATTCCATTGTATAGTTGTGAACACATCAGAAAGCATACAAACATGCCATATCAGTTGTTTATAATGACCAGATGACCGCGGCCCGCATGTCGAGCCCGCCGAGGCATTTGATGGTCTCAGAGTGTATTTATTTGAAGTTTGATGCCCAATAAGCATACAAAGTTTCAAGCAAATCTGACTTACGGTTACAGAGATAGTAGGTATGTGAAAACAGTAAAGCAAATTTTGACAGAAACTTTAACACAAACTTCTAAGTAATTTGACCTTGACATAGGGGCACAGGGGCCGCATGAGTGGGACATAGAATGAATATATGGATGATGACTAATAAGCATATGAAGTTTCAAGTCAATGACTATAAGGTATCTAAAAACTTTAACGCAGATTCCGGACGCAAACTTCCAAGTCATTTGACCCTGACCTTGGGCACAGGGGCCGCATGAGTGGATACAGCATGAATATATGGATGATGACTAATAAGTATATGAAGTTTCAAGTCAATGTGACTTAGGACTGCAGAGATATAAGGTATTTAAAAACATTAACGCAGATTTCGGAACGCAAACTTCTAAGTCATTTGACCTTGACCTTGGGCACACGGGCCGCATTAGTGGGATACAGCATGAATATATGGATCATGGCTAATACGCATATGAAGTTTCAAGTCAATGTGACTTAGGACTGCAGAGATATAAGGTATTTAAAAACTTTAACGCAGATTTCGGACGGACGCACGCGCACGCACGCACGCACGCACGCACGGTGGGGCTAGCCACATATACCCTGTATGTTGGTACGGACGAACGGACGCACGCACGGACACCCGGATGTCATTGTGATCACTATGTATCGCTTTCCGCAAGCGGGCTCGACAATAAAAACAGTCGATTTTAAATGAAACATGTGATTTTTCAGTTGCGAAAAGTCAGAGGGTGGTATACTTCAAAATGGTGCCAAACATTCATCCTGAGGGTTACAGAGCGCAGACATACGGCGCAGCACTTGTAATTGAATGTAGTTTCAGAAAAAAATATGCAAACATCCCACAGGGAGAGGGTTCTCATTTCTGGCTGACGGCCTAATGTACATGATGTAAAATATGTCAATAAAAACAGTTTAACCTGAAAATGTTGTTTTTTTTCACATGTTTTAGACAAATGCCACATTACTAGACTCTGATTCACCATATTCCGATGAATCACTTTTCATCACTTTACAAGGTAGAGATAACATTGACCTTGATGAGGAAGTGGTAGAGGAGCTCCTTCGGTTCACATGTCAAGTCGTCTATGGCGACAAAAAGAGTAACACCATGGTCGACGCCCGTGCAGCGAAGTCGAAGACTATGAAAAAAGAAATAATTCATCCTGCACCAGTTCATATTCTTATAACATTGTGTAATACTTGGTGATTTCTGAATGTGTTTAATTGTAGTTATGTGGCATTTGTCTAAAATATGTGGCAAAATAAAGTACCTTTTGCAGGGTAAGATGTTTGTATGCCCCCGGTCTCTGTAGAGCCGGAGACATATAGTTTTTGGACTGTGTGTCCATGTATCCGTCCGTGTGTCCGTCCGTGTGTCCGGGACATTCAGAAATCTGCCGTAGTTTCTAAATAATGTCAGAACTTCTATATCCCTTGAAGGAATACTTACATATTTTAACACAGTATAACTGTGGAAATTGCCACACACACATGCTGCCTTTAATATGACATTGACCTTTTGACCTTCACAACTTTGAAACTTATTAAACATTAAGAAGTTCGCCGGAGTTACTCCATTCTGTCATAACTTCTATATCCTTTGAAGGTTTACTTAAATATTTTAACCCAGTATACCAGCGGACAACTGCCACACATCCATGCTGCGCTCAATATGACCTTGACCTTTTGACCTTCACAAATTGGAACTTTTTCCCACATTAAGAAGTTAGCCGGAATTTCTCAATTCTGTCATAACTTCCATATTCCTTTACTGATTACTTACATCTTTCAGCACAGCATACTTGTGGACAAATGCCACACATTCATGCTGCCCTTAATATGACCTTGACCTTTTGACCTTCACAACTTTGAACTTGTTCCTACATTAAGAAGTTTGTCGGAACTTCTCAATTCTGTTATAACTTCTATATCCCTTGAAGGATTACTTTAATCGTTCAATACTTCATATGTGTGGGCAAATGCCACACATCCATACTGCCCTTAATATGACCTTGACCTTTTGACCTTGACAACTTTGAAAGATTACTTTCATATTTCAATACATCATGCTTGTGCATAAATGTCACACAATCATGCTGCCCTTGATATGACCTTCACCAGTTGACCTTCACAACTGTGCTTATCAATTTCTTCTAACTTTTGGTTAATTGACTTTACCACAGTTTCACCAATCTGCCACCGGGTTCATTCGTGTACTGACAGGCCACATTTTCTTGTTAATGACATATTTTACATCATGTACACGCTTTATTTCTATAAAGTTCAAGTTAAAATTATGTTTAAGACCTCATTATGAAGTATAATTAGTTCCATTATCATACAATCTTCACACCCAGTTCAAACGTTACGTGTTTGCTCTAACGGAGCAATGTTGGCCAGTGAATGGTCACGGAATTGCTATTTTGGACCTAACTATTATTCTCGCCGTCGAATCCAGGTACTTACTTCATTGACAGATTGTTGAACACAAAATACTCTGATAGTACATGTTTAGTTATAGTTACTGTGGTCGTTGAAATAATAAGGCACGTTTTTCCTAAATCTTGCGCAAAATAAATATGTTCTAATTCCTAACATTTATTCAAGTATCAAGTATAGGTGACGAGTACTTTTGAGGCTATTCAATTTGCGCGTCACAACACAATACTTTGAGGTAAAATACGGCCATAAAAAGTAGTGTGGTTTCTCAGACACGGGGTTTGCGGAATGTGACGCGGGTGGGCGGATATATTTTTTGTTTGACATGTTCGTCTCTGATTTTGTCCAAGTTACCAGATGCATATATGTTCTATAAACTTACTATTACCTCGTTAGACGTCACCAGATTTTCGTCAAACATGATTGGATTTAACATAGTTTTGCATGGTAGTGTTTGTATTGGTCATGTGGCGAATTTACAGTACGTTGTTATATCTCACACAGGCATTCGGCGTGTTTCGGCTTTCATCGGAAAACTATATGTAGTTATACCGATGAAAGCCGAAACACGCCGATGCCTGTGATATCTCCATGACCAAAAAATGCTCGACGCGTAGGAATTATTATAACGCATTAAAATACCAAAGTAGTCTTGTATAGCCTAAACTCCTGTGACTGTGACCAGAAACAGTGGAACATTGCGACTAGCGTTCCCTCATCCGCACAGGCTGATCAGGATCTGCGCTATTCACTATCCTTCGTGCTTCTAATGAACACTATTATGCGTGGCTGTGACAGGAGAAATTGGCCTATGGGTTTTGCGACCAGTGTAGATCCAGATCAGCCTGTGCATCCGCACAGTCTGATCAGGATCTGGATTGTTCACCATTCCATCAATGAAACTCCCGGTATGCTTCCAACAGGCAATATTGATCGTTATCAGGCCGCGCGTGTGTGTTATATGATCAGGAACTGCTCTGGCAACAATAGCCCTATTTCTCCAGCCACAGCCACATATAGAGATACCTATCAGGCCGCAGGTCTCCGCTGGTAGATCATGGGGTATACCAGACACAATTGCCGCAATCCCCATTTTTCCAGTCACACCCACTTAGTCGGGTAAAGTATTCTGGCAATGAACTTATGACATCCGCAAAACGACCTTATCTCACCACTGTTCCAGTGAAAGCATCCGACATATCAATACGTACAATGAGAGTAGCTGACGCACCAATACGTAAACTATGCGTTTGTGAAGGTTACTTATCAAGAGCTAGTGCGTAGTTGACATGGCTTAATTTTATTTATTGTTTACCCTAGTTTATTGACCAATGAACTGATGAAAGAATGGCATTTCGTCTCAATTAATCGCATATTGCGACGCTTTCGCCAATGTGTATTAAATTAATCATTAAATGTTCATCGCTATATTTAGAACTGATTGTATGCCTTGTTGTCATCAGTTCACGAGGCGCAAAGCATATTACCGCCCCCACAGGCGCTCACCTCGTGTCACACCGCCAATCACATACTAGTATAGCGATTCGAAATCATTGTTAGGGGCTGAGCTTTCCGACTAGCCTGGTAAACAATAAGTACGTTATAGTTCACATTTGGATTTTTAATAACGAAATTAATTTATTAAACATCCAATATATGAACTATACATATTACTTACCGATGCGAATTTAATATTCATGTACTATAAAATAAATAGTGTGCACTTACATACGTGGCCGAGACTGGAAAAATAGAGTTTATGACATTTGTGACCAACTCAGAAAAAGTATGAAGATTTAAAATCATTGTAATTAATTTGAATTATAATAGTGTTGTAATTTCATGTCTTAAGAATAAACGATAATTTCCTTGTAGGATACATCGCTTTTAAAAGTCCAACAACACTTTCATCCATGTTAGTTTGACTTTAAACCATAACACATTTTCAAGAAGAAATGTAAAAGTCTCATGGCAGGTGACAACTAGATATTATCTCGTACTACGTCCTAGAGCCAATTACAAATTAATGCATTTCAAAAATAACACAAGTGGCCGATGTAATATGTTACAGTATACATTAGGACGTGATTGTTTTATATAGATACACAGAACAAATCGAATGTAAACGGGACACAGACTAAATGCAACTCTAATCTGTATAGTTTGGTTACATTGTGTAATCCGCCAATCAACGGCTTTTTTTAGTAGTTGGCGACAGTAAACTCCCATACCGTCAACGGTACGAGAGATTTGCAGAATTACAGAGAAACTTGGGGTCGTTTTTAATCCACCCGATATAATGAAGGAGATGTTCCCCGATTGGTGTATCTCGTGGTAACGCGATGCTATGCCGTGGTAACGCGATGCTATGTCTTGGGAAACGAGATGCCACATAGCTAACGATAGCGAGATAGCTAACTCGTGATAACGAGATGCTATCTCGTGGTAACGAGATGCTATGTCGTGTGAACGAGAAAGAGAAAATGCGATAATATAATATATTGTGTATTTAATATTACATATGCGTTTTAAAACTCTTATAAAGTTGTATATAATAACTATGCCTGCATTCTATTATTCAACAATGCCATTCATACAATCATGGTGTTTCAAATATATATGACGCAATGTGTAATACTATTGTAACAGATGGGTTTTAAAAACACCACCTGGTCGCTAGAATATTTGTAGTAGAAATGTTATTGTTACTGTTGTTGTTACTGTGACTTTGCCATGCTTACTTTTCATAGTAGCATATTAAATACATATAATAGAATAATCGTTCAATGCTTAAGCCATGCTGGCTCTTGAGCACAATAGTAATTAACAAACATACAAACAACATGACAATACAAGCAAGATGACAGACAGTGGACATGAAAAGTAGTGTACACTAAATAGCAGTCTTGTAAATACAAAGTTACACAAAGAGAGAGAGAGAGAGAGAGAGAGAGAGAGAGAAAGAGAGTAATTTGTATGGAAAGTTCAGAAAACACTCCTGCGTATATCTATCAATGTATATAAGCATTTAAGTTGACATACGTTATAGATGTGACAATATTTCATCTCTCCTTTTAAATGATTTAACAATGAACGTTCCTAGGTTACTTACTTTCCTTTGATTATTTGACCTGATCAAACTAAGTCCTTTAAACATACTTTGGCGCTGTCGGTAAAATGTATCTACATACTGCAAGCGTAAATCATAGTACATAGAGCATTCAAATGATATTCATCTTCTAAAACGTTGCATAGATTACATTTTCTGTTTTCAATGGGTATTTTGTTTGGCTTGTGCCATCTTCCTGTTTATATAGCTAATATATGTGAGGATACTTTAAGTTTTGTGAAAGAAACCCGAAATTGTCTAATTGTGAAAATGTCCAAATATGGCTGATACTCAAACTGTGCAAACTGTCTGTAACAATAAAGTACATAAAGTACATAAGTATGACAGTGATCATGATCAAAGTATACATTGCTAAGAAGTAGCTAAGATTTGCACATAACTTAAAATGTGGCGAGTTTTGATTTTAACCCATTATTGTTACATGGAAAGATCTTATTTTACCTATTTCTCACTCAAGTGTGTTGAAACTGTTCAACTGTGTGGTAACAACATACACAGTAGAACCTCTCTAAACCGAACACCCAGCAAACATGTAAAACTATATGCTTAATCATTGATGGATTTCATTGTCACTTTCCTAGGTCATAATGCATGCTCATGTTCGTAAAGTACACATCCATGTCTTGGAGTGCTCATCTGCCCGACTTACAGTGGAGCATCTCTAAGCCGGACACCCTGGGGACATCCGAGTGTGTCCGGTTTAGAGAGGTTTCACTGTACCTTTGATGTGAAAAGAGAAAACTAGCAGAAAACAATATTTAGGAAGTTTATACCCGTATATGGCTATTCCGCATAAACTGGGTTACGGTTGTTGTTGCCTTATTGGAGCCCCATGTAAAGTCAATGGAAATCAAACGGAAAATCTAACTCTAAAACCTACAGTTACCTACACAAATATTCCACTTCTACGGCTTCAGTATTTGGATGTGATTATGCTGCCAGCATTAAAATGAAATATAATGCAGTAACTTGTGAATAATAAACACAATTCGGTGTTTACACATGTGCATTTACCTGTCTACACACGTGTGTAATGGAAATGTATACGTGTACACTACGGGGCGCCAAGTGGGACATGGCTCAATTTTGTCAACAAAATTCATTTTTGTGGCACAAAAGTGAATTCTGTCTCAATTCTGTGTCACAAAATTCAATTCTGTGTCACAAAATTCACTTTCGTGCCACAAAATTCAATTCTGTGTCACAAAATTCAATTCTGTGTCACAAAATTCAATTCTGTCAATTCTGCACACGCATGTAAGAAGGACTACCATTGGTCAGAAACTGCACTGGAGAAATGGGTCACGGTCGCCGATCTACACATTCAATGTCGATGATTCATTTCTCATTCTGCCGATGATTCATTTCTCATTCTGCCATTTTGCTTCAACTATCTCCAAACAGTCAAACGTTGGCAAACACATTCGTATTTAAACTCGTTTGCGTTATAATTGTACACATAATTCATGTACATGTAGATCTCCCGCGAGTACTGACGTCATGTATTGTGTATCGCAAGGTACACCTGCCCCAGTTAAATCAATAATACACGCGCTGTGGCCTGTGTTCTGACTGCTGTCTGTGTTTATAAACAGAATGTGTGTATTGGGCCATTTGAGGAAACCATTTGTAGTATTTGTGTAGATACCATGGATACTAAGATGGTGTATACTGTAAATAATGCATGTAGACACATAGTTGCGAACACGTAACTTCGCAACTAGTAGACACAGATACAATACCATTTGTTTCACAAGGTTAGATCTACTGTTAGAATACGACGTCATCTAATGTCATTTTCGAGCATAAAACGTTACCTGATAAATAGAATACCAGGCTAGTGTATTTTAATATCAAGTTTATCAGGCTCGGCTCGGAAACGGTAGGAATTCCTCGGCAAGCCTCGGAATTCCTGCGCGTTTCCTAGCCTTGCCTGATAAACTTGATATCAAAATACACTAGCCTGGTATTCTCTATATATGGGCATGCTCTCAGGTCTAGCTATGTCCCGGCTACTTTATGTTTGACCCTGTTTAAATAATTGAGGGAAAATTCTGAATATTTTTCTTATTTCTCCTTCAAAGTATATATGCTTATATGGTGTGACCACTCATTTGTAATCATAATATAACCAAAATAACTGTCCATAAAGAAGTATAATATTGATATATTGGGTTATATTTTCGCATTGAAATATTTAAACCTGCAAGTGTACTCCACCATCTAGTAAAATGGACTAAGACCGATCTCAACCAATCAACGTAGAGATGACATAGACTATCCTACGAAAAACTAATTGTTGTGGACAAAAATGAATTCTGTCCCACAAAACTGAATTTTCTTCACAAAACTCAATTCTGTCTTACAAAATTGAATCCTTTATAACAAAAATGAATTTTGTGACACAGAATTGAATTTTGTGACACAGAATTGACAGAATTGAATTTTGTGACAGAATTGAATTTTGTCACACAGAATTGAATTTTGTGATTTTTAGTGTTACAAAACTCAATTTTGTACACATAATTAACCTGTCCTGCATGGCGCCCCGTAGTACACAGCTCAATGTGCTTATTATCTCCTAACTGCAACATACTGTGTAATTTCCATGCTAGCATTATAAGCACAAATATATACTAAACATGTGGATATGGATTATTTGTGTCAGTGACTTTAGGGTTTTGAGTTAGATTTTTCGTTAGATTTCCATCGACTTTACATGGGATTCCCATAAGAGCACACCTACCTAAAATGCACGCAAACATGAACTGCACCATTCAACGTTCTGATTCACAACCTTTTCCCGGGGGAGCAAGCTGTCCACACCAAACACCGAATACACAGTTAGATACAAATATAAGTTCAATAATGTATCGTTTTCTGATGTCACTAATACTATTCGACATATACAGGCGCCATGTGTGTATCCTGTACATTTGAGAATCTACGCCCCCTCTAACAATAAATCCTGGATTGGACCCTTACTTATGCATTAAAAACATGTGTTGATATGTGGCTGTGACTGGAGAAATGTGATGTATGGGCAGATCCAGATCCAGATCCAGATATCTAGATCCAGATCCAGATCCTCCTGTGCATCAGCACAGACGAATCATAATCTGCAATGTTCGCCAGTCCATCTATGAAACGCATGTCATGCTTCTAACAAGCAATATAGGCTACAGGAATGTGATATTTGATCAGTAGCCTATTTCATCAACATTGCAAAGTATACTTTTCTAGCAAAGTATACTTTGAGGGAGAAATTTTCAATTTTATGATAAATTTATTAATTTTCATTATAGTGAATTTATTACATTATCATCACAGCCATTTTGGCTGTGATAATGTAATACATTCAGTATAATAATTCTGCCTACTTCTAATCATCAAATATATGCAGTAGAAAGTTCTGTATGAAATAATGCATTTTGGGAAAAGTAAATGATTACTCCCTCAAATTATACTTTGCTAGAAAAATATACTTTGCAATTTTGATGAAATCGGCTACAGGAGCTACACTGGTCACAAATCCCATAAGCCCCATTTCTCCAGTCAGACGCTTACTAGTACCTCTCCTCAGTTCGATTGCAAAACGAAGTTGTTGTTGTTGTCCTTTTGTTGTTGTTTTATTTTCCTTCAGGTTTAACCACACTAAATCATCAGATAGTCATGCGTGGTGTATGTACGTTAGAAAGTAGTACCTTAAAACAATAAGCCATATTTGTTATGCCATAGACACTCTTTGCTTGCAGAAACCAGTCAATTGATGCACTAATCTACTTCACAGGCATGTTAATGTATCATTTACATCAGTTTCAAGCAGATGATTTCGGATTATTTTGTAAGTCGGATCATGTTTGTCATGTGAGGCTGTTTCAATTCCAGCCGCTGACTTTTTGCGCCACCACCAGGGTGGTGACAAGAGATTGAATTTATCTTTCTTAACAATAAGTAAACCTATATTTTTATTAGTGAATATCCAGAGCAGAATGGCTGCAGGTTATGGGAAAATAGGTGCCGTTACATCCATACGAAAAATTAAAATAGCAGAGAATAGCAAAATGTGTGGTCATTTGTTAGTTTAAATAGGAAATCTCTTTGGTGGTGGTGGACCTTTAGAATGTGACATTCTTTTATTCAACTGCCCGAGGTCATACACCGGGAACGTACATTTATTGCGGGTGTACATACTGCAGTAATATGTTAAACGTGTGAATGACTTTGCAATTGTTGACGACCCCTGAGAAAGCAAGGCTTATTGACTTAGTGACCGGTGTATGGACAAATCAAGTTGCGTGAATGCTGAAAATCTTCATAAATGTGGTTGTGGCGGGAGACATGTCGCTTATGGGAGTTGTGACCAGTGTATATCCTGATCAAACTTTCACACTACTGTAGGCGGATAACGATATATATTGCCTGTTAGAAGCAGGACGGGTGCTTCATTGATGGAATGGCAAACAGCGCTGATAATGATTAGACTGTGCGGATGTACAGGCTGATCTGCGTCTACACTGGTTACAAAACTCATAAGCCTCATTTTCCCAGTCATAGTCACAAATAATAGTGTGTATTGGAATAGTGTGTCTTACATTAGTGGTGATTTAAGGTAGTAGGTCACTTGATTTCAATGACAATAGCGCTCATCTACCTAGCAAGGAATCTGGTATAAATAGAATGCCTAAATCTGGCAGAGTAGGACAAACATTCAGTCTTACACACTTTAGCCTGCATTAAATGTAGTTTGCATTGTTCTGGACTTACACTGACCATTATGAAAGTTTACTGATGCATGTATTTGTCCTACTATTGGTAACACACAAATTGGTCACGTATGTGCAGATGCTTCATAAGAGTGATGTGATATACTATGCATATAATCATGATAACATAATATGTGAATATTGTCTTGTTACTGTAGACTATATGGTACATTGATTTGCCATCTCCGCCATCTTTGTATGTACAAGCCATCATACAGTTTCACCACTTCGTGCGTTTGACACATACAGCAAATAATATGACAGTGAACCAAATACGTTTGGTGCAATACATAATAAACAGATATGACAACGGCAAGCTATAAATATTATGCCAGCAAACTATACAAAAGACGAGGTATCTGAGCATTTTTCCCATCATCTTAAAATAAATGTTGATGTGTATACTTTTCAATCTGATGCACTACCTATGTTAGTGTACAAGTTACCCATAGGTAAAGCCATCCATATTTACTCGCATAGTAGGTGAGTAGACACCAAGGACAATACACTCAGGTAACTGCTTATATGTCACTGGATTTGATATAGCTAATAACAGAGTACAGTAGTGGGTCTATATGGTATGTGTTGTGTGATTTGCCAGGTAAATGTGTTACACTTTGCGATCTTCTGTGTGTGATGCTATTTATAATGGTGGTTCATGTTGCTAAAAATACAGGCACAAACCTGTCCAGAAAACTGACATATTTTACAGTTTGGTGTAATATAATTGATAGGAGTCCGTTATCCTGGCTTTTCTACATGTGATTAGCTACATTATATCATATGTTCTACTTCACATTTTGAGTTCTTTGTCAAACGGCAGAACAGGTGAAACTGGCTGATGGCTGGAACACACAAAGATGACCGACTTGATCACTCCTCGTGCTGTATAGGATACAGTAATGAGGCAGTATTCACATATGTGTTATAGACATATTATATAACATTTACGAACCAATTATCTTTGAATCAAGCGATGATCATGTATAGAATGGGTCATTAATATGATATTTACTAAACGAGTTTACTGATTTTATAATAAACGAGGCAAATTGCTTATGAAGTTAGTCAAAGAGATTAATAACTATAGTTCTAATTCAACATAAACGTTAGGTTCAATTTATTGCATAAGCACATAGTCATTCATTAAAGCTGGATTGATCACCTGTCATATATTATGTAGTGGTCTCACTTACATAGAGTATATGATTTTAATATACTGCGTGTTTACACAGTAAACTGCCATTTTATAATGATATGCAATACTATTATTTCTACGAGCATAAATATACGAGTTGAGCAAATAAACCTTATCAACACGGTTTTGTCAGACGGGTAGGCCTATACAATAGGGCCGCTGGAACATATTGACCTATTTGATATAAAATCAATATGCCCCAGGGTTGAACAGTAATGTATGTACTTACTAAACTATTTCGCACGTTATAACAAGCTAAACGTCACCTAATACAATCATGTAGTGCATACTGACCAACACAATATAACAACAAGATCATCGTCATCACTAAGCTAATCCCCTCGCTGGCAGCCTTGATAAAAGTATTGTTTTAACATATTTGCCTTAGAAATAAGGTGAACACCAGTCCTCAGTGACCTTGACCGACGGACGTGGGTCGTGTGCAAAACAAAGCACCAGCCATAGACACACATTGCGTCAAATATTATCAGAATCTGTGTAGCGGTTCACAAGGTCATTGAAAAACGAAAGGTGTTATTGACGTACGTACGGACGCACGTACATGGGCTAACGCTATATATCCTCTTGCCTATCGGCGAGGGGATAATAACCCAGATCATGCCGATATTACAATACTTCATTCGGACTATGCCAATTATAAATGTCTTCCTCGGCGGAGTGGTGGGGTAATACAGTGTGTGAGGGGAAGGGGTGGTGATGTGGGGGGGAGGGCATTTATACAGATGCAATATTGTTGATGATGAAAAAACAATTGATTCTTACAATCGCCAACTGTTTTCCAACGTCCATTCGTGGAGCAATTTCATAGAAACCGGAAAGAGAATGTTAGAGTGTGTTAGAAACATGGCTGGTATGATTGTAAACAATGCAGAAACAAAACAAACGACTAGTGTAGATCCAGATCAGCATGTGCATCCTGTTCATCTGCTCCGGTCGTCTTCCTTTCCATCAATGAAACACATACCATGCTTCTTACAAGCAATACAGACCATTATCACGATACAGGAGCTACACTTGACATAAATCCCATCAGCCCCATTTCGCAAATCACATCTACAATTATAATCACATTTATGGAAACATCCTGGTGCCAATGCTAATGTATATTTATCTCCTAATTAGGAGTTAGTATCTCCTAATTAGGACTAACTATCTCCTAAATAGAACGTATTATCTCCTAATTAGGAGTTAGTATCTCCTAAATAGGACTTACTATCTCCTAATTAGGACTTACTATCTGTGTCAATGCTAAAAAATGTTTTATCTCCTAATTACTAACTTCTAATTACGAGATATTAACTCCTAATTAGGAGATACTAAGTCCTGATTACGAGATAATAAGTCCTAAATAGGAGATACTAACTCCTAATTAGGAAATAAATATATTTTAACATCGGCACCAGGACATGTTCTGGCAAAATAAACATTCATTCACCATTACCCCACGTATTGATTGGCATTATTATTCACCATTCACGTAACTTTCCACACTGATATCCGGGGCTATAACCATGTTTCCTTAAAATGTTAACGGACATTACTTTTTATACTCCGTATTTATTTTTGGATTTTGATGAGCACTTATCATACTTTATAATCTGTCGAAAATATTATTTTTTTCAGGTGACTCATTTAATTATTATAACTAATTGAAAAATGCGATGCCTCATTTGCATATGAAAATAGCCTGATACCAACGCGCGTCACACATTTTGCCAAGCCCACTATACAGGTATACGTGATGAAAGGGTAATACGTGCAAGTAAACACAATGAAATTACTATACATTTACATCTACTATAGCAGCTACGTTAACTTTGTGAATACATTGTTCACAAATGGAATCAGAATATCCGTGTTTCTAGTATCGGGTGGAATATTGTAACCATGACAGCTATTACCGTGACAACTGATTGTCTAACCACACTAGTAAACGCACTATGCATATGTCTCCGATATACCTATAATTTAAGGAATAATAGATGGCCGCGGCCCGCATATCGCGCCCGCCGAGGAATTTGATAGTACTAAAACAACTTTTAATGCAAAAACGATTTTATTAACCCATACACATACTATGTAAAGTTTGAAGTTAATCGGTGAACCAGAGATACTGTAACAGTACATGTATACGTAAAAGTAAAAACTTTAACCAAATTTCATAAAAACCTTAAGTTAAATGTCAAAGTGACTTGACCTTGGCATTGGGCACAGGGGCCGCACTGGTTGGGCATATAATGAAAATATGGATGATGATGATAGAGACACATGTGAAATTTCGAGTGAATTGGCGAAGATATAGTGTTCTTAAAAACTTTAAAACTTTAACCTAAATCCAAGAAAACGTTAAGGTAAATTTCAAGGTAATTTGACCTTGATATTGGGCACAGGGGCTACACGGGTGGGGCGTAGAATGAAATATGGATGACGAAAAAGACACAGGTTTGTTCGACTGCATTGGCGAAGCAGTTTCAGAGATATAGTGTTCTTAAATTGTTTAACCGAAATCCAAAACATAACTTTAAGGTAAATTTCTCGAAGTAATTTGAAGCTGGCACTGGGTACCGGGGCCGCACGGGTTGGGCATAGAACGCATGCCGAGGCTTTGATAGTACACCGAAAAACTTAACAAAACACTTGAACCAAAAATCTTTAACCAACAACTTTAACCTGGACTCGCGTAAACGGGAAGTCCCTATGGTATCCTGTTTAGAGAGGTCCCACTGTAATTCTAGCCTCTAAGACATGCTAATTTGCAATCACGAACATATATTTCCGTCGGAGATAAATGACAGTGGAGCACGCCATCGACGTTTTCTAGGCGGAACCTCTGTAAATCGGACACCCTGTGGTGCGCCTTGCAACCACAAACAGGTACATGTTACTATCGGATATAACCCAGTACATGTATAGGCCGGACATAATTTCAGAAGCATGAACATTTGAAGTTTTTTTCCCCGCTATTTTCTCTATTTCTGTTTTTAAGTATATGGTTTATGAGTGGTAGCAACATATACTTTTATGGCGAAATAAGCAAAATAATAAAATTATTTTTTGTCAGTGAAAAACTATTGTATCCACTGTTTGAAAGTGTATGGTGTTGCCACTCATATGAACCGGTTCAAATGAGTGGTAACAACACGTACTTTTATGGAGAAATAAGCAAACTAATCAAATTGTTTGTGTCAGTAAAAAGTAAATGTGTCATACTTCAATAGGTTAAATGATCATGAAACATCATCAAATTCAAATTCGTTTATTCACTAAGGTCAGGTGGGTGGCAGGTGGGAGCACGCGATGGGTAATTTAACGATCGGGGTTCATCCTTACCGGAATCCCGACTGGAGACCTGGTTTGGCCCTCACATACGTCTTTGGCATTTTGTATGTGACAGTTGAATCTGGTTATACCCCTTATGTGAGTATTACGATATTCGTAATCCTGTTTTAGGGGAAGGGGACAAGTGACTTGGTGTGGTATGGACCTGGCACCAGGTCAGGTTATTCTAATTTCAGGGCTGAATATATTTATTCTCGATGTAAATATTCCGTTCTGATTTTGGGATTTCCCCCCCCCCCCCCCCCCCCCCACCAATACAGCAGGTTAAAATGGGATCGAACCCGTTTGCCCGGCCTTACATGACCTTAGCTGTTGATAGGCCGTTAAACACTAATAAACAAACAAACAAACAAACACTAAGGTCACATAGATATTACAACATTAGGTATATCATATATAACATTATTACATCTTTTATACATTTTCGAGTTTTGTTTCTGCATTTAAACAGCACATGGGCAATGTATGGATATGAGGATGTGATAACATAGTTAGATCACATTCGTCCGCATTTACGATCAATAATCCACTCGCTAAAGCTCGCGTATTATCTCCTCGTACATGCAGACGAACCGTGATCTAACTGTGGCTGAATATGTAAATCAGCGTGTATCATCCACGTTTTCTATGCGTGGTCTTTATAATGTAACTACTGTACTTACCATTTTCCGCATGTGTCCTCGACGGCTGGGAAACTATCACACTAATTATCGCAAATAATGCCACAAAATCACGTTCATGTATACTGCAAATCATTGTACACAAGTCGAGAATTCCGAAATGTATATATCAAGCATTAATAATAATATGACAATGTATACACTAATGGTCAAACACAAGTTGAAAGCAAAGCAGTGAGACTAAAATGAATGCATGCTTAAAGGTAACACTACATCTTGATGTTTATCGGACTGTTCATCGCATACCCGGAGGTACATGGACAGGTAAGCTCGTAGCAGTATTCGAAAGTATGTGCTAGTGACAACAAATTGCAACAAAAAGATTTCTTAAATATGTGTACACAAGTCGACTGTGCGATAAGTGATTTTATTTCAGATTACAGGGAGATTCAATATATGATCGAACTTTATATGATATTATATTTATGAAATGAGTTTGCTGATGTCATATGAAACAAGGCTAAGTTGAGTTTCTGATGAAATCAATCAACGGGTTTTTAACCTGGAATCTCAGGTTTGAAAATGGGGAGATTTTGTTTTTCGTCCATTCCTTAGATATTACATTTTTCGGGAAAATAAACATTTACTATTACTGGGCGTGTTAAATTGCATTAGTATATGTTTTATATCAACTGTTAATTGCCTCTTTTGATACCAAGGGCGATAACCGTGTTTCCTTAAAAGGTTAACGATTAATTAGTCTCTATATTATTTTTTGCTGGGCAATAATTATACTTTAGTACGGAGCTTTATAAGGGACATGAGAAGAGACAGAAATGTTTTGACAAATTTGATTTCGTTCGTATTCCAATTCATTCTAACGCTTTCCAATTCGTTCTAACGCATTCCAATTCGTTCTAACCAATTCGAATTCGTTAGAACTCATTCCAATTCGTTCTAACGCATTCCAAATCGTTCTAACGATTTTCAATTCGTTCTAACGCATTCCAATTTGTTCTAACGATTTCCAATTCGTTCTAACGAATTCAATTATTTCGTTCTAACGCATTCCAATTCGTTCTAACAAATTCCAATTCGATCTAACGCATTCCAATTCGTTCTAACCAATTCGAATTCTTTAGAACACATTCCAATTCGTTTTAGCGCATTCCAATTCGTTCTAACGATTTCCAATTCGTTCTCTAACGCATTCCAATTCGTTCTAACGATTTCCAGTTCGTTCTAACGAATTCAATTATTTCGTTCTAACGAATTCCAATTCGTTCTTAGCGAATTCGAATTCGTTCTAACGCATTCCAATTCGTTCTAACCAATTCGAATTCGTTAGAACGCATTCCAATTCGTTCTAACGCATTCCAATTCGTTCTAACGAATTAGAATTCGTACTAACGAATTAGAATTCGTTCTAAGGCATTCCAATTCGTTCTAACGATTTCAATTATTTCGTTCTAACGCATTCGAATTCGTTTTAACGATTTCAATTATTTCGTTCTAACGAATTCGAATGCGTTAGAACGAAATAATTGAAATCGTTAGAACGAATTCGAATGCGCTAGAACGAATTGCAATGCGTTAGAACGAATTGGAATTCGCTAGAACGAAAAAATTGAAATTGTTAGAACGAATTGGAATGCGTTAGAACGAATTGGAATTCGAATTCGAATTCGTTAGAACGAATTCGTTAGCACGAATTGGAATGCGTTAGAACGAATTGGAATGCGTTAGAACGAATTGGAATGCGTTAGAACGAATTGGAATGCGTTCTAACGAATTCGAATTGGTTAGAACGAATTTGAATGCGTTAGAACGAAATAATTGAATCGTTAGAACGAATTTGAAATCGTTAGAAGGAATTGGAATGCGTTAGAACGAATTCGAATTCGTTAGAACGAATTGGAAATCGTTAGAACAAATTGGAATGCGTTAGAACGAATTGGAATGCGTTCTAACGAATTCGAATTGGTTAGAACGAATTGGAATGTGTTAGAACGAATTGGAATGTGTTAGAACGAATTTGAATTCGTTAGAACGAAATAATTGAAATCGTTAGAACGAATTTGAATTCGTTAGAACGAATTGGAAATCGTTAGAACGAATTGGAAATCGTTATCTAGAACGAATTGGAATGCGTTCTAACGAATTCGAATTGGTTAGAACGAATTTGAATGCGTTAGAACAAATTGGAAAGCGTTAGAACGAATTGGATTACCTTCTAACTAATTAGAATTCGTTAGAACGAAATCAAATTTGTCAGAACATTTTTTTCTCTTCTCATGTCCCTTATAAAGCTCCGTACTTTAGAATATGTCGATACAAAAATTATTCAGGTGGCGAATTTAATTGAAATAAATAATTTTAAAATGCTGTCGGTCATTTGCATATCAAAATAGCCTGATACAAACGCCCGTCTCTATCAGTAACTTATATTTTACTAAATGATTACATGTACGATATATATCTGTATAGCAAGCAATCGTAATTTTTAAAACTGGACGAATAGTTTAACGATTATACACATAACCCTTTCAACACCACATGCCTGTTTAGTGGTATTGGCAAAACGTGCAGATCCAGATGAGCTGGTTCAAGTTCGTGACGAGCAGTCTCATCAGGATCTACAATTTTTGCAAGTAATTTTCAAATTGTTTAGAACTTAAACACACCCTTTTCATAAATGGACTAGTCTAAAAATCACTTTGTGATGATTCGATTGGTTGCATATTAACATACCAAAATCCATTCCAGTTACTTAGGAGTCAATCTATGGGACCCCAATACTAAATAGTCCAGGCTAGAGCCCATGCAAACGTGGTCCAACCATGTTTTGTTATATATACAACGTTACTTTTGCAGTTCCTATATGTCTTTCATGCGTTGAATCCGAATCCGTTGAGTACCACTCGCGAAACCTTGAGCATGTTTGTAGAAATGCATAAAGCCAAGATGGCCGCCAGTTTTTAACAATGTGCCATATATTGGTACACATATGTTCTATTTTAATAATTTAAAGTGCTATTATTTAGTTTTCAGGATCAGAAATGGCTAGGTAAATTTAATAATTAATTCGATATTTATATTTTCAGTAGAAATTTAAAATGGCCACCAAAAATATTTTTGTATACGTAAACGCGATCAGATTAAATGTTTCGCAATTTAATTTCTGAAACTGTGATATGTTGGGAGAGGAAATCGATAACTTCATAATGTAAATACAAACACAAATACAGTATATACATCATATACAAAAACTGAACATGGCCGCTAAATATTAGTATGTGATATATACTCATAATATTATTATATAGCAAATAGAATAGTAATTGATCTCATCAGTAAAATTATATATAAATTATACATTTGACGAGGCTAGATGGGAATTGTAAACAATCAAATACAATTTACACGGTGAATCTGAGATGTATGTCATGATCTCTAAAAATGGCCATGTATTCCAAGATGGCCGACAAATAATATACAATGTGATACATATTGATATATATATTGACATGACGTAGTTTCAAATCAGGATATCATGTTACATTGGAAACTAATTTCCTCATGAGATAACATGCAGTTTCGGCGGAATGTCACATGCAACCTTACCCTTGCACGTGCATGTGAGCGAAAATGTATTGCAGCTGCAGATTATTGATTTGCACCTGTTCCTAAATCCACACTGATGCATCCACATTAAGAACCTCCTCAGACACAACTCGCCGCTCCCCCTCGAGACATACAGGTTGAATCATATATGATTTCGTCTCCGATCCATACTTCAGTGGGTCCAGCGCTGGAGGTGCAGACATGCAAATAGCTCTCCACAAGACTGGTGGTTGGTAATGTGCACGTGCGCAGTGGGGACGGACAGCGGGAATTGCAGGGGCAAGTTGTTTAGCTTCGGTGGTGCATGTCTGTTGTTGGGTCTCCTAGTTTCAATATAACTGTATATGCCTCCAGTTTATTCAAGACAGTGACATTTCCTACACAGGCAAATCACAACACACTGTCACATCCTGTTAATTCGTGAGCTGCCATGAAGTTTGGAATTATTTTCGCTTGTGTTCGCACGACGTGGTAGACATCGATAAAAGACCGACTTCTTGCACATAGCTATTATTAACTGTACAATGGGCAAGTATGACAAGTACATCTGTGTCCACACTCACTACTTCAATCGGCGAGTATCATTGATGATATGGTACGCCATAAGAACGTCAGCTGGGCCAGTTACGATAATCCGTTTGTTATCAGGAACGTTTATGGAACACAGGTTCCACAATCAGCCTCATGATCTGCACTTTATTTGCAGTAACTCTCAATGTGATGGCTTGTTTTGGTAATGGAGATTCTCTAGCAAGCTGGTACACATGGCTGAATCAATTTGAAAGTGTAATTCAGAATGCTGACTTTGTGTTGTTCGCATAGTACTTGTCAGACAACTTTCAAAACGTTACATGTCTACAGTTGATGCATATCTGTGTTAGCAGCTGTACTGACGAATGTGGATACCGTTGCAGGTGATGATGACGAAGGGATGGTCCATATAATAGCACACATGTCCAGAATAACGACTGCAGGGCCATCCATGTTCCGTTGGCTGCATTCTACTTTTATCTTGTTTTTCAGCGCTGACTTACCTGTTGATCGAATTTCACTACCTACGTCGAACAGAGCAGACGGATAAGGAGTTGCGATGGAAATGTTAAAGCACAGTGGAAATGGTCTCCCTGGATGATGCCATGTTCCCAATGACTCCTGTATATATGAGTTCGGTGTTAACGTCCTTATTGCTCTCATGTGAACTTTTGCAAACGCGAAAATTTGGCATTCGTTTTCAGGTTGTTGTGAAAGCTCTTTGGCCACTTACGTTCATAGTTCATCCACTGATCAGTTCCAATCGTGATTGCTTCATCGGCATTCACAGTTTGATCATCAATGACCTGTCGTGTAAATATGTTTACAATGCATGTTGGATGACAACTGCTGTCAAATACGTATATGTATGTAGTGAGTGCTGCACGTCTTTTATTTTGATCAGCTGAATCTGATTTGATTCGAGTAACCTGCTCTTCCGTGTGAGATGTGATCGCTGTTTGTGTGGCACCTTCCTGCATTGCCTCTATGTTACACTTCAATTTGCCAAAGATGCTGAGAGAGGGCCCAGATGGCAAGAGTTGATTCATGCAGTGTGGAGCCAATACTACCGGATGGTCCTTTGTTATATCTAATGTAGGTACTCTCAATGAATAGATGAGACCAGATGCCATTCCAAATGCTATATTGGTGGCGGATCACGTTTTACAGAACTGCGGAGCGAAATGAAAGCGATGCACACTATGTAATACAATCAGTAGCGAGCGTAGTTCACATGACCGGATGCAAAAAAGTAAGGCAGCATTTCCCCAACCACTAACAGCTAAATCGGCCATTCTTCCTCGCGCTCTGCCCTCACGAAGGCAAGCATGAGCAACACCGGTCTGACAAGACAGTCAACCCACAGACTGGTTGCTATACTCTTCTGACTGCTTGAGCATGCTAGTTACATGGATAACTGTACTGTAACACCATTTATACCTATTGACTTTACATTTAAATAATATCAGTTTAGACACTATGCACGTACTTATTCATGGCGGCCATCTTGATTTTCGCCTTTCTAGAGGAACGTACATACAGGTTACAAATATGTTACCACAAGAGTCAATATAAGTGTATATATTGGAAAGAAAACAAAAACGCCATAATGAACGATTGAGTACTATGTACATCAACACATATGTGACATATTATATATATGTGTCTATATTTATCATAATCATTGACATTTGGCGGCCATCTTTAATAAAATTGAGCTCATGAATTGAATTGGAATATGCAGTCTATCCAACGTCGGTGTGACACCACCCCTCATAATAACAGCTAAAATGCCGAAATATATATAAAAAAATTAACTAAAATCAGCCGCCATTTTGATTTTTTTCCAGATGATGCTTGTGTCGTATAAAATTAGAATATCTCATAAATATTTATTGTTACCATAAGCTAAACATTTAAATATTTACATCACTGAAATGCAGCATACATTTGCATAAATCAGAAATATTGGTTAAGACTGGCGGCCATCTTGGATTTATGCAATCTACAAAAGTGCTCAAGGTTTTCGAAGTGGCACTCAACGGATTCGGAATCAGCGCGTCAAAGACATGTAGAAACAGCAAAAAAACGTTGTATATATAACAAAATAAGGTTCGGTGCCTTGTAGCTCGGACTAAAACCAACGGAACTGTTAGATAGTATATATTGCACAATCACAGAGTTATACGTTGCTGCTGTACTGACTGGAGACATACATGGGGTCTACTTGTATGTGATGTGTTACCAGTCCAGATCATTATCTAATAATTCACTCCTGTAGCCTGATAACTATCTATATTGAAATTGCTTGTTAGAAGCATTGCGGGTATTTCATCGATGAAATAGCGAACAAATCCTGATCAGACTGTACGGATGCACAGGCTGATCTGGATCTACACTGGTCACAAATTTCCTCCAGTCACAGCGACATATAACATGTTTGTATTTACTATACTAATGCATTATGTTTCAACACACTCTATTATTATTACACTGCAGACTCCCGTTTTATGCAATAACACTTTTAGGAACCCGTTCTATACCGGATCATCATTTTATTCAAAGATAATTGCTTCGTAAATGTGATTGACTATATGTATAACATAAATGTGAACACTGCCTCGTTACTGTATCCTATACGGCACATGGAGTGGCGAACTCTTTGTGTGTTCAAGCCATTATCCACTTTCACCTCTTCCGGCGTCTGACACAAAACACAAAATGTGAAGTAGAACATATGATATAATGTAAATCACATGAAGAATTCACAATGCAACGCACTCCTATCAATTATATGACATCAAACAGTAAAATATGTCAGTTTTCTGGACAAGTTTGTGCCTGTGTTTTTAAAAACATGAACCAACATTGTAAATAGCCTCATACACAGAACATCGCACAGTGTATCACTTTTACCTGGCCAAGCACACAACACATACCATATACATGTATACCCACTACTGTACTCTGTTATTAGCTGTCAAATCCATTGACATGTAAGCAGTTACCTGAGTGTATTTTCCCTGGTGTCTACTCACCTGCTATGCGAGTAAATATGGGTAACGTGTACACTAACAATAGGCAGTGCATCGAATTGAACAGTTTACATATCAAAATGTATTTTGAAATTGATGGGAGAAATGCTCAGATATCTCGTTGTTTGTATAGGTTTGGTTTGCTTATATTTAAGGGTGGGAATTGGCTCTAAGACCTTCCATACCCAGGGCATTGAACCCAAGAAAGAGGCCACGTTTTGTTAAATAATTTTGAAGTAATTTAAGGTGTCATAAAAAATCCAAAGTAAAATTGGCAGGTGCGCGTTAAAGTAGGTCAACCCTGTCGGCCACAATTTGTGACCTAGAACGGGTTCAGACCTATGCGCCTAAGTGTTCGCCCTGAAAAGGGCGGTTTGTTTATCTCACCCGGGTCGCCCCTGGTTCGAAAGGGGTTCCTGGGTAGAACCAGCCTCTCCCCTCACTCCTGCTGGAGTCCTCAAGCGACGTCGAATTGGGCATCGGGCTCGCTCTCTATGTAGGTGTTGTACACCACCTGTCGTAGAGCAGCAAGCGAGTTGAACCCCATCATCCGACAGTAGAGTCGTGCGTTGTGTTCATCCATCCGCGTGATCTCCTGCTCACTCCTCACGGCGCTCCCAAATCGTATTCATTCCTCCGTAGCCATTGCCGCATCGTGTGTCATGTTGAAGCAGGTGTACGGTATGTCGTCTGGTCGAAGTTCTGCTGGCCCCATTGCTGTGATGTAGCCGGATTCCAAAGACCCATCCACTGCTGTGAGAGGAACTTTGTATAGTTTTCTGGCATAATATATATAGCACGCCGTTTGCCAGAGTTAGTGACGTTAACGTTTAATTTGATAAAAGTTTATTCGTATTTTTGCCAAATTTCGACATCATTGACGGTAATTTATATCGATATTGTTTCGATATTGTTTATCTAGAAGATCACACATGCGATAAGCAGTTAGCCAGAGTTAGTGACGTTAACATTTAATTTGATGGAAATTTACAAATTAAAGGCGAGCAATTATGTTTAATCAAGACAAACACGCTGAGGCGTGATATTTCAATCAACATTAATCCATTACGCGTAAACCACTTAAGAAATGCGTGATAAACACAATACGAAACGGGACTAAACAATATGACAAATCACCAATAATGTCTTACATTGTACTTTAATGTAACATTTAACAAATATTTTCAATTAAGTTTATTTATTTTCTTAACAGACATCGGCTCTTTTTGATTGTATATCTCTCGTATAACAACGAGTCATATAATACGATCCTTGTAATATTATATTTGCAAGTAATCAAAAGTTTGACAAGGGACTATTATTGGGGTGTTCGGAAATAGCTGAAGGATATATATTTGAAAAAATAAATAAATAAGATTTTATGCAATAATAATCAAATAACAGGCTCTTTTCAAACAACCTAGTTTTCTCTTTTCGAAAAGAGCTTATTTAGGTTTGGGATGACGGAAATAGCCTAATAAGTATGAAAATGGCAATATTATTTTTAAATTTTCGATCTATTTTATCATTATTGCTCAAGGATATATATTTAAATTAAGAAAAATTAAAACAAATCAGTAATAAGAAAATAACAGGCTCTTTTCGAACAACCTATGGACTTTTCGTGTATGTGACTAGATACCGGAAAGAGCTTCTTTAGGCTTGGCACGACGGAAATAGCCTAATAAACTTAAAATATCAATATTTGTTAAATTTTTCTATTTATTTTATCCCTATATATTAAGGATATATATTTAAATAAAAAAAAATTTAATTCAGTAATAAGAAAATAACAGGCTCTTTTCGAACAACCTAGGCTCTTTTCCGAAAAGAGCCTCTTTTCGGTATATGTTCTGGCCCGTATGGCCAGGATTGTGCCTCCAAAAGTTCTATTCGGAATGGTCGGGACGTTTTGGAAGCCGAATACCTCCACGAGAGCTGGAAAGAATGGTTCGTCTTTGTCCACCCACAGATCTAGAAGTTTTGTGGATTTCTTGTGCGCGCGAAAGCCGGCGCTTGCGGTGTGCAGCGGCTCTCGAAGTAGTTGTATCTTGGTTTCCAACGCGTTTTTCTTTCTGTCCACTTCTGCCAATTTCTTGTGCGCCTCTGTCTGTCGGCGAACTATCTCCGCTCTTTCCAAACGTTTTCTCTCCAGTGCCGCCTCTCGTTTTGCGGATACGGAAACTTTCCAGTTGTTCTCCTCCAGGAGCAATCTTTCTTCCACCAACCTAGACAACCTATCTTTCGTGGACTGGTTTCCCTCGTCGTGTCTATCTTCTCGATCGGAAACGGAAGAAGTTTTCTGTTTCCGTTCCACACCTTCCTGTTCCATTTCCACTGTACAAACTCGGAGCTTGCGAGTGGTCGAACGCGGTCGCTCGGTTTTGGTTCGTCCGGTCTGTGTCTAGCAAATGGGGCCTTGCTTCTCGCTAGAAATGTTCCGCCTTCTGTTTTTCTGTATGTGGAAAGGGTGGTTCCTACTCCGTCGTCGTCTTTGTCTAGCATTACCGCGTGGATTGGAACTCCAACGAATCCAAATGCAGACACCCATAGTGGTAGCTACGTTTCCTCCAGGGTCTGTATGTATTGGTCTTGGTATATTTTGGAAACTCCGCAAATTCTTCGTGTGCCGGTGTGTCCCCAGTATACGGCGTATATGGTTTTCGTTTGTTTCGATAGTAGGACCATGTTGCAATGGATTGCAGAGAGAAGGGCTCCCCACTGTTTCGCGATTGGCTGCTTCCAGAAAATGGGCTGCCCGCTTGTTTTTCCGAGTTCTCGTGTGTGTTGTACGGAGCTTTCGGCAAGTTAGATGGAAATATCTTTGCTTGCAGTCCGTACAGAGAAACTTCTATCCTGCATATTCCGTTTTCTTGTATTTTCGGGTTCGCGAAAGTTTCCCCGAGTCGAGAATCTGGGCAGTCGCAATAGTTTGCAACGTTGTTCACCATAATATACAGCACGCCGGCGCATTCCACCTGCCATACAAACTTGTTGTATAATTTTCCTCTCCACAGAGATCCTACCGGAGGACTCTCGAGAAGGAAAGACAGACAGTTTTCCCCCACGCTTTCCACGTTGTCTAGAATTTTGCAGTCGGATTCCGGCATTTTTCCGAGATGCTTTGCCAACAGCTCCCTATCCAATGTCCCCGCGAAGTCTCAAGTGCAGTCTGTAGCGTACAAACATATGCCGTCGTTTCGAAGACCTTCTAGAATTTGCGGCATTTTTTCGAACAGGGTTCCGATTTCTACATCGGCCACATCTAGTTTTGCCACGACGATTGCTGCGGGCCCCGGCTTGTTTGGATTCTTTCTTTCGAACACGTCCAACACGGTTCTGTCTTGTCCCAATATTGTTGCGACGGCTCTGCGATACAACGTACCACTGATCTACACTGGTTTGAAAGACCAAATGTCCCATTTCTCAAATCACAGTCACATATATGTTTTGATGCATCTACATTGTCACCATGATCTCTCCAAGAACTAGCATAATGCACATAAAACCATCACTGGTTAGTGGTTACAAATAAGTATATGTTGATGGCTGAAATGGCTGAAACTAAGAACACACAAGACATAGTTTATTTTGTATTCACGTATGCTGGGGTGATGTATGTCAATACAATTTAGCTGCATTCGCTTGACTCTTTCGTCTGCCTCTGACGCTGTTGCTGCCGTTGTCCATGTCGTATCTGCAACAATAATTATGTGCAGTTTAATAAATATCTAATCGTATATACATGTACATGCATATTTCTTCATTTTGTATCATCTACCTTACTTGTCCTTAAAGGGGCATATCAGGATTGTTTGACAAATATACTATGCAAAATAATAACGTGTTACCATCATGGCTCCGTGTAAAGTGGTTTAGTTTAAGATATATGGCGATACTAGGACCGCTGGGCTGTTGCTATTTTCACCCATAGGTAGCGAACGTTCTTCAATTGTTGGACGAAATGGCAACAATTTAAACGACGATTACTGCACATTGGCTGCATGGAAACGAACGAACAATTCCACAATTAGCATCTACTGATTCCAAAGTTTCTGATTGTGGAAAGAAATTAATTCTAGTTATTGTCCAGTACGAGGTATGGAGTCTCTAATTTCGGGGAAAATCGGCTTGTATTGTTTGCATTTGCGGGGGGAAACGCCCCTGATTCAAATGGCGGTTACGGTACCACACATCTGCCTTAAGGGAAGCGAACGAACAATTCCAGAATTAGCACCTACGGAATCAAAGTTTCAGAATGTGGAAGGAAATGAATTATAGCTATTACCCAGTTGGAGATATGAAGTCTCGAATTTCGGGAAAATAGGCTTGTACGGCTTGCTGCTTGCTGTTGAGAGTGAAAACGCCACTAATTCAATTGGAATTTACTACGCATTGGCTGTACGAATACGAACGAACAATTCCAAAATTAGCATCTACGGATCTACGGTCTCCAGTGTTTCTGAAAAAGAAACTAATCGTAGCTGTTATATTGTTCGCTCTGGAGACGTGCGGTACGTAATGTCTACTTGGCAACAAGTACACATATTTATTATGAACACTATACTTCTGTCGATAATTTGTGGTAAGTAAGATGCGATATTTCATAATGAAACATTAAGTTTCTAAAATATATGAAATGTGGACCTACTTCTTGGATCACCCTCGTATTCAGCTGTAGTAGTGTTGTAGCCACTCACCACACTTTTAACTCGAGTAATGATAGTTGACCACTCAGAATATTATAACTCTTTCACCCTAAGATCTCTAACATTGATAGATAATCGCATGCTCATTTGTGGACTGTTGATTAGGGGTATTTGTAAAATATCTGAAAGATACTGCCAAACACTGTATATCCTGATGAGACGGCTTGTTACATGCCAGCTCATCTGAACCTACAGTGTTTGCAAACGCTTGCTTTATGGGCGTTATGGTTGAAAGGGTTAATGTGTTCAGAAAAACAACCACAATTTTCAGCTACATGTAGTTGAAGGGTATCTTGAACTATGAAGGTACAGTGTCTCAGATAGTCAATATGTGGAGTTTCATTTTACATAATGCAAAAGACGTGTATCAACCAAACGCATACTTTTATTTGATCAAATGTCAATGATTTCTTTTCAGGCAGCTCTTAGATAAAATAAGGTTAAGAAATATGATACAGATATACAATTTAATTATGTTTTACGAATTATGGCCATAACGGACCAAGACACAACGGACCAGATTTCGGACGAAACAGACCAGTTTAGTATAAACTAACCAATGACCACACCGGGTACATTTGGCGACCGGTACCCTATATATTTTTTTACACAGGTAGAGATTAATGATAGCAGCCAATCGCCTCCTGTTTATCCCTTAATCATACATGTTCTCTTCTCTTAAAATATATGTTGTAGAACCAAATGGACAGCGTTGCTGTGTGGCCGGGCGCCGGGCATGAGTGAGCCACGCGTGTCGGAGTGTCAATAGTTGATGCCGTTATTTTGACCGGCAGTAAAGCGCCGGCATTGGTCCCCGGTAGCTGTTCGATCACAGCTCTTAACATCTACACCGATGTATGTTAAGTTTTCATTACTTGCCGGAGGAGGTGGTTTTCTCCGGGTACTCCGGTTTCCCCCACCATTCATCTCACGGAGTAATACAGTTTAGGCCGGAATTGGCCGCCCGCATTACTCTGATTAAACATCATTGACTGTAATCTGCATCTTCTGAAATCAAACTTTAAAATTTTGGACCATGACCATTTCCTTATTAATTCTACGAAACTATAAACTGTCAGATTTAGCTCAGAAGGCTAAACAACTGTCAGCCTGATACTTGCACACACACACGCCACTCACTAATATATGGACACCATACCGCCGTGTATTATCTTCTCTTTTTAATTTCGTCTTCAGAAAATGTGAAACAAATTTTCACCTAACCAAATAACAACAGATAAACGCCGCACATGAACTAGAATAATAGCATATCGTATATAGCGTTAAGCCGCGAAACGACAGTAGCTGGGCCCGAAAATATATTACATCATACTTTGCATAACCCAATATCGATCATTCCCTGCCTGATATGTTTTGCCCTGACGAACCCTCAACTATCATATTCATATAGGATAACACAACTACGGGTGTGAGTCTCCATATATCACATGCACTCACACTCACGGTCTGACCTACCGGCTTCGTGCGATAGGAGAATGAACTAGCTCGGTTAAATTAACCGCCTCATTCCCTCCTTCATTTAATGCACATATTTCGACTGTATGGCAGATATTGGTAAATTCGGAATATAACTGGCCAACAGTCATTGGCCCGACAGTTTTTGGGCTTTTTTTACACTTTTTTTCCACGTTTTGGAAGATTCTCGAGCCAATTCCTACCCTTAAATACAAAATAAAAAAAACACACCGGGTATCTACGGAGACCTTGGACTGAGCAGGTCGTGTGTTTTTGCCGGCCGGCAATTATCTCAATGCTACCGGCGGCGATCATTTTATGGGTGTATCCCACAGCCATTACTAGGTTCTGGATTGAATATGCGCATGGGTGAGATATATATACCATCAACATATTATCATTATTATTATTATTATTATCAGGTGTGTAATCGTACTGCGGCCAATTGGCACCAGTGGAACAGGCGACGTGTTAACATATGGGGGTACGTGGACATCACGGGGAGCCGAGGTGTTCAAGTCCCTGCCACGTTAGGTCAGGATGTCCAGGCAACTCAGTTACCACACTTTCTTGTGAAAGTAAGCCATATATAGCAAGTTTAACCAAACCAGCAAGTTATCTCAAGCTCAGCCGAATGTTCTGCCTGCCCTTGCCTGTGTGTCGAGTGCCACCAGGGGTGGATTGGTTCTACCTAGGACCCGTTTTGCCATGCATCACAGGTGCCAGGTTCTACCCAGTTACCCCCTCTCTTCTTCCCGCCTCCCGTGCACCGGGACATTGCGCGGAATTACAGGACCGTATTGGACCTAAGCAGTGTCCCATTTCGGCACACAATTATACACATCTGTCCGCCTTGCACCAACATATATCACATCTAACACTTTAAAATTCGGCCTTTTTGGACTTATATGTCCGGGTATGGAAGGTCTAATTCCCACCCTTAAATATAAGCTAAACCAAAAAGAAACAAAACACCGGGTATTGAAGGTGTTCGAGCCAATTCCCACCCTTAAATATAAGCCGAATCGAAAAAAAACACATTCTGCTATTCTCTGCTACTTTAAATTTTCGTATTGATGTTGTGGAACCTATTTTCCCATTTCACATGCACCCAATCGGCTCTGGATATTCACTAATTAATATATAGGTTTAATTATTGTTAAGACAGATGAATTCAATCTCCTGTGACCAACCTGGTGGTGGTGCAAAATGTCGGCGGCTGGAATTGAAACCCCCTCACATGACAAATATGCTCCGACTTACAAAATAATGAACATGCCTGTGAAGTAGATTAGTACATCAATTGACCGGTTTCTGCAAGAAACGAGTGTCTGTGGCATAACAAATCTCGATTCTTTTAACGTGCTACTTTTGACAACACCGCGGTTAAACATTCTGTACCGGTGTCTCTTCTGATGTTTCCATGTCTTCTATGTCACCAGCGCACACGAAATATATGGCATATTCAACTACAGCTACAGATTCATCACATTATGTTTAGTACAATTTATGAAACATTTTAAGAGATGTCGAAACGTATCTGCACAGTGACATAGTAGATACATGTAGTCTAGAACATGTAGACCATCATACATTGTAATTATAAAAATATATAACCAGAGAGGTGTATGCGAAAGATGCATATACATTTCTATTAGCTATTTCTGTTGAAACAGATTTTAATGAAAACATAAAAAAAAATAAAAACATAAAGCTATATTTGTACAGGAAAAGGTTTGAACTCGTGTTTGAAAATCCAGTTATTTCGAACTTTTACCAACGACTCAAACCGCTGAACCAGATATAGTTCCTGAATACTGAGGATTAAACTAGAGATATATGTCTCGTATTGAGGATTACATATTGAGCTCGGTACCAGTTGCTAGTTTGGTTCCTGGCTTCGATTATATCAGTAACAATAGATAGTCGATGTTGGAACATCTAATACAGTTTGGCATTGCTTTCCTAAGGTAATATGGCAAATCGAATGAGATATAGCGTTCAACATTAAGCAAGGCTTTGAAGTTTTGATACAGATAACACCTTCCGGAGGAATCAATATCACGACTCCAATCTTGCCCAAGGCAGTCAGCTAACCGTTGCTTAAATAATGAAATAAATGTATCAGTATCTCCAAATACTGCTTTGGAGCTAGGCTGATAATGTTCAGCTACCCATACCCAGAGTAGAACCTTATGAAGCATGTCTACTCTTAAAGGAAATTCATCGTAGACTTCGAATTAAATTGCGAAAACCGCGGCCGAATATAGATTGTTTTGCTGATTTCCATGGCAACAGTTAAAATACCAAGAAAATACAAATATTTATATTGTCGATCAGAATGTAACTTTCCTGTCAACTATTGGCATTGAAAGCAAGCTTTCGCATTTGTCTGTACCTTTATGCTGCAGGAAAATCAAAATAAATAGTCTGGTGTAGGTTTTCCAAAGCTAATATGGCCGCCAATTCCAAGATTACCACCATGCCTGAAAATGACAGAACCAGCATTATATCACTTGTTATCACTTGTTTAGAGCGCATTACTTATGCACTTTCAGCATATAAATACATTTATTAAAACCCTGAATTATGAGCCGAAACAATGAAATATCAGTTTCGTCATTTGTGTTTCAAAATGGCCGCCATGAAACATAACGTAAGTGCCGCTCGACAGATAATATCCTGATTTTCAATATTTCAGCACAGTATGATACCAACAACTATCACAAATGTTAACATATTAGCGATAATAAAACACAATAAGCAATAACCCATGCAATTCAGTCATTTTACTTTTTAAAATGGCCGCCGTGAAGCATCTTGCCGTTTTTATTTGATATACATGTATATGTTACTGTTCCGTTGCAAAATATCTTCATTTCTAACACAATAAGTGCAGCAGCTATCACTATGTGCATCTGTTAATGATATACATATACGAGCACCACAACACGTCCGTCAAGTAATTTTATTTTTAATATGGCCGCTATGAACAAAATTGTAGCAGCTCTTCGATAAATCATACGTTGAAACTCCCGTCTTATTTGAATTAAAATACATCATGTTATACAGTTTTATGTGTGATTGTGATGCTGATAAGGATGTTTAAGTATTATATTGGTCACGGACTGGGACATACGACCAGCAAAATCTGATCAGGATATACACAGTTCACAATTCAACCAAAATGACGTTATACATATCCCTGTACAACGTTGTTACCAGTCTAACCATCGCACGATTCCAAATGATGATCATGATCTACACAAAACAAATGTAGGTTACACGCTTAATACCAATATACCCAATGGTGGAAAAACCTTGTAGCTTTTAATTGTAGGCGGATACTATTTTAGTAGTCCAATGTGAGAACCTGTTCATATAACCGTATTCTATCAGCTGATTCGTGGCATATCGGCAAAATGCCTTAATTTGTCAAATCGTGGGATTCGTTGTAGCTCATACATTATGTTAACGCCTGACAGAATGTGGTATAAATTAATATATTCACGAAAAGTAATAGGTAAAGTACAATTTAATAATCATGTAGGTATTGGATGTGCCTATAACATATCAATATTTAAATACCAATAATAAAATAATTGCCACTGTTAATCGATTGGATATAATTCAAACATTTGTTTTGAGAACACATGTTACATTGACATAAACATTTTATAATGTCCTGCATGAATGAGCATATACCTGGTGATGACGAAATCATGAACCCAATAGCAGTCATGGTTAGCGTTATTTCGAACACAAATGTGTTGTCATATTTCGATCCGTCCGTCTATCCGTTAGTTCGTCCGTCCGTCCGTAATGTTTGCCTTAAAGTTTTCGGGCACCCATTATCTCTGCAACCTTAGTCGGATTGACTTGAAACTGCATATACTTCTTTATCATCATCCATATTTGCATTGTATTGCCCATCCATGCGGCGTTCATGCCCAATGCCAAGGCCAAATGACTGAAAACATATTTGTTAATCGGACCAGGTTACGGCCGGGGGTATCGGTGAGCCTCTGCTCACTTGCTCTAGTATTGTCCTGTATATATGGACTGTTTCAATATCAGGGGTACCTTTCGAAATATTGCATAAAATAAGCTATTATGGAAAACTTATGGATGCATGTTATTTGATTAGATCATTTTCGAATTCAGGGAGTCTTATGTTTAATTTTGAAAAGCAGCTTATTTTATGAAGAAATCTCAAATTTTCACGAAATGACCGTTAAATTGCTGTTGTTTTTTTGACAATTGGGTGTCTCTCATTTCTTTGACACATACTTGTGATTCCACCAATATTAAAAACTGTTCATGAAGCAATGGGGAATGAAGGCATTAGTTAGTATATCAAAAGGGTTTTGTAATGAAGGCTAATACAAAATCAGTGAGAAACAGAAATGATGGCTGGTATCACAGTACTAATTAACAATAATCTCAACAGGCTGCTGCATTCAAAGAATTATGAGCATAGCCAGAAAGAACATACAACACTCAGCATTACACATTTACAATAAATATTAGATGACCAAATTTAAAATGGCAGCCATTTTGGAAACCGAACTGGCCGCCATCTCAAAATATATTGAAATCATTTTGCCAATATTTCTTATCTATAATAATGTGTTTTTTTTTGGATGAAAAAGAAAACACCACACATAATGACTTTTACGTGAAATATGCATTTTGAATGTCAAACGGCGCTTAAAAATGGAACAGACGCCAGTTTCGATTTATGTCATCTGTAGAGGATGATATATCACACGTGCCAATACAAATATAATAAAGAAAAAACATAACTAAAACCACAACACTGCTTTGAAGTTGTTGATTATTTGACAAACTTATTTTTGGCGGCCATTTTGAAGATAAAGATTGCGGATACCACAGTACTTGTTAGCAGTAATTCCAGCAGTTTGTGTCCAAATAAATATGAATATTACTAGCAGGAACATACAAAGTATCACCATGGCGTTCAAAAATGTACAATAAATACTGGATATCAAAATTTGAAATTGCGGCCATTTTGAAAACCAAAATGGCCTCCATCTCAAAATATAATCAACTCATTCTGCCATAGTTACTTGTTCATAATAATGTGTTTTGGCTGCAAAAACACCACACATAACAACTTTGACTCGGAAATATAAATTCCAATGGTCATACGGCTTATTGAAAACTATGGAACCAACCCCAGTCTTGTTGTATGTAGTCTATGGATGAGAAATGTATTATCTAGGGTAAAGACTTACAGGTACATGCCCACTCAGTAGGCACAACATGTTCTTTATATGAATTAAATAAGTGTATAATTGTGTCACTATTCCACCAGTTCTAAAAGTTACGAGTGCCAGCTATACATGTGTAATCATTCAGTATTATTTATTTTACTGACAATGCCTCGCGGTGGTATCAGGCGATTGTCATATGCAAATGGAGCGTGATATTTTTTAATTATTTATACTAATTAAACGCATCACCTGAAAACATTTTCGACAGATTATAAAGTATGATCATTGCAGATAAAAAAAAATACACATAACAAATGGTAATGTCTGTTAACATTTTAAATAAACACGGTTATCGCCCCTGATATCAGTGCGGAAATTTACGGCTGATATAAAATGTATATTAATGCGAATCAAAACGTGGGGTAATGGTGAATGAATGTTTATTTTGCCAGAAGATGTCTCAGATGAATTATCTGATATGAAGAACATGCTGTGCCTACTGAGTAGGCATGCACCTTTAAGGACCAGTTCTATACCTGATCATCGTTTGATTCAAAGACAATTGCTTCGTAAATGTGATAGAATATGTGAATGATGCCTCGTTACTTCACCCTATACGTATAACATGGAGTGGCCAAGTCGGCCATCTTTGTGTGTTCCAGCCATCAGCCAGTTTCACATGTTCTTCCGTTTGACAAAGAACTCAAATTCTGCAGTAGAACATATGATATAATGTAGCTAATTACATGTAGAAAACCCAGGATAACGGACGCCTATCAATTATATTTCACCAAACTGTAAAATATGTCAGTTTTCTGGACAGTTTTGTGCCCGTGTTTTTAACAACATGAACCATCATAAATAGCGTCATACACATAAAAGCGCACAGAGTATCACTTACCTGGCAAACCACACAACACGTACCATATATATACCCACTACTGTACTCTGCTATTAGCTATCAGGTAAGCAGTTTCCTGAGTTTATTGTCCCTGGTATCTACTTACCTATTATGCAAGTAAATATGGCTTTACATATTGGTAACGTGTACACAAACATAGGCTGTGCATCAGTTCACACATCAAAATTTATTTTGAGATTGATAGGTGAACTGCTCATATATCTCGTCTTTTGATTAATTTACTGGCACAATATGTATAGCTTGCCGTTGTCATATCTGTCTATTATGTATTGCACCAACTTTTATTTGGTTTACTGTCATATTATTTGCTGTATGTGTCAAACGCACGAAGTGGTGAACCTATACGATGGCGTATACGTACAAAAATGGCGAAGATGGCAACCCAGTGCTCCATAATAGTATACAGTAACAAGACAATATTCACATATATTATTTTCATATATCATTCACATCACTCTTATGAAGCAATTATCATTGAAGTCAAGTGTATCTATCAATTACCTAATACCGATATATGAGACACGTCATGTGATTTTGTACCTACGGACATCTGCGTAATTTCATGAAATGTACGTTTACAAAATTTACAATATCTTCCGTAAATGGCGGAATATAGTTCAGAACATTTTCAGAGTGCATGCGGAACTATCGCATGTACTCTAAAAGTTTTGTCAACTTTTGACTTTATTTATGAAAAATATTTTGTAAATGCATGTGTCCAAACGTACACAATGACATGGCGTGTCTCATATGTACGCCATACTGTTATAGCAGTACTACAAAGAAGAAAACGCCGTTTTCATTCGGTGACCTTGAAAATATAGTGTTTTATACCGCAACCATTGCTCCATGTAGCATAATAAAGGGGGTTGAATAAATGCTGTTTATATCTGAAGTAACCTAATATACCTGAAGTAGCCTAATATACATGAAGTGCCATGTTTGCCTTTATTTTTTCACCTTTGACACCTAATCGCGGCCTCTGATTGGTCAGTCTGAACAACAAATGCAAGATGGCGGCGAATTTTAAAATCGAAATCGCTGTCTGTTCAGTTGAATTTTGTCCATTTTTACAGTATATGCGACGTAACCAACGAGATGGATATGTCCATTACGATTGAAATGCTTATTATGACAACTGTGTAGTCTAAAACCAGTCAATATTGAAGCTTTTAGTGCATAAATACTAGGATTTAGACATTGATTTCGAATGACCTTGAAAGTGTCTAAAAAAATAACACCCGGAATTTTCGGAAAGTGTGATCCTAGACGAATACAAAACAACTAAGAAAGAAACATTAATTTTAAGGAGGTGCCGGATTGCCCCCAGATCACATGTCCCCGCCCCGTGCACTCCTAGATGCAGCTTGAATCATAGGCGTAGCAGCAGGTGGGGAGGGGCAGGGGGGGGGGGGCAGCCCCACCCCCCCCCCCAATATTGAGAGTGGGGGGGGGGCAGAGTATGCTTTGGCCCCTCCAATAATTGCACGAAATTGTGTGTATGCATCGTCATTTATAGTGTTCATATATATATATGAGACAATGTCAAGCTAGAGTTTGTGAATAATTTCACCCTAAGTTCGTGCGACAGTTCTTTTTATCATGCAGAGACTGAAACAAGAGAGCAAGCGTTTATTGGAAGTATGTTGGTGCCGCGAAACAATAAGTACGGGTTTTACACAGACATGTAGATCTCTACTACAACAACAACACAAAAGTTTCTGCGAAACTATAGTTTGATTTTAGATCAATTTTAGGGCCAAATTTGTAGTAAGTAATTACTTAGACTATTTTCATGCAAGATAACATATGACAGTCACACAAATTATCTCTCCGCTTTATAACAATAATCATGATAATAGTAAACTAGAAATTGTTCATAGAACACGGATGCGACATCATGTGGGGATAATGTAATGTACTGGGATATAAACGCAATACGTTGAATGGGCGTTTCCATTACCAATTTAAGGACAATGTAAATATTATGAATTTGACGTGGTCAAGCAGTCACGTCTGGAGACATTTTCTTGTCAGCTTAACCTTTACACCGCTACGCACAACAATTGTCGGCTACTGTTACTTTTATATCGTGCCTTATTTCTCAGTAAAAACATGTTTTGACAGCACTTTGCATGTTGTAAATTAGTGTTGTTAAAGCATGGTGATAAAACTGAAAAATAAACAACAGACGACACAAAATTAAGATAGCAGTGTAAGGGTTAAGTTGAATAGCGTATGCAATATTTTAACAAAACTTTACACACGCATACACATTGAGTCAAAGGTGTGTCGCACGCAAGAATGACTATTCTAGCATCGCTAATTTGGATAATTTCACGCAATTTTTGTAGCTATCGCTTTTTTTTTTTTTTTTTTTTATTTCTTGTCCTGAGCATAAGTTAAATATCGTATGGAATAGTTAAAACAAAAATTCACACATTCATAGATATCATGTTAAAGATGTGAGATTTCTCTTTTGGAGTTATATCCATTTGTTTCTGTTTACATACATGTAGGATGTTTACAGCTTGTGTTATAGTTTCGTTCGTGTGAACCAGATCGAAGGACTACTTTTTGTGAAGATTCGGATGAATGTTTCAACGACATGTCTTATAACTTCTGTTTCCTTTCATGGAACATGTTGCTATTTCATACATGCATTCCTCAGATGACCCTCTATCATGCTGTAGCAAATCCATGACTGACCCAGCACACAACCCTTACCCCAAGGTCAAGTTCACAGACTTAGCACATTCATAAACTTAACGTTGGGGTAAATGTCTTATACCATATGTTTCCTTTCATGGAACGCCTTCATATTTCATACATGCATTCCTCAGATGATCCTATAGCAAATCCACGACCCATCACCCAACCCTTACACCAAGGTCAAGGTCACAAACTTAGCATGTTCATAAACTTAACGCTGCAGTAAATGTTATGTAACTTCTGTTTATTTACAGGGGACGCCTTCATATTTCATACATACATTCATCTGATGTAACATCTGTTTCCTTTCATGGAACGCCTTGATATTTCATACATGCATTCCTTAGATGACCCTCTATCATGTTGTAGCAAATCTACGACCAACCACCCAACCCTTACCCCAAGGTCAATGTCACAAACTTAACATGTTCATAAACTTAATGTTGGGGTAAATGTTGTGTAACTTCAGTTTCGTTAAAGGGAACGCTTTGATATTTCATACATGCATTCATTTGACGATCCTCTATTGTGCTACAGCAAATCCATGACCCACCCCCACCTCTTTCTCCAAGATCAACATCATAAACTTAACGTAGGAGTAAATGTATTTGTATAACTTCTGTTTCTTTACAGGGAACGCCTTGATATTTCATACATGAATTCATCTGATGATACTCTATTGTGCTACATCAAATCCATGACCCACGCCCCCCCCCCCACCCCTTTCCCCAAGGTCAAGGTCACAAACTTATCACATTCATACATGCATTCCTCATGTGAATAGCTATCATTCTGTAGAAAATCACCAACTTACTGCGTTCATAAACTTAACGTTGGGTGGTTAAATTGTGTATAACTTCTGTTTTCAGGGAGTGCATTGATATGTCATGCATGCTTTCATCTTAATATGCTATATCATGCTATAGCAAATCCACGACCCACCTTCCACCACTGACCCCAATGTCAAGGTCCACCGCACACCTCTTAACCCAAGGTCAAGTTATATAATATTCGTGTTTTTTGTAGAACTGTGCCAAGTTTTAGTGAAGGCTGCCAACAGGCGAGCTTCGTTGTCTTCTGACAACTCTTGTTAAATTTCACATTGACACCAATGTGTTGAAACTAACCTGTGCAATATACTTATTTGAAGAATTAAACAACCGAGAATCTCATTGCGTATATTACGCTCTATTTTATAACAATATCTGGAATTATGTTGTTGCCCATTAAGGACCTGTTCTATATATGAGCATTGTTTAATTCAAAGATAATTTCTTCGTAAATATGATAGAATATATGTATAACATATATGTGAATACTGCCTTGTTACTGTATCTTATACGGCACATGACATGGCCAAGTCGGCCGGCCATCTTTGTGTGTTCAAGCCATCAGCCAGTTTCACCTGTTGAGGCTGTTCTGCCATTTGACAAAGAACTCAAAATGTGAAGTTGAACATATGGTATAATGTAGCTAATCACATGTAGAAAAGCCAGGAGAACAGACTCATATCAATTATATTACACCAAACTGTAAAATATGTCAGTTTGTTTGTGTGTATATATAGCAAAGATATACATGATGTAGTCATGCAATTAAATATACCGCATGATTGTGTTAGTAGTATATCTTTGCCACAGGTGATGGGAACAACTAATCTGATAGTCTGTTGTTACTTGCATAGATAATATCTATATATATACACCGTCATGTGATTTTCGTCCCGTCACCTGTGATCTTTGCTATATATACACAAAAAAAATACCTTTAGTACAGGACAGTGTATCGTATCATATTAAGCAAAGACATGCCCCCCCCCCCCCCCCCCCCCATAATTGAAACGCTCCTACGCCTATGTGAATTGCCCATGGAATATAGTCTATCGAAATGTATAAATGTTATTCGCCGAGGTGATACGAAATGATACAGTGACATCATGATTTGCTGCTACAGTACTATACATTATTACGTCACTCACATTGATTCGTCACTGTTCTTAATATAGCACCTGATGACGTCATTTATGCTGTTTTGACGAATTGTGTCTGCGAGCATTCTAGATCTAGATCGAGGTAGGTTTGCTAGATTTATTTAATTTCAGATTCTGGTTAATATTTCCAGGTTTCTCAAGTACTAGGGCGTGACTAGCTTGACTATAATCCATTGAAAGGGGTTTCGAGGAAATTTTAGTGTGATTACTATAGACATAATCTGTGGCCAAACCGCTCCCGATACTCTCCCGCAGAAAATAAAATGTCAGCTTAATAAAAAATAAAAGTAAGCAATGATACAGTACAGTATATATGAGCCGCGCCGTGCGAAAACCGGGCTTAATGACAACATTTTCAGTTTTTACTTTTTCGCGTGTTCTGAATTGTACATCTTTTAAAAGCCATATGCCGCCAAAATTATCAATGTATCCCAATTATGTTTCATTTTAGAAGTAGTTTTATGAAGCGAGGTAAAAACTTATATGACGTTTAAGATCAATGACGTCGAAATTACGACGTTTTTATCAACGGCGTATACAAGAGGTGTTGTTCCGGACAAGTCCTATAGATTTGTCATCTTTTATCGCATGTCAACTAAATTTGGATATCTCGTAGCCTGGCCAAGTGTCTCCCATTAGGCCAAGACAAAGTATGAACATAATGTTTATGGCTCGTGTTGCAGTTGCTAATGTAACGTCATGTTTTGGATTGCGGCCCAAGTAACGTAATTGCGTATGAATAATTTTCAAATAAGGCAGAGTGAGGCGTTTCCCTGTTGTTTGCTGCTGTCTGAAATAAATTTGGGGAATAATAGCGATATCATTTAACATGTCGTATGCGACGACATATTTTAAAGTAGGCAGTAGGCCGCTTATAACATTAACTTTGTAACAAAACACGATACAGGGCAGATTTGGTAGCGTGATACCTTATAATTTTCGCAGCGTGTCTTTCTTGAGGATCGCATTACCATCGCCTGATATACATTATTATGCAGTCAAGTGATAAACTGATGATTTCATACTAAAAAAGCACTTTCGACTACAAAAACAAGTTTATGATCATCACATTTCCAATTAATATGTTGATGCATTTATTTTAAATTCAATACAAACCCCGGATATTTATGTCATTATATAGCTGCGTGTCTGCCTCCATTTATGATAAAATGAGTGGCATTAAATGGCATATCATTCGCTAAGTACTGGATATAATTGTTCAAAAGTCTCAATTTACCAAGATAATAGATGGTAATATCGTTGGCATACAATAGGTTGTTCATATTTAAGATTATTTAGGAATCAAAGTGCAGTGTAAGTGAAGACTTCGCTGATATGTAGCCAGTTAAATTATGCGTTCACCATTTTGAATTCATAAAGGACAACCGACGAAAAAGAGTAACAATGTCAAAGAACGACAGTTACATTGTAGGCGACAATGTACCGCGCCTGAAGCATTTCTAAGTCATTGATGCTGCGAGGAACTCGTGCAAGTATTCTTGCTATAATATTTTGTCACGACACCATGGCCATAACGTCAAACATGTATTCTCGTTCAATGACGTCACAAGTACGTGACGTCAAGTCATGACGTCATAATATGTGTACCGAGGTACAAGGTATATCGTCTCATATTAGTTAAAGTTAAAGTAAGTTATCATTTTCAGTTTTCTGTTCACACTTAATGTTAACTGACACCAGTAAACGTAAATGGGAGGGCAAACTGTGAACTTTTACGGTGACGCTAGACAATTTGAAACATCTTGTTTCCGACGTCGACGTTGTCATTAAGCCCGGTTTTCGTATGGCGCGGCCCATATGTATATACATGGCATGCTAGACTACTGTCTGTTCCACGTTTTGCTGCCGACGAACTTTTGGCTATTAGTATTAAACTAAATCTAAAAACATATTTAAATGTAAGTACTTTTTCATCAATAACAAAAAAGTTACCGTCCCAAATGTTTTTATTTGATGAAATTTCCATAAAATATTTATTGTATTGCGAAAAAACGAGTTTCCTATGGGAATTTAACATATTTATAACAATGTTAAGCCCAAACTTTGGCTTTTGGCTGCCGAAATAAAAACAGAATTACGAAAGTTAATTTATTCTGCCGGAAATTCTTCGACAAGATGACGACAGAAGCATGGTAAACTTTGTACACTTTATGTAGTCGGACAAAAGGAGCGATAAACACTTTTTTTACACTCTTGCGAGTTATTTGCATGGGTTTCGCTGTGAGAGAAAACCCGTAATCAACTCCTTACAAATAATACACCGTGAAGAGAACACCCGTAATTGCGCGCATGTTTTTTTGGAAACCACGAGCTACCATGCAAAATGTTTACTTTTTATTACAGTCAAAATAAAGTTATTTGAAAACTTGGAAAGGGTTTCGACTAAACTAGAATGTTAATGTGATTGAACACAGTCCAAACATGCAGTCAACTATATCTGGTTATTAGAAACAGCTGCGTAATTTGGATTTCAAAAAGTTTACATGACATCACACAACGCAGGAAAACACTTCATTGTGTAAATATTCATGCGCACATCACAATTCATTGTGCTTAATCTAAACAATAGACTAAATGTGCATATATATCCGCCGTGGAAGTGTAATAAATAGGATATTTCATCGTACATGTTTGAATAGAGGAAATAATACACTCATGTCCGTCGGCGTCCGTGCAAGCAACTCGTTCGCTACGCGCACTCGTAGCTTTCGCGGAAGCCGACGCACCCTCGTGTATTATTTCCCGCTATTCAAAATGTACCATGGAATATCCTCTATGTATATGCAATGTCGTCTTTCATATCATTGGCCCCAAAAGCTCAAATGCTGAATGTGATTTACTGGGCAACATCACACGAAATGGCTCCTCTAGGTAGCGCCATTAACAGCTTGAATATAACAATTGAACAAGTACAAATGGATGATACGTCTATATATTTCTGTCACAAACGGTAACTACAATAACATAGTGCAGCCATCCAGTTTCTGGTTACCATTACGTGCTTGCAACCTACTTAGCACAACCACTTAGGACTCCCACTGATAGTATTGCGGGTTACGGTCACATGTTTTCTTTCTAAGATAGTAGTCAGTTTCCACAAAGCGGCTGAATGTACATGATGGTTGATGTACATTTTAATATCACTTATTACTTTGTAAGATGAGTAATTGGTGTGTTTTCAGACCAATATCTAAGATGTGGAGCAACATATTTATATGATGAGGTAATGTATGTTGATCAATTTTATATGTGTATTGTTTCTAAGATAAGCAATATAACTACTTTATTTGTGTCGAATTGTTGTGTAGTTCTATGACATTAAATTAGTTTTACTTGTTTAAACATAAGACAGAATTCAGCACCTGTGACTGCATATGATATGGTATGTAAAAACTAATAAGACATGACGCCGTCAGTATATGTAAATGTGGAACAAAGAAATCAACGAATCACAAATACAATAATTCCGAGAAGAACACAGAGATACTATATACTAAATACAATGGCCGGTTACAAATGCAATTGATATTATATGACAGTCAGTCCAGTTGTGCCACTAATAAATACTCACGTTAACAATAACGATCATAGTACCTGCAGAAAGCAATAAGAATAGTACACAATCATATATAGAACGTGACAACATTCAAGGTACCATAATATGGATATGAGACATACAGTAATCACGAAATTTAATAGACTAATATGATACTGCTGAATAATACAACTGTCGTCCCTTCTTTTGTGCTAGTTTTTTGTGTCATCATAATTATATCATTATTTTCATATACATGTAGATATATCTACAATATTAGCTTTCAATTCACGGAAACTGATTTGTGTGTATGATTAATGTCATTTTCGTACATTATACATGTATTAATCATTTTTGATTGCCTTGTATATTACTGTCCTTTGGACGCATATGATGGCGAGAGTATACCTAACTTCAGGGCGTTCATAGTATAACTAACGTCATTACTTGTATTCCAATTTACTACGATATGACGCACATGTGCCCATACGTAATCATTATTCTCTATGCTTATCGTAATGGGATACTATATATATATATATGGCGGCCATCTTGGACTTTCGCTCATCGCAAATGTGTCTAATTACATATCAATTGTAAGCGTTTAGAATTGCAATATATTCAAGATTGGTATACAGTTGTTTTCATATGGAGAGTGAGAGAAGTCATATGTAAAATATCACGTTACGTTTGGCGGCTATGTTGGATTTTTACCATCTAACAGTGACTTGAATTGAATTTTACTTTTGATCACTTATCTCGATAAGTCAAGTAAATCCACTTTATGCGGTTAAAGTATGCTAATACCTCACGTGGAAACAACTATATAGCACACCATAACTGTCATTTTGGATTGATGCAAATTTCTCAAAACGCACCAGGATGACAGAGTGTCATCAGTTGGATTCTTGATGTTGATGATCTGGGCAAGCAAAATCGCCAATTAGAAAATGAACATGCTATACAAAATAAAGTTAAGCTCCTGCATGGAACACTCCATACTCTGAGCGGGAAACCCCACATACGTCAATCGATTTCATTGGTAGGTTGCTTTGCAGATTTCAGATATTCACCTCGGAAATAAAATGGCGACGGTGATAAAGTGAAAGAGTTATGCACGCTGTTTTACAAAGAAATGTTGAGAAATAACTAGTAAGGAAGTACATGTAGTTGCATATAAACTATTTATTAAATTTGGTGTATTAATATTATTTAAACTTTTTGTCAGATGATTTCGGATACACCAAGTTACAGTTTACCATATAAGGTAATTGTTGTTGTAGATTGTGTGCCGCACGAGCGTTACATGTAAACAAACCGCTGTCCCATTGACTGCCAGCCAAAATGTGCTATTTTTTATTTCGCTCCCTAATCTATAATATTGCATTTTTTAAATCAAACTTACATTCATCTTTTGAAATCGACATTCATGTAGCTTTCATATTAAAGTATAATTACACAGATCACAGTGTACACGTAATTTTTTCAGCTAACTGAACGAGGATGGATCTACGGTCGCAGGCATTCGGCTTGTTTCGGCTTTCATCGGTATAACTCTATATATACGCGTACTCTTCATTATGTGGGTGGGGTATCGACCTACGAACATTTCTGCTGCCAGTCACCAGGACATAACAATACTATTTGTTACATGTATATCAACTTGATAATTATGTTTTGGAGGTATTTTTTATACAGTATCTAACATAATTGATGTTTGTTAATGGTATATAGACTACAGACCTATAGACTACCCCTCCGACAAACTTTTTAAGGAACTTAATTGGATGAAAATAGAAGACCGAATAAAATATCAAAAAGCAATTCAAATGTTTAAGTGCATGAATAACTTATGCCCAAATTACCTAAACAATGCATTTAAACAAACAACAGCAATGCATGTGTTAAACTTAAGGTCAGGAGATAAAAACAATATATATCTACCAAAACCTAATATTGAACTATACGGGTCAACCTTCGTCTATTCTGGAGCCAAAATATGTTTACATGTACTTGTATCATTATTATTTGTTAAATATACGTGTACTTGTAGATAGATAGATGATCTCAGGGAAGATTGGCTAGGCCAACTGAGCTTCTTCTATAAATACAGACGTTACTTACTTACTTATATATGTTTAAGAGTTTAATTACTAATATCATAAGAAAGGAGGCTAAACCGATTTTTTTTTATGAAATCAATAAATATCATATTAAATCATGACCTGCATATAAAGCATGTTGATGGGTAGATCAGTTTTCATGCCCAAGATCAATTAAGGCCAATTAATATATGTCTAGTCAGACCAAGCAGCAACCACGGATATTTGTTAGCACCTGCTCGAGGATCACTTGCTCTAGTTTTAAGGTTTCTAGTGTTGATATAAGCGTGATATTTAATATTTTCATAACATTTGTTCTGGTTTTACACTACTAAACACTGACGCCTAAAAGGAAGCTAACCCTGCCTTGGTGCAGCTCATTTACAGATGTGTTTGCATATATGCAAATCTGCTACCCCACCACCCCCCCCCCCCCCCCCCCCCCCCCCCCCCCCCGCCGAAATGATGTTCCTCTCTCGGAGAAGGACCTGCTGTCAGCGCATGATGATCTGACAGTAGATGCCCTCAAGCTCTGGTCGATCAGTGCATTGCAGGCATTTCTGTCTGTACGCAATAAAGTATGTTGCCGGAGACCAGGACACATTGGCTGCGAGATTCAGTATTTATTTGCACCAATCATGAGAATTGCTTTGAAAACTTAAGCCATACACATAAATATGTGGTACATATTTTATTTAATGTGCAAATACATGTTTATTTCCATACACGTTGAAAACTACAGTAAATAACCTATACACATATACACTTATCATATGTCTGTGATGGTGCTGCGTGTTTTGTATTGCATACATTCGCATTCCATTGTCTTACTACTGAAGTAAGTGGTCAATAATTTGTCCATATCATGTGTTCCAATTAATGGATTCATTACATAGCATGCAAGCTGGTTGTAATATAATTATTTGCCAACATTGCTCTGATTTCAATCAAACAAATTGTTAACACAAATTTGCGACCTAGTTAAAAAAATACAATTAGCCTAAAATTAATTATAATTATTACTAATCATACTACTTTTATATAATGGGAATAACCAAATTCAACTCCCAAGTAACAAGAAAGTCAAAAATAAAGATGACAGTATATCCACACGTGTATGCATTTAGTTGCAGGAAGTAACTCTGCAGAATACTCTCGTATCGTTCGTACCCAGAGTTATGGTGCCATCCATAGGTTTCCCTTGCCGAGTATGGAATCACATCTCATTCATATTTTCGCTGTTAATTGTGACATGTTTTCTGTATTTTTCAATTGAAAGAAATGTCAGTATTGTAAAAAAAAATGCAATCTACATCTGTAAATATATATTGAAATATGTTCATTTCATAATACTGACATTCGTTTATGTGAAATACGTATAGAAAATGTAGCATAATCAACAGATAAAGTGTGAATAAGATCTGATTCGCTTTTCTACAGTACACATTGGTACATGTGAAATCCCCACCTGAGGAATTTAATTCCATTGTATGTCAAATTCTGTCTTAGGACTAAGCCTAGTGTTTACCAATGGTTTTTGGTAGCTAATTGAACATAAAAACGGAATAACTGAATGGAAATAATTGTTTGCTGAACGAAATATTACATTCAGCAATCAATTGTATACAACATATTTTTACATATTCAATTAGGATAAGCAGAATATGTGGGTGTCGGCCACTGGTACTAAACGTGAACCGGTCAATAGTATGTTCACTTCAAACATCTCGTGAACCAGTTTAACGTATATGTGACAAGTATTTCTATTTAGATAATGTAACATAGTCATTTAAAAAAGTAAATTTCATCAAAACACACCAGATTATACGTTGTGTGTGGAGAACTGAGGCAAAAACTATCTGCGTCTGACAGCTGTGACAGCATGGAAATATCGGAAATTGCGGTTTGTTTACCTGTACAGTGTAACCCGGATGAAAGATGGCCTTTACAGTTCACGAAGTGTCAAAATTATGCGCGTATTCGTATCAAATATTCGATTTTCGATTTCCCTATGTGACCCAACGGGATGGAAGCCAGTCTGTATAGCAAAGTAAATCAAAGTACTGAAAGTACTGAAACTATGTTACCTTCACAAGAGTCATTTTAGGTCGGTTAACAGGGCCAAATCCCATAGTTTTCATGTGTAGGGAAGAAGAAAAATCTTCAAATCAAAACAGAATATTTACAGACAAAAATATACAGACAGTGTACGTGGCTTCGCACACTTTACATATATTTTGATAATTATCAAAAACAAGTATACAAATAAAGTTCGCCTTTGTTTGTTTTTTGACAGATATGACACTCAACACCGAAACTATGTGTGTCACATGTCAGCAAGTTCACGCGAGTTTCAGGATGCGCGATTGTTGTTGTACTACGTGAATCAATTTTAATCAACACCCACAATGGTGATGTTTGACACCCAGCTACATCAACAGATTCAATTTACTATTCAAACGTTTGACCGTGTATAAAAACAAACAAATATTATTTACCAAAAACCCACACCATCGCACCGACGACAATAAACCAACATTACTATCCTACTCTCTGTGGTTGGGAGAGAATGAGCCGGAAAATCAGCGGCTGAATCTAATCAACAGTTACTCCCTCAATACACAGCATCGGTGTGACATGTGTTCGGCCACAGGTTGAAGTGACGGACCATGGTCTATAAATATATTAAACATAAAAAAATCATCAATAATTATAAGTGAAAAAAAAACAAGCTAACAAAAATAGTTACTCCCTCCTATATACATTAACGTGGTATAAGATGGAGTAAAAAAATGTCAGCATATTTTTTTCCTCAATTATTGATGCTTTTAGGTATATTTAATGTATGTATATACCTTGGTTCATTACTTCAACCTGTGTGTCCAGCGGCTATGGTCGGAGATCATCAGGCAATATAAAATTAATGTACTATATATAATCCCCACCCGCCCCTAAACAGTAATGCCAGATTATTTTTTATTTGAGTATGTTTGAAGATCAATCATTAATTATTGCTTGTTAACACTATTTACAAAAACTCTCTTATTAAAAAAATAAAAAATAAGACACACACACCGCCCTATTTTTCCCAAAATTCGGATGATATTCAATAAATTAACTTTATATGGCCTCACAAGTCGCCATAATAAATGGCCGCGAGGTATCCTTCCACTAAACTGGTGCGATACCTCTGGTGACAGTTCAGTTAACTATTGTTTAATGGGACAGTTGGACAAAACATTGACGATAATGTAAATATGTAATTAATAATTCAGACTGTGCTAATTCAGTAATGAAACTTTACAAATTCGACACTGATATTAAATGGTACTTTTAAATGTAGAAATAGTTGACATTCCATCTCTACGACTGCTATCCAAAGGAGCTAACCTAGTAATATTAATAAATGATAAAAGTCAGATAATGAAAAATAGAAGTTAAACATGATGTAGAGACACATGGCATGTTAGTCTTAAGTCCTAGGACGGCTAGAGCTCATGCAAAAGTGGTCCAACCTGGTTTTGTTATATATACAACGTTTTGTTTGCAGTTCCTATGTCTTTGATGCGCTGAATCCGAATCCGTTGAGTGCCACTATCGAAACCTTGATAATTTTTGTAGAAATGCATACATCCAAGATGGCCGCCAGTTTTTATCAATTTGCCATATACTGACACGCATATGTTCTATTTTAGTAATTTAAAACGCTTTAAGTTGGTTTTCAGGATCAGAAATGGCTAGGTAAAGTTATTAATTAATTAAATATTTATCTTTTCAGTATAAATTCAAATTGTCCGCCAAAACATTATGTTTATAAATAAATGCGATCAGATGAAATGTTTCGCAATTTAATTTGTGGAACTGGAATATGCTGGGAGAGAAAATCACATTGATAACTTCTCAAAGTAAATACAAACACGAATGCATTATATACATACTATACAAAAACTTAACATGGCCGCCAACTATCAGTTTGTGATTGTTTGCAGGTACAATAGTAATTGCTCTCATCAGATAATAATATATATATAAAAACCATGAAATCCAAGATGGCCGACAAATAATATACAACGTGATGCATATTGATATATATTTAGGTGACGTAGCTTCACATCAGGATATCATGTTACATTAACAACTGTTGTATAACTTGTGTGTTATTATAATAATATATTATTGTCATTATCTGACAAAACGGGAGTCATTGCCTTGAGGTCAGATCAACCAGCCCATCTACGTCATATCAGAGTTTGCACTCGTCGATATTATTCTCTCACTGAACAATCGAGTTTACCTCTAGCAAATAATGTGAAGTTGGATCAGACTGAATGAGTGTGTCAACTGATAAGAATCGGTTGATTGGTGAAAAATAAAATAGTTCCGGATTTTTGAGATTATGGCCCATATATATGTATACGTGTATATATGTGTCAACAGTTCTTTATTGTTTAGCGACCAGTAGTTATATGGTACGGGCAACTGATTCTCTCAAATTGTGTTTATATAACCAGTATGCAAGCTTCAATGATCATAGCATGAACACAGTTAGCATCCTCTGACATCGTCTTTTTCGTTGTGGAAAGTAAAGAAAAAGTACTTTGAAGCCGACATATCTGAATCCAAACACTCTTTGCACTATAGCGGGCTTTCAGGTCCAAAGTATTTTTCGTCAATAACAAAAATGTCACCTTCCCCAAAAAAAAAATGTTTGTTGACATTCCTTTAAATATTGATTTTATAGGGAAAATACAAATTGTCTGTAGGAACTTAAAGGTACATGCCCACTCAGTAGGCATAACCTATTCTTTATAGGAATTACATAAGTGCATAACTGTGTCATTATTCCACCAGATCTAAAAAATTATGAGTGCCCGCTATGCAGATATAATCATTGAGTAATATTTATTTTATTGAAAGTGACGCGCGGCGGTATCAGGCTATTTTCATATGCAAATGAAGCATGATATGTTTTAATTATTTATACGAATTGAATGGGTCAACTGAAAAAATAATATTTTCGACAGATTATAAAGTATGATCATTGCACATACAAAATAAATACAGAGAATAAATAGTAACGTCCGTTAACATTTTAAGAAAAGACGGCTATTGCACCTGGTATCAGTTTGGAAATTTACGGCTGATATAAAATGTATAATAATGCCAATCAATGGGTGGGGTAATGGTGAATGAATGTTTATTTTGCCAGAAAATGTCTCAGATGATGCAGGTGCGTTCTTTAAGAATATGAACAGCCAATTTCGCCTCAGGTCGGGTATTATTTTTTTGTTTCGCTGAGTTTGAATACAGACTACAGAAAAGTGTATAGAAACTGTGACTGCTGGTAATTTCAAGATATTTCTAGTCAGTTACTTTGGAACAGTTTTTACAACTTTAGCAAGCCAATTTCTGACCGTTTCTTCAAAACAGTTCCGAAGTGTTGACCAGCAGTCACGAATTCTACACAATTACCCGCCTTCCCTGAGCTTTATTTCAACAAAATCGGTGGACTAGTATAAGAAAGTTGTAATACAAATAAGTCGAGGTGAAAGTGGCCTATTTTAGCTGTTAACATATCAAAAACGCGCACCGGCATTCCCCTCTGTCTATGTGCCCGCAACGACATGTGGAACTGTGCTTTTTGAGTTGGTAGAACCAGTTCGCGATTTTATGGCACCAGGATAAAATGTGCACCCGCTATCTGTCCTTGGGGAAATACGGACTTCCAACATGTTGGCCCGGCCTAAAACATCCTTAAGCTGTTAAAGGGCCATTGCCTTTAAACAGTATGCAAGCTGTCCTAATATAAGCCAAATAGTATTATACATGATGTAATAGAGACCAGTCTAACGTATTTTGATTTCAATTTTTTCGGAGAAGGATTTTAGTTCATCGGCATTAAAACGTGGAACAGACAGTATAGGCGAATAGTATTAGACATAAAATCGGGAAAAAGTAGCCTAAGCTGAAATTTTCAGTATAGGTCCAGAATATTATTAGGAGAAACATATCAAAACTCCCCATGAATCCAAATGGAGCTTAGGCATCACGGGACGGTTGAAAATAGCCAAAATTGACTGCTTTTCTGAGGGCGGCGGGTGACTTATAAAAATCACCGCCTCTCACAATCAGTTAAGGAGGCTCTTGCGACAAGTATTGAAAAATACTCGCAAATGAAGTACAAATCGCGCGCCACAATAAAAATTCAGTAACCGCATCAGATGTGTTCAATTAATTTTTTACAAAGTTACCCCACCCACCTATTTTTGGCCAAAAGTTTCAACACAACTAAATTTATCGGAATTGTTTTCATGAAAATATGAGGCACAGATACTTTGTTATGTCTTGTTCTATCACTTGTAACACCACACCATTTTCTGAAAATGATTTCAAAGCGGGGTCATAACCAGCTCAAATTTTCGCTACAGATGTACGAAAAATACCTTAAATTCTGACGCGAAACCGTACCGGCGAGACAGCATAGCAGGCGACATTTTCCAAGATGTCAAAATCAACTGGAGCTAGCATTCAGTTTCGTAGAATTATGAAATACTCTAAAAAATACACCTAGTCAAGCCTCCCAAAGTCGAGAAATATTCATAAACCTATTTTTCTAGACACACTGGTGTAACTTACAGGGTCGGTAGTGAAGTATATAGAAAATCGTCCACCCCCTTTTTAAAGCTAGCTGCCCACTGTGCCGTGAGACCTTAATTCAGATTTCAGGATGGCGTCTAATATGGCTGCCATAAATTGATTAAGCACATACAGATGTCTATAATGATCACATCCACACGTAATATGGCAGAACATCACTGAACAATGCACATACATTGTATTAACCTTTTCTATACTTCCAAGTCGCTTATCCTTTCAAATATCCAAGATGGCTGCCATGATGGCCGACAAAATAAGTAAAAGTTGCATGTTCTTTACATTTTTTTAATTGATGTAGGACCTGCAGTTATTATTATTAAATAAATTAATATTTGAAATAAAACGGTGTCCAAGATGGCCGCCAAACCCTGTTACAATACGTTGTCCAATGTGCATAACAGATGGCCGCAGCCCGTATGTCGAGTTCGCCGAGGCTTTTGATAGTCCGAGGGCTTATCAATGGTCCCAATGTGTAGTGATCATATCAGGGTGTGTGCAAGTGGTTAGCTATATAGGAACTTAAAACATTTAATTAAAATTCAAAGTTAACGCAATGTAATTTGACATTGACAGTGAGTAGCTAGACCAATTGGATGAGCTGCAGAATGAAAGTATGGATGGTGACAAAACAAAACGTTTGAGATTTCAAGTAGACGCGACTTAGCATTACTTAGACATAAGTGATTTGAAAACATTAACTTAGATTTCGGACTAACCCTCCCACGGATGTAGAAATGTCATTGTGATCACAATGGCTCGCTTTCAACAAGTGGGCTCGACAAACAATTGCATTCGCTTCTGTCTTTCTTCTGACATTAACTATACTTGTGATAACATAAAGTGTATTGAAATACAACATAGTATGTACGATATATGTAATTCAATGTGGCCTTCGATATGGCTGATAAAACTGCTAATTAATATATGTTATTGTTCCGTAGAAAACCATGAAAAACGTTTCATAAATATCTTACTTTTACCGTATTACTTTTATATATGAGGACATTGTAGACACAAAGCATACACTTCCTGTGAAATAAATAAGTATTTGTGAGGAAATATGTGTCGTTTTGCATGGCAGCAGTATTCATGTATGCCTTCCTTCATTGCATCAAGTTTTGTTATGATATTTCAGATTGTATATTTTAAGCTAAATATTTTATATATTATAATACTTATTTTATTAATTTAAAGTTAGGTAGCATGATCTTCTCAGATGGTTACTATGGATATAGTGTTTACAACGGTGCACGTTATGTAGTATACATACTGCAAATGGTTCCACGCAATACAATGAACATATTATATTAGTACAAACCCTAGGGTATAACAAAACGGAACGTTCAAACATATATACACTGTAAGTGTGTAACACACTACACACTAACTATCAAGGTATCATGGCCTTGATATATGATGTTTACAGCTGACGTTTAAAAAGTCACCTGTCCGTAGGAACAGTTTCATACTATCTGGCATTATGTGTACCATAAAGTTATGCGTCAGATGTATGCATACCAGCACGAGTTGAAACCTGTGCCATATGATACATGTTATGCGGCATTGCATACTGCAATAACAGCAGTATGAGTACTATTTGATGCATTCATCACTCTAGACATGAAATACACATTTATCAATATATGCGATCACATTAATATTATACATAGGATTAATACTGTGGTGGTATGCATATGTTATACAAGTTCTTGCTGATGTCGGAAAGTGGAATGTGCCACTTGTTAGAATGAGAATTTTGCATTTAGATGTTCGTTAAATTATTGTTGACTTGGTAAATTTATATGATCATAATGAATCTATTAGTATAAGATGGTTTGCTAAAACGCATTATAACCTCTGTCTATACGACACTGGAGTGTGATGTTTTGGGGCACCAACCTATCTGTAGGTAACATGAGGGTATCATAACACATGTACTATGCAACGGATGACGTTCTCCTCGACTGCGGATGTTGATATATTAACCAGGATGAGGATATATCATGTGCCTATTAGTGAGACAGCATGATTGATATACACACACGTCCACACCCATAGGTTAGCGAACACTATCTATTGCATAAACTCCCGCCTGCTATTCTCTTACCAAGAATTGCAATCCAGCGGTCCTTGAATTGCAATTCGTCCCCTCTGAAATTGCAGTCTAATTGCGGTCCAATCGCGGTCCCGTTTTAGCGATCATTCTTTCACGATACCGTTTGTGCGGTCATTCTTTCGCGGTCCAGTTTGTGCGGTCATTCTTTGGCGATACCGTTTGTGCGGTCATTCTTTCGCTATTTGCGGTAAAAACTTAGCGTTACGCGTATATATACACCTAATTCTACTATAGATGTATATTGTATTGGATTTTAAATGGCTAAATAAAATACAGATAGGAAAATATATCTTTTCGTCAGAAAAAATCAACTATTTCGATTTTATTGCCGCATTGGTCAAGCAGAGCGGTCCGCTGGTTTGACCGCAGAGCGCAGCGTAAAGCGGTCATTCTTTCGCAGTTTAAAGACAAAAAGGAGCGTAAACTGCAATTAAAAGCGGAGCGCAGCGCTAACTGCGCTATAAGTATTGCAATTCCGCAACCAACTCTTTTGATCGCAGTCACATGATTGCAGTCCGATTGCGGTCCAAATGCAATTAATGGAAACGCGAATTGCAATCCTGCGTTCCAGGAATTGCAATTCGCCTGGTAAGAGAACCGCATGCCACTCTGTAGCATCATTAACAACAGTAATACAGTTTGGAAGTAATGGCCGCGACTTTTAACAGAACAGACGACTCATAATGGCTGACTTGCTGCGGGTGGGAGTATATCCGCTGTGATACGAGAAACAACGTATTGCTTATTTGTATCCACTGGGTACGAGAACTAGGACATATTTAGCCAATTGGTATCCGCCGGAATACCGTTACCGTAAATATCTGGGTACCACTAAACTTTGTAGCTTTGCCAAGGACATAGTTGTCCAATTGCATTTGTACCTGCTGGATACGACAACTAGGACATATCTTGCCAATTGTATCCACTGTACCTATGCTTTCCGTAAATGTCCAGGAAACACCAAGCTTGGCAGCTTTGCTATATATGCATACATGAAATATGGACCACCCACAGCATTCCGTATGGCCAGCAAAATAGTGTATTGACCGCAGATTTGATTCCGCTCGGTCGTGGTTTATGGTCTGTATGAAGTCGCGACGAGCGCGACATGAGAGGAGATCGAAGAAATGAAATGGTTAATTAAAGTTGTTCTTCTGTGTGGGGGGTGGGTGAATGAGTTGTTCTTCGGCCAGTTGATCCAGTGAAAAGAACGAAAGCAATTCGATTCGGCTCATATTTAAGGGTGGGAATTAGTTTAAACAATATTTATTTCAAGTTGTGGCAAGTGATATATATATACATACAATTGAGAACAGGATTAGAAAACAAGCTTTTACACTTTTAGCTTTTAATTCTTCTCCTGCAGAAGATCAGTTTTACAATATGGCTAAGGAACAAGTTGGTAAAATAAGGTAATATTGTATGAACAAACCCCAAAAAAATAAATGTGTATATCAAAATGAATACGTCACACCATGATGGAAGCGTATGTGTTATTTGAACGTCTCACTTACGTTGGACAGTACCGATCAGAAGGGACTTAGCTAAAACGCAGGCCGCTTTATCATGGTGCGCAACATTGGTATTTATAAGAGAAATTGAAGACATAGGCAAGCTCAACACCGCCAGACCGAATGCTGAGGTAGTGTCCAACGTATCCATTCATGTTTAGCACTGGTAATATGAAAACTTCGTTGAAAAGTTAACTAAACGCTGAATGGTTACTCGGGCCCGGCTCCTGCTATCCGTATACAGGTGGGTGAGAATGTACATTGATCTCCATTAAGTGTTTTACATTGAAATTAAAATATGAAAAAATGTTCTGAGACACATGCGAACTTTCTCTAACATAATGTAACTACGTCACACCCGTCCCCGGACTACACCGCACAACACACACAGAACACTGCGTAGAGGCAAGAATGCAAGGTAATGGTGTTTGATGACCCACCAACACAAAGAGTATCATTTAGGGCCAAGCAATTTAGATGAAGAAAGTAATAGTCAAATTTGATGTGCATTGTGGTAGGCAATCAGATGATTAGGGTAAAAATAAAAAATAATTTATTATGAGCAATAGAAATGAGGAACATGTATAAAATGAGGCTAGCGAGGACAATTATGCATTAATTGTGGTCTATGTGTTATCTAATAGGTTACATGTACATGCATACATACACATGCATACACATGCATGTATACACCTGTACACACGTATATATATACATACGCACGCATCTATAGCCATAAACACACATACATGCGAAATAGTTACGTCAAGAGAATCGTCTTGTGGCGAGCAAGTATGTTTGTACCTGAGTGAATATGTGTTTGTTCTCTTCAAAGCTTAGTCGTTCGTTACCAAATAAGTAGTTATCGACAACTGGAGGACAAGGGAGGTTTTCTAGGTATTGTTATCGTATGTGCCGGTAATTGTTGCACTGTAACAGGAAGTGACTGGTTGTTTCTATGACACCACATGTGCAGTTGGGTGTGTCAACTATCGACCTACGGTGAAGGTCATAATTTAATGAACTACATGATAGGCGAAGGCGTGTATGGAGTATTTGACCCTGTCTCGACCCGATAGTATATAAAGGCGAATATTTTAATATGTTTTTGTTCAAGAGTGCTTTAAAGGACGTTATTGTTGGGCTATTTCTAGTCGCTTCAGACAAAGAATTTCCTTTCCTTCGTCCAGTGCTTTGCATATGTTATTATATATAGCAATGCCAACTGATTTACAGTCGAATCTCCTCTTATAAAACCAGACTGGTAGCAAGTAAGTTTGTTATTTGTAGTTATAAAGTTATATAAGTATTTGTGTATGCATCGCTCCATAAGCTTACCTATGCAACTGAGAAGTGATATATGTCTGTAGTTATGTGAACTTGATGGATCCGACTTCTTAAAGATTGGAGTGACATTGGCTAATTTCCATGGGGAAGGGAAGAAAGATTTGTTTATCAGCTTAAGATTGAAATACTTAGAAAGGGGAGTATATAGTTCCCGGGCGCCTTCGCATAAGAGTCGCGGACTAATAAGGTCTGGACCGCTAGCTTTGGATGGATTTACTAAAGCTATGGCGTCAATGACGTCTGTTGGAGAAATTGAGATGGTCGATAGGCTATGAGGTGAATGTGGTGGAGTAGGAGGCTGTCACACTAGGGTGACACCGAGCTAGTCTACTGAAGGGACGGAACACCAAGCACGTTGTGGACAGAGACAACAAGGTATATTTTTACAAGTATGATATATTTACATAAATGATAAACACAAACAAGAGATGAATATGTCAGTACGGACAACGTCCCCTAGCAGTCACCGCCACAGGCCCTTGCACAACCAAGGCACATCCTCGATTCTGGAACAGGTAGGTAAAGTCAAAAGTAAACGTCATCATAATCTGGATAAATATCCAATGTTAGAGATCATCTAAACAACTCCGGCTTCCGCCATGATGGGAGTGACGTTATAATAACGTCGTAAAGTTACTGGTTCTTAGGAGATACTGAGCCTACTTGGGCGGATGGGGTCCATAGCGCATCGGTGAACGTCCCTATCGATTCTTCACGTCCTTTGACGGAATGATGTCACCGGAATATGCCCCACTCGATTACGCCCTTGGTCCACGCGGAGCAGAGTCCCCGCTAACACACGGTGTCGTGTCGTGGACTCCAGAATAAGTAAATAACTCTGTGTTGCGTACTGAATTACGCAGACACAAAGTAGGGACGTGCCGTCGCTCGTTGCTGACTGGCTGGCTGCCTGGCTGGTATACTGGTGTACTGGCTGGTGTACTGGCTGGGACTACAAAATACCAACGGTGTTGTTACCAGAATGTAACATGATTATAGTCTCAATAATAGTCACAGTAGTGCACATGAAATCAATATCCTGATTGCATGGCAATACTTAAACATCATCATATATTACAATGATGAAACATGATAAAATGCAATGCACTCAAAGATATTTTCACTAATTGGAAGAAGGGGCTGATGGAATTCATAAGTCGGAAAATGCGATATAACACATTAATGAACAGCCCCTATATCTAGTGTACCCAACGATATACCTCTTCACAGCCGTACATGTGAATACAGACCGTCTTCACAGTTATTTACCATTAGTAAACAAACATTTGATTGCGACAGCCCTTACTTTGATCAGACTGCCCGTGGCCAACTGCGCTAACTTAATAAAGAGCAACTGTGCCAAGTATTCTCCTGTACAGACTCATAGTATTACATTACATTACATTACTAATAATAAACACTGTATACTCTAATCAGACTGTAGGATTCCACAGGCTGACCCAAAGCATCAGTGATTGAAACAAATTATGCTTCACATCATGTCCTTATTGCAGCTTACTGGTGTATAAATCAGTGCACTTAGAGCAGAACTGTCTGATCTGGCCTATCTTGGTCGCAATAGCATTTACAATATTTACAACACACTGCGAACGTAATACGACTTAATAAAATGAATGTACAGACGACTGGGTTAGGAGTTAACATGTGTTTCCCCATAGAGTAATGAAAGTCGTCTAGAAAAGTCACGTTACAATTGTGACATGTTAAAATTGGCAATATTCTCATGTATTGTACAGGGCGCAGACTGATATTCGATTGAATCGAACATAAAATGCATGGCTAATGTTAGTGAACATTTCAATCAAGTTCGCCCTTCGTTTTTACAAATACAATAAATTGCTAATGCAATTAGTCAGAGTGACATGCAACAAAACACATGAGAATAATATGCCATTACAATACTCACGGAATGCTCCCACATGCCAGTCCTGTAATCGTTATTATGTACACGTAAGCACGACGAATTAATGAATCAATAATATTTGATTAAGGGAGATAATATACATCAGCGGATACATGCCATACGGCTTTTATTGACCAAGCGTTTGGTCGAAACGGGGCCAAATAACTTAAATAAATTAAATAGTGCAGTATTATCGAGGATACGATAACACTGCGTAGAATTGCCGGTCTTGGCAAGATTCACACTTAAATGGCAGCATTAGAAAGTAACAACAACATATGTACTCACCAATTCCCAGTGAAAAACTTGCGCTCCAATGTCACAAGAATGAAATAATATATGGTGCTACAACGAATATATACCCCCACCCTAGTGCATGACTATCCCATGTAGTCTGTTTGTCAATGTAAAACTTATGTGTCCACATTTGGCTTACAATTTTACGTAAGTGGACTAATGATCTGACAGTCAGTCTAGCTCATGAGATATCTGGTGAATTAGTCTGAAATACTTCAGTCATAAATAGGTATGACTTACTAGGTAATTAGGCTAGCATCTAAGTCTGCATATACAATGTAGATCACCCAGATACGACCAGTGCAAACTCCAATATTGGTGGTCCGTGCGCGGTTTCGGATAAAGCGCTATTCTCTCCAGCGGTGTACTCCACGGGCGATATTTCACACACCAATACCTATTCGACCGTCTTGTACTAGAATATTCGATTACTGCTCTAGACTATGTGACCCGTGTTACAATTAATGGATGATACAGAAAATAGTCGGCTACGATTCATGACAGAGGCAGGATATGCCCCGTCGATATTCGATTGTTTAGAGAAGAACATATTCAGTAATTCTGTTTTGTCGTCGTCCGATGAGGCATCGATGCCGTCGTCTATCAATGTTGGGATTGTTGTTGATTTATTGTTAGATTTCAATTGCTTAGCGAGTTTAAACCATGTCTTTATGGGAGTATTTGGATCATTAACTTTCTCAGTAATGTTAGTATCGTATTTAGACTTGCACTTTCGGATTAGTTTAGTTACTTCGTTTCTCAGTTTTCGAAAAGTGGCCCATACGGAATCGGCGTTTCGCTTTTTTATGAGCTCTATTGCGTTTCCTCATCGCTTTCCTGATAGTGTTGTTGAACAGGGGATATCGTTCGGCCTAATTGTGACTAATTTATTTGGTATAGTTTCCGATGCTGCTTTGGAAATGGAGTTCGAAATATATTCTGCCGTGCTGTCTAAATTTTAAGAAGTTCTTGCCAGTTGACTGCATTTAGTTTTTCTCTGAAAGCATCGTAATTGCCTTGTTCATAGAGCCATATTTTTCTTTTGTATGTAGCTGTTTTCGTTTTTTGGGGATTTCAGAATAGCAACTACCGGGCAGTGGAATCTGACTAGATCAGGAATGAAAGGATCTGCAACAAAACTTGTGATGATGTGTCTCGCTTGTTTGACAAATATTAGGTCGATTAGTGAACAGGAGTTTTCAGTAAGATGAGTGGGTGTAGAAATTAATTGTTGTGCGCCATAAGAAGTGATGAGCCTGCTCATTTTATTTGTATGTGAAGACTGTGTATTTATGTTGAAGTCCCCACAGTAACAATAATGTTGTCACATACTTGATTGAAAGCGCGGTCAATACTTTCTTCTAGTAAAATCCAGTGGCTATTGTTTGAGTCTGGTGGTCTAATATTTTGTTCCGATTTATGTGTAGCTCAATCCAGAGAGATTCAATACCATTTATTGCTAAGTCTAAACGCCGTGAAGCGTGTAAGCCTTCTTTTATATAAATCGCTACTCCACCACCATGTCTATCTGGTCTGTCACAACGGAAAGGGGGGTTAACATTAGAGATAAGTAGTTCGTCGTCAGTCGTCGTTTGTGAGAGCCATGTTTCTGTGAATATAATTACGTCATATGGTTGTGCTTCGATTTGCAAAATGTCTAATTTTGGTTTAAGACTTTGTATGTTCAAGTGGTTAACACTGATACGACTGTTAAGTAGGTCCGTATATGAGTCTGTTGATAAAGATGAGGAGTCCATATTGGAGCTTGGACCAGGGTTGGGATGAATATCGCCAGATTTTAATAACAGGAGTCCTTGTATATTGGCCGAGTACGACGCATAACATATATGTATACACTCTGTGTTGGTGCTGCACCAGGAATCGACTGCCTCCCGCTGCTGGCTCACGGAAACACCAGACCTAGTTGATATGGGACCAGATCATGAGCTATAACATAATATGAGGCTTCCGTGCACCAGCGCTGTGCGTAACGGACGGGCGGAGAGGGACGGATGGGATGACGTGAATATTTATTGGGTGACGTAGGTTCGCAGAGGTGCCGCATACTATACATGAACAAAATATAACAAAACAACAGAGCTGATATGAAACCCATCTTCCGGCGTCTGAGTGGGATAATAGGACGCATGTTCTATTTTTAAAAAGATTATTGGCATGATTGTTTCTGCATGTACATGATACAAGTTGTAATGAAAGTGATTCGATAAACATGTATAGTTTGAATAGACTGCATGTCATTGCGTAGTATCCCTGTGAACCAATATCTATATAATTAGAACGTTAATGAAATAACACAATCCACGTTCTCCTGATTCTATGGGGAGTAAATGTGTCGGTCATATATATCAATGTGGTGTTACTTCCCTTGTATATCTACATGTACAGTACCGCCAATGGACATCTAAATAGTAAGTATCGCTCGTCACACTCCTCGCGGGCTTGACCTATTAATGAATGGGTTTCCCGTGCCGTCGTCTAGTCGGGCTGCGCGCATGACATAGTCTGTGTCAGTGATGCATTTACATCGATATTTGGAACTATTACGCCTAAAGTTATACATGCAAATAGTATTTATTTTATATGCATGTCCTTATAGTGTGCAGTAATCAGATGGATTTCTAAATATCGAAATCACATGTATATGTATTAGAAGTACAAATACGTTTGCAATGTACAAGCTTGGGTAACGATATTTGCTTGTTACGCATAGGTGGACACATCAGGGATAATAAGCAATGACGTGCATGAATTCCCGGCGATACAAAGGAGTTTAGCAATACAAAGGATGTGCTCGGATAGCCCTTACAAAAGTGGAATTATTAAGCTGATGACCAGCGTAGATATATCCTCACAATTGTCGAGCGCCGCGACAATGTACACCGCTAAGGCAGGATGCAGTGAAGACAATGGCCATGCTACACATCATGTAGCCAGGTCTGGATCCACACTGTCTCAAGCATCTCGATGAATGACCTGGAGACGGCTGGCCGGTTAATGTGCTGACATACATAACATTAAGCCGGTTTTATGCTGTGCGTGGTACACTTCTAGACACTGTGCATGTGCATACGTGATGAGTTTTACGTGTTGTCAGTGTTTTCATGCAGCCTGATCCAGGTCTATTCCAGTTTGCGCGTTTAATGGTGCTCCGTGTGATATCAAGACTAACCAGTAGTAACACAAGATAAGAACACGCCACGTGTAGTAATGGATTTGTCAAGGCATTGAATCTACACATGCGTATGAACATACACGGTACATAATAATGCATGTGGCCTACTAATTATACACGAATAAAAGAAGTAGTCCGCATGTTTTATTCAACCAACGTAACACCGGGCCGAAAATTTACGTATAATATTCCATTATAGCTAATTAGGGGTGAACTAGTTGACGGCTGGTTTAGGACGATGTGCAGGTTTCAACATGAAGGGTCATAGTTCGTATTATACTGGATAGTGTTACTCTTTGAGTTAATAGTGGGTGGCAGTGACTGGCGAAATGGGGCCTATATCAGTGGGTGAAGATTCCGATTCTGTAGCGCATTTCTGCAGCCTGCTAATAGCACTGTCTATGATTTAGAAGAGGGACACATATTTTGTTGACTGGCCGACGAACAGTGTAGACCCAAGTCAGATCTCGCGAATACACAAGCCGCTATTGGTCTACTACCATCGCATAGGACACAAGCACGATTTCTCCAGTCACCGCCACATATACCCATTGGTAAGCCCATGGTAAGCATGGTAAGCAAATGTCACATACTGCTATACATCTCACGTATTTTGGTTAACAGGGTAGGTCATGATCATGCGGAGATCCTTGCAGTCATGTAGTGAGTTTCTTTATGTACACGTAGTCTGGGCCGCATGGTACATGCAATCTTAATGTACAAGTAATTTAACATCTAATATATGTAGCTGCTCAGGTAAAGCATTAACCATTAGAGTGCTGAATTAAATGTTGTCGTCTGCTGCTTATTTACTACTTTCGGTTCTTCCCACCAAACTTATGGTTTGACAACACTCCATAATCATCTTCAGTGGAAGCGATTCTAATGTGTTGTCAAACCATATCACTACTTAGAATAAAGACAAGATACAAAACAACAACAGACGACAATCTTCGTTTTCCACTTTCTCAGGGTCAATCGCCGAACCGCGTTCACCTGTTTCTAATTTAAGTTCGGGGTTCAAGTGGGCATCGTGTAACCAGCTACACTACTGTATTTATCCAGCTTATGAGCGAGAAAGTGGTGATGTGGATGTCTTGTGGTAGACACTGTTATTTAACACTGAACATACATATACACTGACCAGGGTATGTTGGTGCTACATGCATTGGCGTAGTAGGACCTAGTTCTATGTGATATAACTTCGGCAAATTTATTTATCTTTTTTTGTTTTCATTTTATTTGCCATAGTTATATCGCTAAGCGTTAATTTACGGTCGCAAAATCCCGACCTGATTTCATGGCGGGTTTTCTAAAGCAGATTTCTCCCATTTAAAAGTATTTCATCACAAACATTTCATGGAATCTGATTTGGTAACTGATTAATAAGTTCTATTACAGTTTACCTTTACGAATTTGCAGCATATATTTCTTTTAAAAGCGTCAAATATATGGAGACGGTCAACAACTTTCTGAAATTGTGTCAAACGGATTACAAAATGACAGACGTGATTGATATGGTGTATGTATTTTTAGAATTTTTAGAATTTTTTAAACGAAACGAAATATATTATTCAATTGATATCGCAAACTGACTGATGCTTACGTTTAACGGCCGCACCGACTCAAAGGAAGTGCACGCCGTCCTAATATTGCAAACAGTATCACGAAACATTTATTATATACAACACCTCTCTCCCAATCTCTCTCTCTCTCTCTCTCTCTCTCTCTCTCTCTCTCTCTCTCTCTCTCTCTCTCTCTCACATAATTTCTATAATACAACTCTCTCTCTCTCTTTCCTCTGTCCATTCTGTCTATAATACAACTTGCTATATCACAATCTCCATACTTTGAGGTACTGGTCACCTGTGTATACCGACATGTGAAGTACACATACAGTTGTACTCGTACTCAATATACAAGATGCAAAGAAATTAGAAGGTAAACCTCTCCCCATTTCCGGGCTGGAGACCGGCAAGGTATATATCAACACATGTTCCCGTCCACGTAATTAAATAAACGGATACATATGTTGCTAAATTATACCCATGCAGGGTTAGTTTCTTTTTTTTCATAAAAATAGTATTAATGAGCACCAATCGTGATCGGTACGGTACACATTGATACCAGGCATAACGTTCCAAAAGACAAAAATATATTTATTTATTTATTTTTAATAGTATACCCACAGCAATGCATATGTTTATTAGTTAATAAAAAAGTATATCTGGTATTTGTTTTTACTGTTGATGCTGAAATGGATATAATTACAAAACCATAAATAACACTATGGCTATGAAATGTTTTAAATTATTCAATATATAGCACAGTTTGGGACGGAAACTGAAATGTATATTAACGGTTTAAATATATATATGTTGCATTGCTGTAGGTAACTGTAAATTTGTACTTTTTATTCATACATTCTGTTAGGCGTCATGCAATATATATTTAACCAACATGTTACAAAACTTACTTATTTTCCATTTTGTAAAGTAGCAATGCTATACTATTGACCAAATAATACATGATTTTCTAGATATTTTCTTCAATGCGGTGGGCCGAATCATGTGGTCTTACCAATCGCAATGTGCTGTGAACACTCATATGAACAGTATTGCCCACACCTGAAAGTCAGACAGTTCGTAAATGAGTGATCACGAAACATTCAGACAAGCAAGAAACTTAATATGGAGACACACCATAATAAACTTCTTCATACCCATAGGAAGGAATCGCAATAATATAATTTAATATTATACTTTATAAACAAAATTCAGCAAATTACCTTCACCGGTGTATGTATACTATATTTTATATATCTGATAAAAGCTATTGGCCGGAAATGTGTTCATATAGTATATATTTGAAAATGGCACATAATATAGTTATAATTGAAGAAAATATCATGAAAATCCTGGAAGAAAAAGAAATTCACCACATTATCTGGAGATTTAGAGGAAATACCTTGATAATTATTGATATTATTGTAAAAGGTATATCGATAAAGATAAAATTAGCTGCCCTAATGAGCTTCTGTAGATACGTGTTGCGGAATCGAGAGGTTTGCGGCGCCGCGCCGCGCTAACCAGGTTTAACATCCCCATCACGAGAGAATATAATCACTGGCCGTACCAAGGCGATATCCTTGCTGTCATGTTTCTTGCGACGTGTTTTTGTTTTTTAGTTGTTCGACTAGAACCGTAATTTTATTGGTGATTCTTTGCGAGACCTGTTATTGTTATTATTATTTTTGTTTTATGTACTTTTAAATTTTGTCGGAGACCGTACACAGCTGATTTTGGAGTGCGTTATTTGCCACTTTAAAGACTTTGCAACTACCGCTGTACTCGTACCATAGTTCGCCATGGTTGTATTGTTATTCCTTTGTTTATGCTTCTCTATTTGACATATATATATATATATATTTTTCCTGCATTTGTTCTGCTCTCTCCTAATGTTTTAATACTCTGTTGCGTCAGTGTGCCCTTAAGGACCACTTCATTCTTTGAATGTATTTTTTTCTATTTTGCAATGTTGTCTATAAGTGTAGCAGAGCAATCCCTGCCGACACCGAATATCGACTAAAACCTAAATTAATATATTGTTGATGTGCTGTGATTATCTGTAATGTTAATAGTCCTGTAATCTTTTGTCCAATACCTGAATGATACTCGTTTGTTTTGGTGAACCGTTAAGTACAATTACATCCCACCTGATTGGGGTTTTGGATTTGACCTTTCTCCATGAAACGAGCTTCTATCAGAAAATATAACTCCATGATAGTATACATGTTCATCAGTTCGGTTGTGTTCATCATATTGTTATTTTTACCCTAATCCTTTGATTATCTACCACATCTCTACCACATCTGACACACTAATATTTTACTATTATTTCTTCTTCGTCTCAATTGCTCGGCCCTCAATGATACTCGTTTGTGTTGGTCGGCGGTGAAAACCCATTTTATTCTTTCCATGTATTATTTTCTATTTTACAATGTTCTCTATGAGTGTAGCAGAGCAATCCCTGCCGACACTGAATAACTATTAAAACCTAAATTCATTTATCGTTGGTGGGCTGTGATTATCAGTAACGTTAACAGTCCTGTAATCGTTTTGTTCAATACCTAAATGATACTCCTTTGTGTTGGTGAACAGTTAAGCACACTTACATTGCATTCCATCTAGTTGGGCTTTTGTTTATTGTCACTTTGCTGATGTCTATATTTTATGGCACATGCATGAGTTATACCATGTAAACATTGCAGCTAATTCCATCATTGTATACATGTTCATCATTTCGGTTGTGTTCATCATATTGTTAGTTTTACCCTAATCATTTGATTATCTACCACATCTGACATACTAATATGTTCTATTATTGTCTTCTTCATCTGAATTGCTTGGCACTTAATGATGCTCTTTTGTGTTGGTGAACCGTTAAGCACAATTCCATTCCATCTGGTTGGGTTTTTTATTATTGTGACTTTGTTGACGTCTGTATTCTATGGCACATGCGGAGCTATTCCAGGTGAACATTGTAGATATGCTTAGCTTTCTCCATGAAACGAGCTTCTATCAGAAAATATAACTCCATGGTAGTATACATGTTCATCAGTTCGGTTGTGTTCATCATATTGTTATTTTTACCCTAATCCTTTGATTATCTACCACATCTCTACTACATCTGACACACTAATATTTTACTATTATTTCTTCTTCGTCTCAATTGCTTGGCCCTAAATGATACTCTTTTGTGTTGGTGGGCGGTGAAAACCCATTTCATTCTTTCCATGTATTATTTTATATTTTACAATGTTATCTATAAGTGTAGCAGAGCAATCCCTGCCGACACTGAATAACGAATAAAAGGTAAATGCATTTATCGTTGGTTTGCAGTTAACAGTCCTGTAATACTTTTCGTCCAATACTGTTCAACCAAACTCTCGATAAAGACGGTCCTGGGTGTACCCCGTCGATGAAGAGATTGAAATTTGTATAATTTCTACATTCCCCCCTGGTCTTCCTACTCTTTTGGATGTCGAGGTTGAACTTCGGCGAAGTTGTGTCAGTGTTGAGGCTGTCGATGAAGGTATTTAGCTGGTCAATGGAGTGTTTCAGAGTCACATCATTCTCCGCAAACCCACCTGTACTTGGATGCCCTCTGCATTCGTTCCAGATTTTTACAGATAAGTATGGTATGTGCAAGAATATGGTTTTAACTCGTCCTGCATGTTCACCTAGAATTTTAGTTTTGGCAGCATCTAGGTTTGCTTTCACCGCGTTTATGGCAGCATCTTGATTTGGTTGCTATACAGCTTGTACATTTCTTTGTAGTCTAGGTTTGGTATGTCATCACCTGGTACAGTATTATTTGGCATTTAAGCGTTTATAACAATGCTTCTACGCCTGTCTAATTTCTTTGACAATTTATCAACTTTCGGTTTCTTTGGATTCTCCTTGTGCACGAAGCCCGGGAATGCTACGTGATATCTACCACTTTCAGCAGAAAAGAGACGCTCTTCACACAGAAAATCCATTAGGGCCGGAACATTGCTATCGCGGTTGCAGGATCTCCTACGATGGCGGTAGACTTCATTCTCAATAACCTTTGAATCAAAGACACTGTCTAGTGATTCACCTAAGGGACCTACCAGCTGTCCACAGCGCTGAACTGTAGTGTCAGTGTATCTGCTTTGTGCCGAGCATAACAAGTCCTTAAACAGTCTGTTCAGGATTTCGTTCATCAGATCCATGGGTAGATTACGTCCAATCCCTCCGCCATAATTCACCGTCCTGTTCCAGATCAGATTCTGACGCAGTCGATCTGGAAGCCACCCATGTAACGATGCTAGCAATCGATGAGTCAGTATGAAATACTTCGGATGCCTGTGCATGAAGAAACTTATTATGTCTAGTTTCCAAAACGAGATAATGGCTGGCCCATCCCCCTCTCGAACTGCATCCCGTCGACATAGCAGATTTAGTCCCCGCCATACTAATGCGATTGAATAATTTCGCTTATATTCATCCTGTGTACCTTTATTTATACATGCAGCACAATACCAGTCATCTATCGGCACATCTTCCTTTTTCATTCCCATGCATCTCCAGTGATACCATTCGTCGCCAACACATTTGTCCTCGTTAGCACAACCGATCATCGGTACAGCATCGCCAAGATCTTCATGGCAGACACAGAATTTATATGCGGGTGGTTGTGATGGCGAGCCCTGGAGTACAGATACATCGGTGTCATGCCATATTGCATCTACTACTGCATTTGCCACTTCGTCGACGTATGCTGTCTTCTCTTCCATAGAACATTGTTCTATTTGGGATGGTGCTTTTGCTAGCCTGCTAGTCTGATCATCCATTCCCATGAGTTCCATCGCAAGAAGGCACACCAAACCTTCAGTGGTCATGCACATCAACTCCCATGCATGTGTGAAGTTGTCGGATATGTCTGCCTTTACTGTTCTAAAATTAAACAGGTTCTTCAACTGCACTAGTGTACCACGATCAGACGAACTAGTTGCATTGAAGAATTCATCATGATAATCCTGCAGTAGGATCATTTCCTTGTGGAATTCCTGTGCTGCAGGTTCCAATCCATCTAGTCTTTCCCATGCAGTTAGTCCATTTGATCGAGCCTTTTGTGTATCGTTGTCTCTTTCACAGCTTAGGCCATCACCATAGACTAAAATGGTATGTGGATTATCATCAGTAGAAGGAACATACTTCTGTAATCGCTCATATATTCCGATTGCACCTTGTGTGCTGCATGGATTTTCATCAAACACATCTAAGTTCAAGATCACGCTCTTCTTGCTACTCTGGAAAGAGTGTTCGTGAAGGATGTGTGATAGTGGTATATCTGCGAAATGTTTGTGGAACCACTGTATATGTCTGAAAATATACCTTCCAACAATAATACCCATTCGCTTTCTCAGCTCACTGAAGTCACCTTCGCATGGCAGGAAACAATTCACATTCATATCGAATGCCTTTGTAACAGGAGCAGTCGGTAATCCTGTTGTTGGGACTCGATTTATAGCCATATAGCCAAGTGCCATATTCATGTATGTATTTCTTTTGGTTTGCGATGGATTTCGGGACTTGACCATTTTGCCGACATTATCCCAACAAAAGGCAAATCCTCCATGTCCTGTATCAGTTTCTGCGACGACAGTTTCTTCAGCAGTGTCCATCTTTTCGTCATTATCATCAGAATCGTCTGACCCTTCCACATCATCTTCTTCATCGGTAGTGTCATCCGCTATTTCAGACACTTCGTCATCATCTTCGTTAACTTGTTCTTCTATGTCAGATGAAGGATTCACCTCTTCTTCTATATTGGGGACAGTCATTGCCATGGCGATTGATTGCTCCAACTCCTCTTCTGGATTGTTGGGTGTCTCTGTCGCCATGACAAGACACTTTTCGACCCCTTCTTTGGAGGCCATGGCTGCCTTGTCGAATCCTTCCCTGATTTTGTCAACTGCAATTAGTGTATGGTCATAACTCATGCATATACCTGTATGTGCCAACTGCTTAATTGTTTCCCGTTTCAATCCGCCCGTCCAAAATTGAATTGATAGTAAGGTTTGCAGAAAATGTATCTTCCTAGGGGCTCGCGCGTGTAGCAATGTAGCAGCGGCTATGCCAAGATGTGGTAGAAGATTTATTGAATTTCCTCTTTTGAGCGATTCTTCGTTTGATGGAGTGGTAATAGCACTCCTTAGAACAGCTTCGAGAACTGGAGCCTGTGTTTTCATTTGCGATATTACCTTATTCCAGCCGAACATTCCGATATTGGGGATAGTGGTATCCATGGATAGCATAGTGTCTGCCTGAATGACCATGTTTACTTCTTTTCGGATTGTTCGTTTAATGAATTTCAGAAAATGTTTCTGTGAAGCTTTTGTTGCATGGAACAAGCCACTGATTGCCCTTCCGTACTTTCGGCAACGAACTGCATTTACAATAGAGTCCCATTTGGCAGTTTTGGACGGTTTACATGCAAACAGCGTCTTACGAGCTGGGGCAGTCACCTGAAACGTAAAAGTCGGGAGTTGCATTATTTGCTATGTTAAAGACTCTGCAACCACCGTTGTACTAGTACCATAATTCGCTATAGTTGTATTGCTTTTTTCCCTGGATCATTGGCCCATTAGGAATTATACTTCTTTCCTTGCCTCATAACATTATCAAAGAAAAGTGTACCACTCTTACAGAGAAACCATTTGCCAGATAACAAGTGAGATATTTGGCTTGCAACTTTTCTAAACCATACTTTACTGGTTCTCCGGCTAAAAAGTACTATGTGGACTTGATACTTGTTATGAAGTTTATATTTTATTTCGGACGGAAGTAATACCTGTTATTATACACCCCCCCCCCCCACACACACACACACACACACCCCCCGCATACCAAGTATGTCGAGGGGTATATAGTTTTCGTAATTCCGTCCGTCCTTCCGTCCGTCCGTCCGTCCGTCCGTCATTCCTTCCGTCCGTAGCATATGCGATGAAGTTTTGCTTAAGTCCTTGTATCTCTCCAAATAGAAGTAGGATTAACTTTCAACTTCACACATTTGCTTATCATCATCCATGTGTTCATCCTATCACCTACCCATGCCATCCGCATTCCTAAAGTCAAGGTCCAATTTGCGTCAAAGTTTTTTTATTTTGCATTTGTTGGTTGCTGTGTTCAGGCGGCGGCCGGGGGTATACGCTCACTTGCTCTAGTTTCACTAAGCATTTCAAGAAAACTATTGACATACTAGTAAATGACGTCAGAACTCCCGATATAATGCAACGAATAACTAACCTTTACTGGCGTTATTGCCAGGCTCTCAAATGTCGAGTCACATGCGGGATCCGTTGAACAAACCTGAGTACTTGTACCGAATGTATTTATGTTTGGGTCTTCTTCTTGACCTGTTCGTTTCTGGCCAATATAACTTTCGGGTTCTGTACTCCTCCAGAATTCATCAACTGTACGACGATATTTTACTGTATCACTAAGTTTCTTCCAACAAGCCGGGCACATACAATTTCCCTGCGCTTTACTGGAAACTGGGCTAAACTGATTCCCTGTCATGTTGCACAGAATGTCCTTGGCAACGCTGTCACTCTGTGGACGAGTGCTCTCCAAAGAAAAGCGATAGTAGCCCTTTTTCTGCGCCTTTTCCTTAAACGCAGTACCACAGTTACAACAGTTCTTATCCATGATGTTTCTCTATGTTTTCACACTAACTATAGTATTGAAGCGACCCAGCCAGCGAAGCATCGCTATACACAGATGTGTATTGCGTATTCCTCGCTTCGAATTTATCACACATTTTGGACAACAAAACACGTCTGTCATTTTGTGCACACAACTTACCACGATCTCAGATGCATGCCTGAATGTTCACAGGTGTCAATAGTTTATGATTGTCGTCTTCACACACCAGGAAACTTGTTTAGTTCGTTATAATTCACAATAGTTTGTTGGCATTTCCTGTGTGTGTTGAATGCAGCCGCCATGTTTACTGGCTGTGCTTGTTTTGGCTCGTGTCTGATCGGAATATTCCGTCCATACAATCTAGCCAATCACTATGCGGGAGGTTGGACAAGTAAGTATAAATAGGAGTGAAATATGTCAGTTGGCGACTTTGTCCCGAGCGACGCAACTCGAGACGCAACTCGCGTCTCAGAACTCCCAAGGCCCAAATATCCTCCCCCTTAAACATTACTCACCGACGATGTTACCAATGATCCGTTAGTCGTGAGATGTGATGATTTGAACGTCATTCTGGCATTATTGATTATTAATATTGGCTGGAACCATAATAATGCCAATATCCCATTACCCCACCCACTTTTTCCCCATTGCGATACGATTCCCAATTTGAGCTTCATGACCCCCTGCTGTGTGACGCCCCACTCTAACTTCGTGCCCCCCTCCCACCCCTGTTAGGTGATCCCCATTCCATTGTCATGCGTCCTAGCTTGTTTGTGTGCCCCACCATTCAGCTATGTGTCATGATTCCCACCCCAGCTTCGTGACCCCCGGCTGTGTGACTCACCCCACCCCTGCTGTGTGGCCACCTGCTGTGTAATTCCCCACCCAGCTGTGTGACTCCCCACCCAACATTAGTCCCCAACGAGCTTCCTGACCCACCCCCAGATGTGTGACTCGCCACCATAGCTTCGTACCCCCCTCCCTTTCAACCCCTGCTGTGCGATTCCTGACCCTGCTTCGTGTCCTCCATGCATTATTTCCCACCCCCAACTTCGTGATCCCCGCTGTGTGACTACTCCCCCACCCATCATTATTCCTACCCCCAACTTCGTGATCCCCGCTGTGTGACTAGCTTCATGATCCCCGCTGTGTGACTCCCCACCCAGCAATATTTCCCACCCCCAGCTTCGTGATCCCCACTGTGACCCCCACCCAGCATTATTTCCCACCCCCAGTTTCCTGATCCCCGCTGTGTGACTCCCCCACCCAGCATTAGTATTCAGATGTTGGCGTTAAGAAATTGGGGATTGGAATGCTACAAAGCCAGGCTAGACACACAGATAGACAGTGAAAACTTGAAAGGTAAGTACGCTTAGGCAAACAATAAAATAGTTTTGTTTCCCGTCCGACGACCCAGGCCTTCAATGTGTTGGTAGGTAGGCACGATATTTTTTGTTTTATGTCTAACATCGATAGCATTAATTCTGTAGAAGATATATATGGGGCGCCGTTTTGAACTTTAATAGTACTTTATGATATAATCACTTCAAATACATGATATCACCTATTCGAATACATAATATCATCCATTCAGCACAATCTGGTGGTATCGTCTATTATAATAGGTGATATCATGTATTTTAAGTGATGATATCATCAATTCGAATGCATGAAATCATCACTTCAAATCAAATAGGTGATATCATCCATTTGAATATGTGATATCATCCATTTGAAGTGATGATATCACAAAGTACTATTAAAGTCCAAAACGGCAACCCATAGATATCAGGCATGTTGCACTACTTTGGGTTGTCTTAATGATACAGTATTATGTTATTCAAAGGTTGTTTGCCTTTGCAGTGTAATTTAAATGTAGTTTATTCCTGCTTCTACTTCTAGAAAACATTGTGTTTTGCAGAAATAAAATATTTTCCCTAACTGTCGCCCCATTTTTTTTTAGTGAGTATATAGCGGGAGGGAGAACAAACAATAGTTTACATTTGGTCGTATAGAGAATAAACCGACAATAACTTTGCGAAATTCACCCTTCTGGCATAACCGCAATTTTTATAATTAATTTAGAATAAAAACATATGATTTATTAGCTCAGTTGATTTTCTTACAGAAAATAATAAAATACAACATCTTTAACGCACATATAAAACAATATTGGTCACAACAACGGCACGGTATACGAGATACAATAAAACAGTTTCATCGTTACAGAAAAGAACATTATAGAAGATATATTGCTTTGTAGAAAGAAACTCTTGTCTTTTTTTCCAAATAATGTTATGTTGCTCCTTCAATGTTGAACCGTAATGTTCGAGTAAAGTTCTAGGAATGTCCGAATGGCATGCATGTACACTGAATCGTCAGAGATATACACTCGAGCGTGACTTTTGTATTTGCTTTGCATTTCAGGGGTTGTTTTCTTCTCGCCCGAGACATTACAATCACCACATTGGAGAAAGACCCTCCTAACGCCAACGTGGCAGAAGAAAGTGTGCCTCATAGCTATCGACGAGGCACATTGCATTTCAGAATGGGGGGAAAGCTTCCGTAAAGAATACCAACAACTTGGTTCTTTACGGAGCCTCTTCAAAGTCCCGTTCCTGGGATTGACCGCCACGTCCAGTCTAAAAGTTAAGGAGGATATCATGTTACATCTACAGCTACATACCATAGACACGGATGTAATAGGCAAATCGGCTGATAGGCCAAATAAATTTAAATATTCAGAGGTAGAGAAGAAAAGAATCGGTTAGATGCGAATCAAACTTAGACTGGTTGCTCAATCACATACAAAAGCATGGTAAGAATGCAAAAAAATGTATAATCTACTGCAGAGGAATCGACACAGTATCAGAGCTTTTTGTCACGTTCAAGGATATATTGGGCGATAAGGCGTATGTGGACGGAATAACGACAGCCAACCATCTATTAATAGAGATGTTCCATAAGGACACCCACCAAACATCCAAGGATAGGATATTACGTGACTTAAAACGTCCAGACGGATCTATCCGTGTTATCATAGCCACAGTGGCACTGGGGATGGGGCTGGACATCAGGGATGTGGACACTGTCATACACTATGGGTGTCCAAAATCTGTAATCTCGTTCTGGCAGGAGGCTGGCAGGTGTGCTCGCGATGGACGGCAAGGGTACAGTCTAATTTTGTACGACAGCCTATCCATGCGCATGAAAACAACGAAACAAGAAATTCGGGACACAATTCAAAATGAATCAAATCGTTGCTATCACCAACAGTTGTTGGACCATTTGACTGTTGGGTAAACGTCAACTACTGCACCGAGAAGCACGTGTACAGGGTGTGAATTGGATATGTGTCAGTGCACGTCATGTAAATGTTGTTCATGGTGCATGCTGAAGTGCAAATGTCGATTTGATGTGAGGCAATATTTTTTAAACCAGTGACATAAATATGTCTCTATATGCACAATGAACAACAAGGGTAAACAGAATAATATAACAAGACAAAGTCAAGAGATCCATGATAATCGCCGAACACAACTACCAGAAAAAAACATTGCAAGTGCGGTTTTATCACACATGTACATTTATGTCCAGGACTGCGACATTATTGTCAGCCTCCTGCCACCGGCTTACGCGAAACACAATGTAAAAGGTATACAAATAATAACAAGAAATATGTAATATATGCACAATTGTCAAAATGACAGTCATGCTCAACGACCACCAAGGATCTGCTAATTAATAACAAGACTGGAAGGACACACGGGGAGACTCTACAGCCGCCACACTGCACTGAACTTCACTGATGTGACTTGTGACTACACTGTAACAATTAAAACAAATGCGCCGTGTAAACAAACTTACCACGTTGAAAATGTTGTTGTTATTCTTAAAACAAATGTGCCGTGTAAACAAATTGTTCCCACGTTGAAAATGTTGTTGTTGTTATTCTCATAATGTTTTGCTCGTTATAAAATGAGTATAAATTCGTTTCGTTAATACTTGCTGTTTGCATTTTCAACTCATCCAAAATGGGCGGAAATATTTCCAAATATTTCACACATTTGATATCCAGTTTTAAAATCGTCATTCGATCAGATACCTTCGTTTTACAATAAATTGAACATTGCCATAACGTTTGTATTGTAAGTTTTTATGATTTTATAATAGTATTCCACACGTAACTACGATATTTTGAAATTGCAGATTTATTTGTTTTGCGCCCGTAAAGTTTAGCTTAACTGCATAACCTTGCAACAACAGCTATCAGAATAAACAAGTTGCAAGTATTATGCCATGCAGAACTAAGTAGGACCCAACGTGGACGTGCTTGTGTGATTACACAGTCTATATCATAGAAACATATATACCTTTACAACATTATTTTGTGAGAATTTTCTTCGGCGCGAAAATATCTGCCACCATTGTTCCTCAACCGGAAGTCGGAAGGGTGGGAATTGGCTCGAACACCTTCCATACCCGGCGAATGAAAGCACGTGCTGCGATCCCTTATATACTATTGCGGGAATGTAACGCTTGATTTACCATTGAGTTATAGTCCAGTTCGGACAGGAGTTAGCTACCGGCCGGTTCAATAATCAAATCCCTAAAATAAATTGGTTTATTCAAGAATAATAAACCGCAAGATAAATGTATATTTCAAATGGTAATACTCGATCAAGCAAGTTTATTCGTGCGAAATGAACTAACAACTGATAAGTGATAGCATACTAGTATAATGTATCTGCTACTATCACCGCACGTGTGAAAACAGGGCTCAACACTAAGGCACGTCCGACCGACCGAGTCTAGTAAAAATGTGGTCCGGTCGTGTCAATTTTTCCGGAATACCATTGTCGGTAGCCCGACTGGTCAATTTGGCCAAAGTCACTGCCAAAAATGTCAGAAATAAAATAGTATTAGTTCACCGTTTATTTTTCTAGTAATAACCAACAAAACTTAAAACAATATCGCTGATTGACAGTTCGAAAATAGTTTATTTACAACTCCAGGCGGACGTGTTTGCCTAGGTTTCGGGTATGATAATGGAGTAGGCCTCTGTATTTCGTACCCAAACCAAAACGTTCCCATTATAAACAGTGGATCAATGCTACCATCGAATATGATAATTTAGTGAGTGAATTTAAAATTCTGTGTGCACTGATGTGGGTCTCTAGTTCGTTCAAATTTTTTTTCCTGGACAGTTTAAATCTATTATCAACAATGCAAACCTAAATACCGCACGGCATTATGATATTCTGATGCAATTTTGAACGGATCCCGATAAATGAACCAAACTAAATCATAGCAATCAAGTCCGGAGTAAAGCTAATTTACATAAGAAGTAGAACGATCTGCGATTGGTTGATGGTCCTTCATTCATCAAATAGCAATGTTGTATTGGAAGCTGTCAGAAATATAAGCAAACGGTGAGTACAAATATCATACAAATATCTTGAAAAAAAAGTGAATTCTCATTGCGCCGATCATGTAATCGGCCTGTGACTCGGCCAATCACACACAGTGGATCAAATGTGTCAAACAACATGTCCTAAAATCGTTTGTATTGGCTAAGGCATGCTGCCGAGCACGTGATTTTACTAACATCCACATCGCTAATACATATTGTGCCCTGATATGAGCATAGTGAAAATTAGTTCAACTGATATGGAACATTCTAAGTCACTTAAAGTTCTTGTTTTGTTGAGCTGGGAGGCAGAGTCTGCCATTTAATGAATCATCATTCATTGATCTGACACCTTGGATAAGATGATTTAATCGTCACCAATTGAAAAAAAAACACAAAATGTTCAAACCGGAAGTAGCTGCTGCCTTCGAATTTTGGCTTGTTTTCAGTCATGATGTGAATATTAGTTTCATTCCAGAAACTTTCCGTGATTAATTTGTGTAGTTACAAGTTTATTAGTATTCGTTCAGAAGTAAACAACTGGTTTCTTGAACGTTAAACCGTCCAACGATACAACTATTAAATTACATTGTTGCATAACCAGTAGTCGACATAACCAGTAGTTGGACACACTCATTACATTCAAACACATACCTGTATCATCACGATCACTGATGCTAGCCGATTTGAAAATGACTTAGCACTATGTTTCGTGAAACTGTGATGGTAAGTTCCATTAATTATATTGTCTCTTGTCATTTACAATGGCCTATACCTTTTTCAAATGTCCCCAAGTTTGTGTATGAGGTGGGTCAACTGGTCCCACTTTTAAATTCCTCTTTAAAATTCCTCATGGACATATGCTTTATATGCAAGTTACGCTTCACTAGGTCAGGGCTAGTACAAATTAGGTCAGGGCTAGTAGTTTGTAAAAGTACTAGCCCGACTGGTCTAGTGAACAAAAGTTAGCGCTGAACCCTGGAAAATGCTACCCATCTCATCACATACCCGCATACCCGCATCGATTTCAAAATTTAATTATTTACAACGGTTATATTTCATGGTACCTATATATTTAGGTTAGACTTCCGAAAGGTACTTGTGATAGAACGTGAATGGGATTAACGTTCCAACAACATCTTATGTAATTTAGGGACGGGGCTTGTGGTAGTGAATGCACTGGTGTGGTGTTTGAAAGTTGCTGAGAATTTTGCTATTTAAGCAGCATATGTCAATTAGTTCTTCCAGTGATGGTATTATTATCCCCATCCTTGGTGTTTATTGAGCTTATGTACCCACTCACGATGTACCAAACCCATTTACAAGTATGAGTACATTGAATATTGAGAGTAGTTTTTGTCACCTTATTATATATACAATATAATAAAATATGTATTAAATGAATGGCTTAATTTGAACATACAGGCAGCAAACTTTCATTGCGCATGACCCGTAATAACACGTGGATTGTATGCATGCAGTTTCGAACGTAATTATGCTTGATAATGCTGCAGAGAACTAACTCTACCAATGTGAGACGTGTTTCAGGAACAAATAAAAAGAAAATTGTTTATTCACCACCCTGTGGTGATTTGCCCTATATAGATATAAGTTATTTTGCGATATTTCTCTAAACGTGTGGCCATCTTGAATATCTGTTTATATAATATAATATTTACATAAAATATGCATTAAATGCATTGCGTAGTTCAAACTTCACCTTATAAACCATATAACAAATTCAAATATAGTAATTAGAGTAAATGTTATATATTGAAAACAAAAACAGATTGACGTCATTTTGGCGACATTTCTCGCAATTTTATGGCAATTTTGAATATTACATTACATAATATAATACATAAAGTATGTATTAAATGTATTGCGTAGTTGGAATGTCTCATAATAACCAAACCAATACATTCGAATATACATGTAGTTATTCCAAATATTCCACATGTTTGCTCAGTTGATAGAGTTAAGAGATGTAGGCGGCCATCTTGGGCGCCATTTGCATTGACTTACTTCTCAAAATTTGGACTAATATGATCCATTAGTTATAGTCTGCCTGTTTCGGTACATTTTGTTCTAATTGGTTTAGCGGATTTTGCACTAGTTATGGTCTCACGGGACAGTGGGCGGCTAGCTTTAAAAAGGGGATGGACGATTTTCTATATACTTCACTACCGACCCTGTAAGTTACACCAATGTGTCTAGAAAATTAGGTTTATGAATATTTCTTGACTTTGGGAGGTTTTAGACTAGGTGTATTTTTTTAGAGTATTTCCTAATTCTACGAAACTGAATGTTAGCTCCGGTTGATTTTGACATCTTGGAAAATGGCGCATGCTATGCTGTCTCGCCGGTACAGTTTCGTCAGAATTTAAGGTATTTTACGGGCATTTGTAGCGAAACTTTGAGCTGGTTATGACCCCGCTTTGAAATCATTTTCAGAAAATGGTGTGGTGTTACAAGTGATAGAACAAGACATAACAAAGTATTTGTGCCTCATATTTTTATGAAAACAATTCCAACAAATTCAGTCGTGTTGAAATTTATGGGAAATAGGTGGGTGGGGTAACTTTGTAAAAATTTAATTGAACACATCTGATGCGGTTACTGCATTTGTATTGTGGCACGCGATTTGTACTTCATTGCGAGTATTTTTCAATACTTGTCGCAAGAGCCTCCTTAACTGATTGTGAGAGGCGGCGATTTTTATAACCAGGAAAGCAGTAAATTTTGGCTATTTTCAACCGTCCCGTGATGCCTTAAGGGAAAAGTCTGATTTTTCAAGGTGTCATATTTCACCTCTAACCAGTATTGTTTGACAGAAGAACATGTCCCAAGATAACATCCAGCAGTTTTAGTTTACTGCACTCAAATATGCAGGGTTCAGCCGGGCTGGAGGTAAGCATGGTATTTTGCAGTCGATACACCGAAAGGAAACTTCGCTTTTTGCCATTTTGGGGGTGGGCGATATCCGCGCCCCATTTCGACATCAGATTTCATTTTGTACATTTTTCTTTGTTTGCGTTTTACATAAAATTCAGTGATGAAATTAGCAATATCCCAGGCGAAATACGACCATGGTCAACCATACGACCATGGTCAACCATGGTCAACCACTGCCAAGCACAGTTTACCATGGTCCCGTCTTTTTTCATCACAATCGACCATGGTATTGAACAATCCAAGGTTGACCATGGTTACTAACCATGGTTAACCATGGTTAACCATGCTTTAAATGATGCACACCCGGGAATAAAAAATGACCATGGTCAGTGACCATGGTTAACAATGGTTTTGGTGATATTCAACCACGGTCCAGTTTTTACCATGTTTGACCATGGTTCCTAACCATGCTCACCATGGTTATTAACCATGGTCAGCCATATCAGCCATGTTTTTACTGATTTACAACCATGGTCAACCGATGACCATGGCCAGTGACCATGGTTAACATTTTTTTTGCGATATACCAGTTTTCACCATGGTTCACCTTGCTTACTGTACATTGACCAAGGTCATCAATGATTTTGGTGATGTACAACTATGGCCCATTTTTAACCCGGATTGCTGACTTATCAACTGTGCCTTCTAACCAATATACAATGATTATAAGTTAAATTAATACCGGGTATGGAAGGCCATCGAACCAATTCCCACCCTTAAATATAAGCACAACAAGTATAAGTTAATGATTACCGGTATGTCAAGTGACAATGGTCAACCAACAACAACTCACATTTTTAACTTTTTACACGTTTACATGATACATATTTAAAGGGGTGTATAGGCGTTTAATGGGGAAAAAATAAAACAGACAGACAGACGGACAGACGGACAGGACAGGCAGGCAGGCAGGCAGGCGGCAGGCAGGCAGGCAGGCAGGCAGGCAGACACACACACACACACACACACACACAGACACAGACAGACAGACAGACAGACGGACACGGACACGGACACGGACACGGACGGACACGGAGACACACACACACACACACACACACACACACACACACACGCACACAAGCGCGCGCACACATACACAAACAAACACACACACACACACACAACACACACGTATGATTTTGCACACACCTATGGCTATGTGTGGGAACAAAGACGGCTGCAGAGATCGAGGCGAAAAATAAGCGCCTGAATTACAGACATACAACAACTACAACAACAACTAGAAGTTAAGGCATCACGGGACGGTTGAAAATAGCCAAAATTGACTGCTTTTCTGAGGGCGGCGGGTGACTTATAAAAATCACCGCCTCTCACAATCAGTTAAGGAGGCTCTTGCGACAAGTATTGAAAAATACTCGCAAATGAAGTACAAATCGCGCGCCACAATAAAAATTCAGTAACCGCATCAGATGTGTTCAATTAATTTTTTACAAAGTTACCCCACCCACCTATTTTTGGCCAAAGTTTCAACACGACTGAATTTATCGGAATTGTTTTCATGAAAATATGAGGCACATATACTTTGTTATGTCTTGTTCTATTACTTGTAACACCACACCATTTTCTGAAAATGATTTCAAAGCGCGGTCATAACCACCTCAAATTTTCGCTACAAATGCCCGAAAAATACCTTAAATTCTGATGCGAAACCGTACCGGCGAGACAGCATAGCAGGTGACATTTTCCAAGATGTCAAAATCAACTGGAGCTAACATTCAGTTTCGTAGAATTATGAAATACTCTAAAAAATACACCTAGTCAAGCCTCCCAAAGTCAAGAAATATTCATAAACCTATTTTTCTAGACACACTGGTGTAACTTACAGGGTCGGTAGTGAAGTATATAGAAAATCGTCCACACCCTTTTTAAAGCTAGCTGCCCACTGTCCCGTGAGACCTAAGATGTCACATGGTTATTTAGGATTTAAATGTGAATTACTTCAATATGTAAGTCAACAATCAAACCACAGTATAATATTTCACAAGCAATGAAGTAGACTGGTAGAAAGGATTAAGACTAGTCTATGTATCATTTAAATCTATAAGAAAATTTTTAGTTCCAAATTATGAAACAACTAACCAATAACCGACTGGATCCAGTAGTCAACATAATTAAGGGGTCATTATAATTTAATGGGATTGTCATGGCTGCCCATTCAATTTTTGCATATTTATGGCCATTAAAGTGTACATGATTAATAGGTTTGTAATGGCATTTTAATGGCATTTTAAGAAAATAATTTAATGGCCAATTAATTTGGACCATTTTTCTCGTGTTGTGTTTGAAAATATCGCACAGCTGGCCACAAAAAAAACACAGATGGGTAAAGTAGAAAAATGCCACAGCTCACAAGTTTGTATCCAACATTTCTTACACAGTTATATTGGGGTTGAAGATCCTATAAATACATGTATGTTAAATATTGTCAAAACGTTAACTTTAGTTTATTATATGCAAAAGTTATGCAGATCCATTACTAAACAAAACAGTTACAGCCAATATGTACGCTGACAATTTTTGGTGTGGCATTTTTAAGATGTATTATTATAAGTAAGAGTCAAGTTTGTAAATGTCACACTCATTAGCGATTATCTAACTCTACCCAGGTATGCTTTTTTGTCTTACTTTAAAATGCTATGTCCTAAAATGTTGGGCATCCTACATACAAATGTATTATCATTGTCAATAACATTTTGGAAAACCTTTTCAGATATCATTGATATTTCCACTACTACTGTCGTATCACTAGATTTCACCTTAATGACATGCAAACACCGTTCATTCACGAAACAGTCCTCTGCGAGCACAATTTGTTTCCCAACAGCATACACCATTTTTGTTGAAATTATTATAATTTTTGGTAGTGGTGAACACTGTAATATCGGGTCTGGTTCCATAATCACGAATGTGCGACATTTTGTACACATGCATACCATGATTTTTGTCGTCCCTCATGACCATGTTTTATACCAATGATACATGACCATGGTGAGAAATGGTCACAGACCATGGTTGCTCTTGACCTTGGTCAACCACAGTCGATGACCACAGTCGATGACCACAGTCGATGACCATGGTTAACCATCGTTGACTGACCATGGTCAACCATGGTTGGCGATGGTTAACCATGGATTTTTCTAGGATCTCCCCAATGACCAATTGACGAAAATGTCAAATTTTGACCATGGTTGACCATGGTTGACCACGGTCCTATGGTCATTGGTTAACCATGGTCAACCACAGTCGATGACCATGGTTAACCATCGTTGACTGACCATGGTCAACCATGGTTGGCGATGGTTAACCATGGATGTTTCTAGGATCTCCCCAATGACCAATTGACGAAAATGTCAAATTTTGACCATGGTCATCCATGGTTGACCATGGTTGACCACGGTCCTATGGCCATTGGTTAACCATGGTCAACCACAGTCGATGACCATGTTTAACCATCGTTGATTGACCATGGTCAACCATGGCTGGAAATGACAGACCATGGTTATAAGTGACCATGGTCAGTCAACCATGGTTGGCGATGGTTAACCATGGATTTTTCTAGGATCTCCCCAATGACCAATCGACGAAAATGTCAAATTTTGACCATGGTTGACCATGGTTGACCATGGTTGACCACGGTCCTATGACCATTGGTCAACAATGGTCAACCATGGTTAAACCATGGTCAACTATGGTACAATTCGCCTGGGATAGAGCGAGACGAGCAATTTAGGGGGAAACATATTTTCCCTTAAGGTCTCACGGGACAGTGGGCGGCTAGCTTTAAAAAAGGGGTGGACGATTTTCTATATACTTCACTACCGACCCTGTAAGTTAAACCAGTGTATCGAGAAAAATAGGTTTATGAATATTTCTTGACTTTGAGAGGCTTGACTAGGTGTATTTTTTAGAGTATTTCATAATTCTATGAAACTGAATGTTAGCTCCGGTTGATTTTGACATCTTGGAAAATGGCGCATGCTATGCTGTCTCGCCGGTACAGTTTCGCGTCAGAATTTAAGGTATTTTTCGGGCATTTGTAGCGAAAATTTGAGGTGGTTATGACCGCGCTTTGAAATCATTTTCAGAAAATGGTGTGGTGTTATAAGTGATAGAACAAGACATAACAAAGTATATTATAATCTCAGCGCAATACAGTCGTAACTCAAATTACATAAATTGCAACATATTGTGCTGCATTTTATACAGAATTGTGGTGGATCTATAGTGCAATTTTGCACTGTGGATAATTGTAGACTTGTATTTCGTAAATAAAATATATTACATTGTACATAAAACATATTTAAACATTTAAAAACAATTACAAGTTTTGGAGAAAAACAATATTCTAGGAATGCAAAAACAATTTCAGTGCAATACGGTCGTAACTCCAGTTATTTGTACAACAGTTTTATCCTGCATTTTATACACTATTGTTGTAGCTCCACAATGATATGTTGATATATAAATAAAGAGCAAGTTGTAGTTTGTCAGAAAACAATATTACATTTAAAATTTACATTTTTTTTTTATAAATATGAGATTGAAAATAATGTTTAGCTGACAAATAACTTCAGCACAATACGGTCGTAATTTTGACCTTTTCTTGGCATTTTCGGTTTTATTTTGCATTAATTAAGCATAAACGCCATGAGCCCATGTAATGTAATTTCAATATTTAGTGCTAAAAATGGGCATGCTGCATATAGCTGTAGCATTTAACAATACTGAATGAAATTGAAAAATGTTTCACTGACAAAGCCAAATAAGTTCAGCCAAAATTTCTTTATATTTTTTTCGTTTTTTGTTTAATTGTTCAATATAGATTGCAAATAAAGGGAGAAATAAGTGGTTTTGTACATAGTTGAACATGAGGTTGACACACTCAATGTTGTGACAGTATTATGTTAGTGTGCTTATCTTATAATAGATACTTCCAATTCAATTGGAGGAGACTGTCCCATTGTAAGTCCACAGAAACCACCTAATTGTGTCACCGGTAGGTGAGATTTAACTGGCTGTAGCTGCACTGACAGTTTCTTGCCTAAGTTTTAGCAGCTCATGTGCTGAACATATGATGGAACTGTCAAATTTTCTATAAAGTTTTACTTACAGAGATCAGACATTCATGAATTAAGTCACTTAAACATGATTGAAATAGTCAGCGTAGTTTGTTTCAGATCTATATGTTATGACCTCACTGCCTATTTTGCTTTTAAAGGTTAATTTTTTTCGTCATATCTGTTGAACGCTAAACATAAGGCAGTCATATTATAATATCAAAAACATATATTATATGGTCATAAATGGTGTTGTAAAAGTAAGAATGTAATGTTACAGAGTACCTGAATTATGTTAGTAGTTTGGCGCGGAAGTCTAAAATTACTAGACTAAGTATGTACCTGCGGCTATATCACGGTCTTACAAAGCTGCTAATTCAGTGTCATTACCAGATACATACTCCCTTACTTTCTAAAATATATTATGTTTCACAATTAGTGTAGTTGACTGTATCTCAAACCGTGTTTTCATATATTGTAATTTAATACTGTTTACATTGTTTTATTAGACAATTACAAATTTATAATTTCTAGTGACAAAAAGCATGGAAATATATCTTTGATATACAATAATGTAAACATGGTTATATAACTTCATTCCAATATTCAAGGCCAAACATGGTTATGTGGAATATTCAATTGTCATTTAAAAGTATTATGACTTAAAAGCGAGAAAGCCAAATATGTTCTGACCTAACTGGAGTTAAAATAGTATTTTTTCCGAAACTAATCTGCTATTAAAGCTTGGAGTAAATAATAATGCATGCATTTTTATAAATTGTTACGAGTATGGTTAAGGGCACTGGGCATCAGATATGTACAGAAAGTGATAAAACAGATTCATAAAAAATAAGTTAAATTATTGTGTATTTCTAAACCCAACTGTACTGTACATACAAGTCGTCAGAAAAAAATGGAATTGGTAGGAAAATTAAATACATGTACATGTATAACTAGCATTGTAAATGCTACTTTTTCTGTAATTGGTGGTTACTAGTTGAATAATTTTATTTAAGGAATAAAACCATGTGCTGCGGAGTCCGAAGGACTCCTTGCAAACTTTAAACAGATCAAATATTTTTCATATGTTCTGATAAATGTAAATAGCCAAACATAGCGTAAATCATTTTGTTTGGCCATTTTATCGCAATTCATGGAACAGCAACGTTGCCGGTGAATAGCGTGACGTTATTGACAATGACGATGAAAGTCATGTATTTTAATGACGTCAAACACATTTTAACGGAGACGTCACGTGGGGCTAATGTAATGCACTGGGATATAAACGCAATACGTTGAATGGGCGTTTGCGTTATGAATGTATGGACAGTGTAAATATTTAAAACATTACAGCAGTGTCTAAAATTTAAATTTCTTTCAAACTATGATTTAATTATAGTATAATTTTTTCTGAACAATAAATAATTTTATTTCACAAATGTTCTTTACTGGTACCGTGGTACATGTACATTGTATATTGAACATGCATAACTTAATCATCACAGTATCTGAGAGTATATACATGTGACGATAATGCAAATATTTTTGTATTTTAGCAAATGATATGGTGCGATTGGTTAATAAACGTTATGTGCAGTACATCACACGAAAAGCAACATATTGAGTATCTGAAACATCATCTGAGACACAGTACCTTTAATAACTGTACATACTATTACTGATGATGTGTGTCTGTTAACCTCCAGAATGGCTCAATATAATTAAAATACTTTGTCAGTAGTTTGAAGTTGAAATAAAAAATACATTTGATTTCAATAAATTGTTTCAAGACAACAGAACGACCCATTATCAATTATTTTGACCATATCTTTATAACATTTAAAGATGTAAATGTAGGTCAAGGTCATGATCCTAATGCTAATGTCTTGATATACAGTGTAAATATGCAATGGATAAATAAGCAGTACTAATTGCATCTGTGTATGTACTGATATTAGTGAAAAACTATAAATTCAGACATGTGTACAAGTAACGCGTTTTAATGAGCTAAAAAAGCTGACCACTGAAGGTCAAGGTCATGACCTTGATGATAATAACATGTTATGCTCAAGAAAGAAAATACATCAAGGATATTTTCATTCATTGCAAGTAAATTGCTGAAGCTGAAATCAAAATATCAAGTTTTACAACAGATTTTAAAAAAAAAATTGATTCCGAGTTACGACCGTTTTGCGCTGAACTATTTCAGAATGTTGGCTGTTATTTTCAGCGCAATACGGTCGTAACACAAATATTTGCTAATATCGCTTTTTTATTTAATTGAATTTTTTTTTCATAGTGTTATTTATTTGTCATGTCTGTTATTATGTAATATAAGTGAAAATGGTACATAACTGAGTGTCATTGTAAATTTTATAAATATTTTTGACTCTCCTGAACATTTTACAAAAAGTGAGTTACGACTGTATTGCGCTGAACCCTCGAATTGTATAATGATATTCTGAACATTTTCTAAAAATTTCAGCTTTGCCTTATTTTTTTCCGATCTCAACCTTAATACTCTTCGCCTAGTAATCGTTAGGCTGTAAGGTCATATTCTACTTACATGACTGGATGGCGAGCAGCGCCGACCATAATCAGATTGCTCGAATGCGCAGGCTGATCTGGGACTACGCTGGTTACATATCTTGCATATTTAGTTTGTATCACTAGGGAACGGTTAACAAGTTCACAATTGATCGCATACCTGTGATAATTCCAATCCAATCCTATCCAATATTCGCTATTCCAACAGCAGACGACAAAGCTCCGTCACCAGGTGGAGCTCACTTCCGGTATTTCAAAATGGCGTCCGAAGCGTTCGGGATGCCCGGACCCGCGGCGTCGGCGGAAGGCGGGGTTCGTCAGCGTTATGTGCACGTGCCTGACAGCGACATTGAGTGGGACCCGGATTTACCATACGGGGGCAGGGTGTATCTCGCCAGGCGGAAGAAGGGGGATAAACTCCACGTTAGAGTGTTAGAGGTAGGTCGGTCTAGTGTGTTGCTTGTTAAATTACTTTCGTGTAGTTGCTCAGATCCACAACATTTCAAACATTAAACGCATACATCTATGCTTTTTTTAATCTGATGTTATCGTTTTCACCCTAACAAAATAGCCTAAACTATTCGCATTGTACTACGCTTATTGACCATACTTCTACTGACTATGTTCATACGTGCGACCTGCTTGAAATCCGTGAGGAAGGTTGTAACGCTACCAGAAGATAGATTATATATGAGACACGCCATGTGATTTTATACCTTCGGACATCTGCGTAAATTTCATTAAAAACGTTTACAAAATTTACAATATTTTTCATAAAGAAAGTCGAAAGTTGACAAACGTTTGAGAGTACATGCGCATGTACGTTGAAATTTTGTCAACTTTTGACGCCATTTACGGGAAATATTGTAAATTTGGTATTTCATGAAATTACGCAAATATCCGAAGGTACAAAATCACATGGCGTGTCTCATATATCATTGACAGATATCTAAGAACACCGCATTACACCAAATTCGTCCTCAATATCACACAGCTGGATTAACCGAGACTGAGAACAACTCATCCTCGACTTCCTGATTTATAGTATTATACCACCATATTATACCAGTAGCCGATTTCACCAACATTGCAGAGTATACTTTTCTAGCAAAGTATACTTTGAGGGAGTAATCATTTATTTTTCCTGAAATGCATTATTTCATATAGAACTAACGACAGCATATATTTGATGATTAAAAGTATGCAGACTTATTATACTGAATTTATTACATTATCACAGCCAAAATGGCTGTGATAATGTAATAAATTCAGTATAATAAAAAATAATAAATTTATCCTAAAATTTAAAATTTCTCCCTCAAAGTATACTTTGCTAGAAATGTATACTTTGCAATGTTGGTGAAATAGGCTACAGGACGGACGGTGAACGTGCAGAAAGCTTTATAAACACCGGCCCAGGGGCCGTTTCACTGAACTTCGTACGACTAAAATGAATTGATGGATTTACATTATGCAGCCTATGTTCAATAAATGTAAATGCTGAGGAAGTTGTTAACATAAATGTACCTTCGTTTCAAGGCCTTGTTTGTTTTTACCTGATACGTAGATAGGTTTTTACCGGATACGTAGGTAGGTTTTTACCGGATACGTAGGTAGGTTTTTACCGGATACGTAGGTAGGTTTTGGTCAACTGGGTGGACGCTTAACATATGGCCTTATCTAACCGATACATGCCTGAAGCAGTTTCGTATTGAGCGGCGGCTGTATTGTATGGCCGATGTATAAATGCGTCGTTATGTGCTATTGATTTAAGATCCTGAAACTTGGAATAATGTTGGGACATATTGATCGTTTTACCTGTTCGCAGGTATTGGATATCAATAATTCACGATTCACTTGGCTGATTATGTGTGCATTGTATATATCCGTGTTTAGAAAACAACGGTTAATTATTGTCCTAACGTAGGTTATCCATCAATTAATCATGGCGCTTTAAATAGACAATTAACTTGTATTTAGTGTGTGTTTGTTCTGGACTTGCATTGATGGTGTCAACATTCGTTTGGCCGATAATTAATGCTGGTGCTGATATATTCTGCTAATATTCTGTCGTGAAAACAGATAACACATGACAAGAAAACCTATGAATGTGTTTGGCAGTTTGCTAGCAAATTGATAGCGGTATTGCCGCTACAGGTAAACATTTGTTTAGTGGCGATTTTCTAGACAGAAGGGAATAGGCCATGAATACAAGTATTTCCCATAAATGATGTCGAACGCTCGGATAAAAAATTAAAATGTTATGTTTCAGGATATATTAATACCAACATATTTTATCTATTTAATCACGCGTTATATTTGTGCCCACCATTTATTCCAAATAAACATCCCTTCTGCCCCTTGTACCATCGCTGTTAGAACACATTTTAGGTTATGAAGCTGCACACGTCTACTGCATTAGTTGGGATGATTGGCGACCAGCGTTAGCCCTGATCACAGTGGGCGGATGCGCAGGCTGATTGTGACAACGCTGGTCGCACACGTCGCAAATAAACAGTCAAATACAGTGTTTTATTGTTCAATCTAGTTTCTCGACCAATGAAAGAACGGCATTTCATCTCAATCGCATATTGCGACGCTTTCGCCAATATCTATTAAATTAATCACTAAATGTTCAGGCGCTATATTTAGAACTGATTTTCACGAGACGCAAATCATATTACCGCCCACACACGCGCTCACTTCGTGTCACACCGCCAATCACATGCTAGTATAGCGATTAGAAATAACGTTTAGGGGCGGAGCTTCGCGACTGGGCTGGTAAACAATAAGTACGTTATAGTTCACATACTGAATTTTTAATATATGAACTATAACTATTCCTTATTTATTGAGCCAATGAGTCAAAAGTTGTAATTTCATAAAACATAATTAGTCATATCCCATTGAAAAATAATAATCAAGTAAATGCGAAAAAGAAGAGTATTTGATGGGTGTTCGTTTCTGAAGTGGGGGAAAAGATAATGTTTCGAGGTGGGCATGGGGCCTTGTATCTCCGAATATTTGGGTGAAACAAGCACTGGTCTATGTGTCACATGTATATGTACACCATATAATTGTCCAACTTGTATATTCCAGGCGTTGGCGCTAATTTTAACCATTGCGTTTGCCTACTACGCCTACTTCTACTTCGACCATCTACACTTCCATGTGACGCATGCGTACGCGCACCTCGGGTATCCTTCCGCCCAGCACCAGGTGGGGCAGAGATATCTACACGGTAAGATTGAATCCGGTTATACCCGTTATACACGTAGTACGATTAGTACTAATATTATTATTTGTAGGGAGTATGCTAAGATACTCTGGTGTTGTGAGCACCTGGCACCAGACCAGGATATTCTAATTCCAGGACTAAATGTGTAGCATTTTTCAGTTCTCATATTAGGATTCCCCCTTCCGTACTGGTGAAATATGAGATTCGACCCTGTTAGCCTGGTCCAAAATGGCCTTAGCTGTTGACAGGCCGTTAAGCACAATGATTAAATAAATAAATACACGCCGGTATTATAATTGAACCAAGGTAGCAGATTTACTGTCTTGCCGCTTACGACGTGTTAGCGAAATTTTGAATTTTTTTTGGAGCACGCCGAAAGTCGAAGATGTTTGCAGAAATTGTTGTTTTTTTTTCCAGGATTAATCTAACCAACTACGTAGATGTGAAGGCAATCCACAATGGTCACTACTGTTTTGTTACTATAAATACACTGTGCTAATTTATCAGTAAATAAAATACATGTTCACCATATGCAACCTGATACCAGAACACGAATATCCATGTGTACAGTGTCGGGTTAACCAATCAGTGTCAACGACAACTGCTAACCCGGTTGGCCATATGCATTCCGATACTAGAAAGATGACCAGTGGTGTTTCCAGTATCGGAACGCATAGGGTATGGTTAACACGATAAGTGACTACAACAAATCCCGGTACTAGAAACACAGTCACTACGTGGTAAAAAGATCACCTTATCGTCGTGTCCATTTTTACATTGGATGTTTACATCCTGTGTTATAGGTTCGCGAATATCAAATGGTGCGAAAAGTAGTCCGGTAGTAGTGCGGGTGTTTTGAGGTCACAGACACAGTTTGCTTACGTGTAGGTGATTGGGCTTGAAATATGGAAGTAATATACACCAAATAAGTCATTATAGTGTGTTTGTCAGCTTTTTCATTGATATTTGCTTCCTGTTGGACAATTAAGACATTCGGGAAAGTGGCGGGACATCACGACACTGTCCAACATTTGCCAAACTTAGGCGTAAGTGTATTGTTTTCGCACATCGGTATAGTACCAATACACTAGCACTCAGAAAACAATGTTGTTTCCTTTCCTCCTGTGCCATAAAGCAAAGTTCATGACTGACCGTTCCAAGCCAGTACCCTTTTATCCGTTGTCCATCCCAGATTTGCATACATGTTAGAATAGTTTGAGTGTTTAGTTTGTTTAGTAGAATAGTTTACTATAACACTATTTAGGGTAATGTTATGTGATTTTATGGACTTTTGTGTTTTTAGTCCAGTATCTATTAAAATTATTCATAGTTCTCTGTTGCAGCTCAATTTAAGGCAGACTGTGGACAGTCACACAGTTACACAGCTGCTGTGTGACAACCATTTGATATATTTGCTCCATATTTGGTCCTGTATCAAGGAATAGAACATAGTTTTGAAGAGTGAATATTGTAGACAGATCTGTAATGAAACTGATACACTTATTAGTGTATACTGTTAAGTAGATGTAGTTTTACATTTGTTTGCTGCATTGTAACCAATGTTTTTTTTTATCTTTAGAGCACGAAGAACAAAACTGGGGTTTGTTTCATTTTTTTCGACAATTCCTCTAGCCGCCATCTTGGATTTCAAAATAGCCACCCTGAAATGCTATATTCATTATATATCCACTTTTAATACAGGTAGAATATTGAATATAGTTTTTTTTGGTGATAATCATCTTTTGACCACAAACAACAACACAAGTGTTATTTTCATTTTTAACAACCCCATGGCGGCCATCTTAGATTTAAATATGGCCGCCCTGGAATCTTATACAATATATTGTAATATTCATATCTACATTTATAATGCAGATATAATGTTGCTGTTCTTTCGGCTATGCCATATACATACTTCAAACAATAAAACTGGGATTTGTTCCACTTTCTCTGATAACTGATATGGCGGACATTTTGTGACAAAATGGCCTCTATGTAAATAATATTGATTGTGTCTTCACTACGTACTGTCTTCAGTAAAGTGTATTTATAGTTAGGACATGTTGACTGTTTTGCTACATTCTTAGAACAAACGTTCTTTGTATCATCAAAGAAAACATGAGTTGTTCCTTTTGTATTCTAATTTTGAAAATGGCTGCCGTGAAAATCATATAATTCTGATATAATCATGCACAAATCATTTGGACTGCTTTTTTCCCAGACTATGATCATTATTGAAAATAAATTATATATGACTAAAGTCAATTTCAAGTCACTACTTATGACAAACAGGTTAGATTTCAAAATGGCCACTGAGTGTATGCAGGAATGTTCTTAATTATGGATACAGTGGTTTCAATCAGTTTCATCACCATCTGCATTAGAGATGTTGATGTTCCTACAAGGCAGTGATAGCACAGGTAAACTCAAAATTATGTCAAAGGAGTTGCTTACATAAAATATATACCCTATGCAAATGTGTATGCAGGAAAGTGTAGAAGAACTGTCGAAAAGGCAGTATTTGTGTGATTAAATGACTTTTTGGGCATTACAATGTCATGTGCACATGTTCAGTAAGTGTAGACGACGTGAGTAAAATGGCAGATTGATTGCAAAAACACTGGTGGAGAGGTTGAATACACTCTATACATAATACAGAACTGTATGCAGAAAACGTTAGTAAAATGGCCACTTTGAAAAGGCAGTATTGTTCAATGGTCATTATCATTATTTACGATTACCATATGGTCTGAAGATATCACAACTCATGTGTCAATATAAAGATGAAGTGCCTTGATGGTCCAAATTGCATTTCACTTGTTGTATTTGTCATATTATGGCTTTACAAAGCCAGAGACACTGCAGAACTACGCATCTAGGTCTGCAGTATGGTGTGCCACAAAGGCAAGGCAATGGCTAATGCTTCCATATCACTGATTCTCACAGAAAACTAATATGCTCTGATGAACATGAATAATGAGGCATGTTATTTTGCCGGAAACGGTTTTGTTATGTGTACGGACTGACTGTTCAAGTGGAGTAAGATCACTTGCCTCTCATGTCCATGAAATAAATACTCATGTCGTCACAGATTACAGAATATTTTACTGCTGCTGAAGCAATATGGCCTGTCAATGAAACACGTGTCTGGCAAAAACATACTAGTTACTGATACGCTATCCCACGAGTCAGTAACATACATATATTCTAACTTTATTAAGGGTATAAATTCACAGGTCCATGTAGTATTCGCGAACTTACTTATCACGAGTTGCAAGAAATTGCAAACTTGACTGAGTAAGATGCACAATTGATTCTGCTAGAAACTCGAGTCTAACGGGATAACTCCATTTCAGAACGCAATGTTCACATAAAACAGTGACGTTATGGGATTACAGAGATAAACTGAAAGGATCGAACTGCACAATTCTGACTCTTCTCGAGTCCAAAGTGTTGAAGATAGAAACTGAAATGCCAAAGAAACTCTGATATCACACTATATACCAGGACACCCATGACAAACTGTTGCTACAAACATGTCCGCGTGGAATGAAAAGGAATTTCTGGTAACTGTTAACAAAACAGTCACACATCATGAAACCCAAAATGGCCATTGGACAATCGAAAGGGATTAACAGTAAGCATAGTGTACCAAGTACACATGTGTCAGATGAAGTCTGCAATTTGCCTACCAGGAATTTGCTGATTTTGCAAAATAATGGGATTTCCTTAATGTCACGTGCTCTATGTAGCCAAAGTCCAGTGGGTTAGCTGAGCGAACAGTAATCATTGTGAAACACAGCTTCGTAAAAACAAAAGGTGAATGTACAGACATATATTTCGGTACACTGGAATGTCGAAACTCCCATAACCGGCACTGAATGGTCACCTGCACAGTTATTGATGGGACAGCGGCTTCTATCCAGATCAGATCCAGTCATCAACAGAGCAAGAAACGCTATGATAAAAGCATAGTAGCTTTACAATTAAAAGAGCTAAACATCGGCGACCAAGTTGGACTCCATAAAGACAGCAAACTGTTGAGACCAGTTGCAGTCTGCTAGCACAATGCCAGATCTTACAGACTGCAGATGGTGCATCATATCGCCGTAATAGACACTTTCTCATGAACCAATGAATAATATGAGTATTTTTACCTTTGCAATGCAATATACAATACCATAATATACACTTTATTGTATAAAAGGGATGATTTGCCGTATTTTCATCTTCTTTTTATCTTTTGAAGATAACGGTGTCTAGTACCACAGTACTAGTTAGCAATAATCTTAACAGTTTGTGTTAATTGTATTATGAGTATAAACAGAAGAAACATATTAACACTGCATTAAACATGTATAAACAAGTTTAGATTTTCAAGTTTAAATGGCGGCCATTTTAAAATAATATGGCGGCCATTTTAAAATATACTGAAATAATTATGCCAATATTTCTTATCCATAATAAATAACAATAAAAAACACAACATATGTATAATGACGTTGACGTTAAATATAAATTAATTTCAATAGCGGACATTTTGAAATTCAAAATGGCGGCCATGTGGCTCTTAAGCAAATGGAAGCAACTTCAATTGTGTTATATGTTGCATATAGGTAGATTTTCAAGCAAACACACAATCACAATATCATTTTAAAGAACATAACTAACGCCACAGAAATACTAGAATGTGTAACAAATCTTTGATGTTGCGATGTACATAACACACTTAGTCTCGGTGGCCATTTTGAAGATAAAGATTACTCGTAGCACAACACCAATTAGCAATAATCTCAACAGACTGTGAAATACGAATATAGCCAGAAGGAAAATACAAAATATATTCACGACATTCAAAAATGTAAAATAAATTCTGGATTTCCAATATTGAAATGGCGGCCATTTTGAAAACCAAAATGGCTGGTATCTCAAAATATATTGAACTCATTCTGCCAATATTTCTTGTCCATAATAATGTGTTTTTCGCTGCAAAGACACCACACATAATGACTTTGACCTCGAAATATTAATTTCAATGGCAGCCATTTTGAATTTCAGAATGGCGATCATATGGCTTATGGAAAAAAAATGGAACCTACCCCAGTTGTGTTGTATGTGGTATAAAAACATTGGTTCAAACAATGTAGCAAAAATAATTCACAAAGCCTAAAATAACGACATAATAGTATACACTATATAAGTTAGAGCATACCAAATGGTGCGAAATTGGTCACAAGTCACAGACACAGTTTGGTTGAAAATTTCGATCTATTACTACCCAGCTTCACTTAACAGCTTGGGGTATTTTAACACCAGTTTTCAGCATATTTGTAGCATTTTAAGAAAACAATGAACCTGTTGGTCACTTGATGTAAACAGAGTTTCCGTGGCCAAAAAATGTAAACAATATTGAGGGACATGACGAGATTGGATTTTTCTGTCTTAGGAGTAAGTGAACCTATTGTTTAATTCATACAGAACCAGTACAGACTGGCTGCAGGTCATGTACAAGTAGGTCCCACAGCATATATACGAATACTGAAAGTAGGAGAGACTTAATGGATGGGATTATGTATTACGCTCTATTTTATAACAATATGTGGAACATTAGCGAAATCTCTGTCGGTACTTCGTCTCTCCAAAGAGCATACCGTGGCAGAGGGTACATTTAACACCGTCGGATTGCCACGCTAACGAGCCGGGTTCGACTCTCGGCCAGGGTGTCTGTATTATTTTTTGTTATTATTATTATTATTATTATTGTCATTTCCAGTTGTATAATAGAATAAAAATAGTGTGAAACCTTACTAAACGGGCTATCCAACTGTTGATGATGCGGATAGCTCTGTCCTGCTTGTACGTGTTGATATGTTTAATTAACGGTTTATACAATGTAACCCACTGTAGTGCGAGTATACTATGACGACGGCACTTTACACACGAATAGTGTGTACAGTGAAACCTCACCAAACGGGCCATTGTGACACGGTTAGTGAGTTTCCAGCTGTACGTTATTGTCCTTTCGAACGTTTTGTACAAATATAAATGTAACACGCTGTACTATCGGTATGATACGACTAGTAGGTTTCTAGAGAACAATTAAGAAGAATACTGTGTACCGTGGAACCTCACTAAATGGATCGGTGTGAAGTGAGCAGTGAGCAGTAAGTAGCAGTGAGATGTATCTCAAGGCTGGCAATAAGCAGCAGTGAGCAGTGAGGTGTGTTTCACTGCTAGCAGTAAGCAGCAGTGGGCAGTGAGATGTGTCTCACTGCTAGCGGCAGTGAGCAGTTATATGCGTCAGGCAAAAAAGTAAACTAAGTACGTGCGTAAACTCTTTAGACCGGACAATGTATATTTGCGTAACCTCTCTAAACCGGACACCAATGCAAGCTAGGTATGTGTGCGGAATCTCTCTCGACCGGTATGTATATGTGCGTAACCGGTATGTATATGTGCGGACACTCCACTGTAAACTAGATGTATGTGCGGAACGCCTCTAAACCGGACAGCACTGTGCGGAACCTCTCTAGACCGAACACCAATGCGAGCTAGGTATATGTGCGCAACCTCTGCCAACCGGACAACACTGCACGCTAGGTATGTGTGCGGAACCTCTCTAGACGGGACACTACTGCAAGCTATGTATGTGTGTGGAACCTATCTAGACCGGACACCACTGTAAACAACGTGTATGTGCGGAACCTCTCTGAACGGGATATCACTGTAAAGTAGGTATGTTTGCGGAACATCTGTAGACGGGACACCACTGTAAGCTACATGTAAGAACTGTAAGCTACATGTAGGTATATGTGCGAAACCTCTCTAAATGGGACAGCACTGTAAACTATGTATGTTTTCGGAACCTCTGTAGACCGGACACGCATACAGGGGCACTCGGCCTACATCGTACACCAGGTGGCCGCGCTGTTCCAGGCTTCTGTTTCCAGCCTAACTCGTTTCAATACCAGCAAGCTGAAATAACAGTAACAGTGAGGTTCGCTGTGTCCGGGCTGGCCGTTAAGCACAGTTGAGAGCACTAGCCGGCATGGAGACATGCTGTACTAGGTGGCCGCGCTGTTCCAGGCTCCAGTCGTTTGAATACCCCCACCCACGCCATAATAGCAGCAAATAGTGACGTTCGTTGCATCTGGGGTGGCCGTTTATCACAGGTGAGAGCACTAGCCGGAAGCGAGATGTGCTGGAACGCATACAGGGGCACTCGGCCTACATCGTACATGTACCAGGCTTCAATGCTCCATCGTACATCCACGCCATAATAGCAAATAGTGCTCGTTTGAATACCCGTTTGACGACAAGACCATAGAATTACCTCGTGACGAAATCCAGATAAAAAAGTAGCAAGGCTTTATGAATCATATTCAATTTTCAATATAATGTTTCTGCTTATGAGCATAATTAATAATGTTAATTGTAATATTATTTGAGCGAGAGGCTAGGCCATTTGGTTTTGTATTACAAGTTTTTATACTTCTTACTTTCAAAGATTATACATATGAAAAATACAGCCTGTGGGTATGGAGAAAGTCTGTGACCGGTGCGTTCGTGGGTTCGAATCTAGCGAACATATTCATTTATTTTGTTTAATTTTTTTTTAATCACATTTCTTGTGTCACTTACACGTAATACTGAGTAAACGGAGTAAGTTTCTCCTTTCATCAGCATGCAATGCTAAAAATGGTGAAATCGTCTAAAATTATGTACACTGTACACTGCACTGCAAGTACCGGTCGAGAACCATTGCATGTACACTCGCTGGAGATAATACGAATGAACTTTTTTTTTAAATAATTATTGAAAATTGTGAAACCAATAAAAAGTGAACAAATCTTTTTTCGGCCGGATTTTTTGAAAACAATATTGGCCAGAAATATTTTAATATTTTAAAAGTGTCATATAATAAAACAATTATAGTCTTGTGAGTCGGTGTACATGAGATTTACGGATCTTCGCAAAGTGATGTTCACCTTCGCCGTCGGTGTTCATCACTTTTCTCAGGTCCGTAGATCTCATGTACACCGACTCAAAAAGACAATAATTGTATATAATTTATAAGCTTGATCATATTGCTGCATCCATATTGTATTGATCACTGCCCACTACTGCTTACTGATACTGGTGTCCGGTCTAGAGAGGTGCCGCATACATACCTAGCTTTCAGTGATGATCGGTTAGAGAGGTTCAGCACATATACATATCTTGCAGTTGTGTCCGGTTTAGAGAGGTTCCACACATCTACCTCGCTTGTAGTGGTGTCCGGTTTAGAGAGGTTCCGGACAAATATACCTCGCTTGTAGTGGTGTCCGGTTTAGACAGGTTCCGCACATATACCTCGCTTGTAGTGGTGTCCGGTCAAGACAGGTTCCGCACACACACATATCTAGTTTGCAGTGGTGTCCGGTCAAGAGAGGTCCAGCACACTTACCTAGTTTGCAGTGTTGTCCGGTTTAGACAGGTTCCGCACGCATACCTCGTTTGCAGTGGTGTCCGATCAAGACAGGTTCCGCACACACACACACACATACCTAGTTTGCAGTGGTGTCCGGTCAAGAGAGGTCCAGCACACTTACCTAGTTTGCAGTGTTTTCCGGTTTAGACAGGTTCCGCACGCATACCTCGTTTGCAGTGGTGTCCGATCAAGACAGGTTCCGCACACATACCTTGTTTACAGTGCTGTCCGGTCTACAGAGGTTCCGATCACATACCTAGATTGCGGTGGTGTCCGGTCTATAGAGGTTACGCACACATACCGCGTTTACAGTGGTGTCCCGTCTAGAGATGTTCCGCACACATACATGTACCTAGCTTGAAGTGCTGACCAGTTTAGAGAGGTTTCGCACACGTACCTAGTTTAAAGTGATGTCCGGTTTAGTGGGATTCCCTACATACACATAGTTTACAGTGGTGTCCGGTTTAGAGATGTTCCACACACATACATGTACCTAGCTTGCAGTGCTGACCAGTTTAGAGAGGTTCCGCACACATACCTAGTTTACAGTGGTGTACGGTTTAGAGAGGTTCCGCACGCATACCTAGTTTAAAGTGATGTCCGGGTTAGTGGGGTTCCCTACATACACATAGTTTACAGTGGTGTCCGGTTTAGAGAGGTTACGATAATATACATTGTCCGGTCTAAATAGTTTACGCACGTACTTAGTTTACTGTTTTGCCTGGCGCATATAACTGCTCACTGCCGCTTACTGCTAGCACTCACTGCCCACTGCTGCTTACTGCTAGCAGTGAAACACACCTCACTGCTCACTGCCGCTTACTGCCAGCAGTGAGATATATCTCACTGCTACTTACTGCTCACTGCTCACTTCACACCGATACTAAATGGGCCATCCAACGCATGACTACGCGATCAGTGCGGTACATAGTGTTCGTTTTCAAAGATGCCTACGCGCTAAACGCAATCCAACGAGGAGTAAGTTTACATGGAACCTTTACTACAAAGAAAAGCGTACAGGGATCCTCTAGATTATCGGACAAAAATGGCAATGTTTATGATATTTTTCTTAAAATAGCATATACGGGCATAAGATTTTCACAGAACAATCGTCGGTTCTTGCTTTCTCAACGCATGCAAACTATTTTACCAAACTGTGCCATCTTTCTCAATGATTGCCCCAAAATTAACATCGACAATCAATTATCCGGACAAATGTATAACCGTCTTATAACTTGTATTCTCACCTTAAAATCATAAGTTTATCGCCTGAAAACCAGTGTAAACAGCATAGTGTAGTTTTGCAGAAAAAACAATCACCATTCGCTTCTTTGAAAACATCGTATTTATAGAATGTATTGTGTTTATAGAACAACTCTGCAATGACGTAATGGGCGCACTCGATTGAGCTCTTCATAATTTGGTAGATTTGGTAAATCGGCGGTAATGAGGCCCATAAAGGAAATTCTGATTGTTTCGTACACTGGTGTTTTCGCACCTGTCGTATAATTACATGCATATATGAGGTATATTAATTGGTATTGATCATACATCAAGTAGTAACACCTACTACCTATCCAATACTATTGGATAAGTAGTAGGTGTTACTACTTGATGTATGATCAAGTTGCAGATATATTTTGTAGTTTGTCATCTTGTCATCTTGTTTGCATGTTAACTCTACAGCCTCTATATGGATCGTAATATTGCACCGTTTCATCAGTACCTACGTTATTAGAAGTATTTTTTCATATTTTTAGACCAAAATACTCCCTGATTATCAAATGGACTGGGCTGAATAGTATTTCATGGTGAACATATTTTGTCTGGGAATAAACATATGACAGTCCATTCCATTTTTCTTATTTATTTTTTTTTGGTGGGGGGGGGGGGGTGGGGGAATACAAATTAAAATGACAAAACAAAATATTAGGATGAGGCACATGTGTACACATTTTGCGATGAGGACATATTTGTGGTTGTGGTTGTCATATTTGACAAGGGACTTAATGTGTTATGTGAGCAGTGTATCCACAGATCAGCCTGCGCATCCATGCAGTCTGATCATGGTATACACTGGTTGCCATTCTGTCAATGAAACATCCATCACCATCATGCTTCTGGCAGCCAGCACAGATCAATATCAAACTACACAAGTGCGGTAACTGATCAAACACCTCATAAGCTCCATGTCTTCTGCCATAGCCAGATGTTATGGTTTATTTAAACGCGTGTCATATGATCCATCATCATTAACGATATGACCGAGTCTCCATATACTTTGAGTGGTGTACTTCTACCAGTACAATTCAGTAGCTTCATCTTATACGAATCCACTTAGGCATATTCAGATCGCGCTGCAGGACATGGGCGCTTAACAGTAAGAACAAAAACATAATCTAACGCAATTGATGTATTTATTAGATAGGTAAATATTAATGAATGAATTTCACTCTTTCGGATACAGCTATGGCTTACACTTTTGGCAAAATCACATGCCATTTTCTTCCAAACTTTCGAGAACTAGTTCGGTTTCTCTTGCACTTAAGAACCACCTTCCACAACTGGGTTCATCGCACACATACCACATTATGCCCAGATCTTCGTCTATTACGCGCCCTGTCTCACCACATACGTCACAGACGTTCATACGTGCGGCGGCGAGAACATCCACGCTCCTCTGAAAACAGATTGAAACACTACTTAAGTTATTATTAATTATTATGTTCCGAGCATTACTGGTCGTTGAGCATGACTGTCATTTTTACAGATGTGTACCTTTTGGATATTCTGGTGTGTGTTGTGCCACCGTTTTACAATGAAAAAGCGCGAAGAAAGAAAACACTTGCCTTATATATTTGGTGGTAGTCGTGTGGTGATTATTGTGGATCTCTTGTCTTGTTAAACTTCAGAGATTACAAGACGTTAGGACCAATATTGTGCTTAATAATTGTACAAAAAATCGACACTATCACATATATTCACGTAAATGTTTTAATTATGTCACAACAACCAGGATACCTTAGGCTTCTTCTTTTTAATTGCCTCTCGCTGTCTTTCTTTCTCTTTCTTCATATTCTTCTTTGTCTGCTTCCTTTGTCTCTTTTGTTCTTCCTCCACTCGTTTTCTTTGCAGTCTCTCCTCTTTTTGTTGGTGTCTTCTGGCTATTTTCTCTTCTTCCAGATGCTGCCGCTCTTCCCTCTTCCTTACCACTTCCAACCTCCGCATCTCCTTTTCTTCTGTTTTCTTTTTCTCAAGTTCCTCTTTTTCCTGGCCAATTTAAAAGTAACATAATACGCACCACACATATGTACGTATACGTACAGCTTATTTATGTATTAGCGATTCCGAATGTTAAATGGTTTTCAATTATAATATATACATAGATTGTATGCATGCCTTATACGGTGTAACTCGTACATGCCAATGTGCTATAAGTAAGTACATGAATATGTCACACATTCAGGCTCTATTCCGATTTGCTTATACATCAAATTACCTTCAGTTTTTTCAGCATTTCTGCACCGCTTATTATGCGCGCCTTGGTTACAACCCGCTTGTTCCTTTTGTGTGGCTTTGGGTATGTGGGGGGTGGTGGCACTAGAATGCTGGCCAACGATTCTGGGATGAGTCCATGGGCCACACGAAGGTTAATCAGGTAATTCCCACACATTGGGAAGCTAGAAGGCGCAATACCACCGTCGTCAGTTTCGTCCTCTACAAAACAAGGACAGTACCAAAGGCACTGCACATGATAGCTATTAAAACCATTGTTGGCCAGTCTCGATAAGAAATACACGGTAGTACATATGGTTTTGAGGTAGCAATACACGTACATAAACGCAACAAGTCAAAAGCACATAAGTTAAAATATAACTGATGCTTCAATAACAGTTGGCATCAGATGAAAACTGGTTGTACAATTGTGTAACATGCTGTGCTACTCACGTGTACTTTTGTCTAATGTAGGTGTGATTATTTGAGACTGGTCAGTTGCACTTGGGTTGAAGGGATATGCAGAGAAAGAGAATGAGATGTCGCAGAGAGAGCTTCCGATATGGATGCCGGGCTTGCCTTGTCGATTGCGTACTGAAAATAAAACATAAACATAACGAGATAAAGTCAAAACATCCGATAATCTCAGAACCCGACTGCCAGAAAGTATACATTGCAAGTGTGGTTTTAGTGCACTGTATCACTGACAGTCGTGCTCAACGATCGCAAGGGATCGCGAAATTTAATAACATCTCTGTGAGAAGGCACATTGACAATTAAAAACATAATAAAGAAATGCAAGTTATTCTACGTAGCCACATAATGTAAAAAAGTGCAGCCGACAAGGTATAACAAATTGATATAAGAATTTTAATTGTTACCTTTAAAATAAGTGGGAATCTGGCTTTCCCAATTACCATGCGCTTGTTTGACCCAAGTTGGCTGCCATGGCAGTATACCGCTGCTTTAGTGGTCCAATGATCTGCAATTAAGCGTTATGTTTATAAAAGTTTGCATCATTATCGATATGAGGTGCCTTTATTGTAAAGTAGAAATATATATGCATGTACATATATCTAATATTGTAATGAATACATTGAGTTACTTGAACGAACTGGCTAAATAAAATATATTGTAAACGTTTATGGTGTATTAGAACACACGATGTAAATCAAGCTGTTAAATGTCCTTGCCTTAACATCAAGAGGTTGTAGTATGTGAGTTGTGTGGGCGACAACCCGACAAGAATCACTCCATTCGCCGTGCTTCCTCAATGATCGGTATGGAGATGTGGGTGTCGTGGTTGTCCATTATTAATACAACTGGGCGTTCTCTCCCACAGCTATCCGGAATACCGTCTGTGTAATTTCCTGTGTGGGAAGGAACCCTATTTGGGAAGAAAAGATACAGAATAGCATGTATGTATTTGATAATATCTCTACCTGTCACATATCCATCGTAGATAACAGTTTATCATAAGCTGATATTGGACACACAGGTAAACTGATTTAAAGATTAGATATATAATTAACTGTATGGTTCCACTTTTGATGTGATTCAATTCAGCGTTATCTTTCCATTCTGTTAGATAAAATAAAGCAAAAATTAAGGAGAAAAAGTCAAGTGATCTGTGATAGCGCCGAACACGACTACCAGAAAAAGATACATTGCAAGCTTAAGTGCGGTTTGATTGCACCTATGTCAGCTTACAACACGCTCCAGCAACCATTGGAGTTATCCATATGGACGATACGCCAGTGAGTTCTAATGATTAAAGGATCATTTACCTGATAAATTACGAAGGACGGCAAAAACCGTCCATCGGCACCCACACATAAATGTGCAGTTATGTGGTCACTGGTGGCCGTTTTTGTGTCGGAAGATGTGTTGCCCCCTGGGCCCGAATACCTTGGCTCTCGGCATTTCTTTGCCGCTGAACCCCGTCTCATCGCAACTGCAGATTTGAAATATATATGTATACGTGTATAAATATGTTGCAATTAGTTGGATGCATTTCAATGTTCAGATGATGCGCATGCTGATCTGGGCCTACAGTGGCCGCTAACCGATAAGTTTATAATACAATAATATATAGCTCATCGATGTCCAGTTTCATTGGCATAGACAAGGGCTTCGATTGGTCAAGGTTTATTAATGTTTCAACATCACATGTTACCTGAGATGGCTTATTTTTAAGGCAGTGGATTTCGAGAGTCTCGGACAACAAGTGGAAATACTGGCCCACCACTTCATGCGTGGACATGCTAGCCCTGGCCTTGTCCAGATTTTCAGGTTTTCTTGACGACATCTCCGGGTGGTGTTTAGTAAATCGCTGAAACCAGCCATCAGAGGGCCCCGTCGTCATATTGATAGCTGTTTCTCTGCATCAAAATTAAAAACAATATTACTCATGTATTTGTAAAATCACGAATCAAGTTGCTCGTGGCTTCACAATGTATTCTACAATGTTATGCTTACTGTCAAATTTATAAGGTAAGTGATTTTACAGTAAACAATGGTATGTCAGTCAAACTTGGGGACCGAGAAACGTAATGATTTTGCACATGATTGACTTTACTCACATGGTCTTTAGTACATGGTTGGCTTATGTAGTTTGTATACTATTTATATTCCATATTGTAACAGTATGTGCCAGCTACACTGAGTGTCGTTTAGTATATCGCACTATTATGATCACATCCATCAAAATGAGCAAGCATAATCTAGTCAGTACTGCATGTAGTTGATCGTCTTCGTCTTAGATGGGTTTCAGGAGTCACGAGGGCCATCGATATGCGGTGATCACCATCATGTCTGTATCATGTCTGTCCCGAGTCGTCCGTACATTAACGTAACGTCAAGATATGTAGATAACATACTTACAATACATACCTGACGTTTTAATGATGTCCCTCACGAAACATCTGGTCATATCACGTGTTAGCGGGAGACCTTGATTTGCCATGTAAAGCAAATAATTAACCAGGCCAGCCTCTTCTTCCGTTGTGAGTATTGCAGATGGGCCTGGTCTGCCCCCCCCCCCCCCCCCCTCACTCAACAAATTCCCCTTTAATTGGTCGTATAACGTGGACTTTGGGATTCGGAACTCGTTGGCTGCCATTCTTATTTTCATTTTCTTTTACCGTACAGCTGAAATTGCCAATCCCAGCTGACTGTTTCCATACTATTTCCTCTTGTTTCCCATGCTGTACGAAACAGTAAGACGATCTTTTGATACATTGCAAACAGTACGACTGGTCCTTCTATCGAAGTGGTATTGCAGGAAAGAAAGAAAGAAACAACTTAAATGGTCCCATTAACGAGGTCGTATTAATTATTTTCTGCAGTTCCAAAGTGAAGTTTCAATGTAGATCAGCTGATATTTTAACATGGGACAAATAGAGCAACATATGTTTATATGTAGCTGTGACTGGAGAAATTGGGCTTATGTGATTGGTGGCCCGTGTAGCTCCTGAAGAGATAGCACACTCCTTTAGCCTGACAGCGATCTATGTTATTTGTTAGTACCGTGGCGGTAGTTTCATTGAATTGATGGAATGGCGAGACGTGCAGATCCTGATCATACTGTGCGGATGCACAGACTGGTCTGGATCTACATTGGACGCAACATCCATAAGCCCCATTTCTCCAGTGACAGACACAAGACTGAATAAAACTGACGTAACCTGGTTGACCAATATTGATAGGAAATGGTGTTAGTGCGAAATAATATGGGTGCGAAATGGTGTGTAATGGCTTGGGGTCCGAAATGGCTTGGGGCGATTTGGCCTTGAAACATTTATTCTTTGTTTTTGGATGAGTAGCTCTTCGTTCTTTTTATATCATGACACATTTTCGCATTCCTTCCTAACTGCTCTGTAGTGTACATTGTGTAACGGTCTGGAAATGATATTGGAGGAATGCATCGTATCGTCTGCATACTTCACACAACAGAGTATTGAAAAACACTATAGGGGCCTCAAAGTATACGCATGGCAGATACATACGGGGCGCCATGCAGGACAGGTTAATTATGTGTACAAAACCAATTTTGTCCGGACAAAATTGAGTTTTGTAACACTAAAAATCACAAAATCCAATTATGTAAAATTCTTATACAAAAACCAATTTTGTCCAGACAAAATTGAGTTGTGTAACACTAAAAATCACAAAATCCAATTATGTAAAATTCTGATATACAAAATTCATTTTCGTTATAAAGGATTCAATTTTGTAAGACAGAATTGAGTTTTGTGAACAAAATTCAGTTTTGTGGGACAGAATTCAGTTTTGTCCACAAAAGTCAGTTTTGTCCACAAACATTAGTTTGCGTAGGATAGTCTATGTCATCTCTACGTTGATTGGTTGAGATCGGTCTTAGTCCATTTTACTAGATGGTGGAGTACACTTGCAGGTTTAAATATTTCAATGCGAAAATATAACCCAATATATCAATATTATACTTCTTTATGGACAGTTATTTTGGTTATATTATGATTACAAATGAGTGGTCGCACCAGATAAGCATATACATACTTTGAAGGAGAAATAAGAAAAATATTCAGAATTTTCCCTCAATTATGTAAACAGGGTCAAACATAAAGTAGCCGAGACATAACTAGACCTGAGAGCATGCCCATATATAGAGAATACCAGGCTAGTGTATTTTGATATCAAGTTTATCAGGCAAGGCTAGGAAACGCGTAGGAATTCCGAGGCTTGCCGAGGAATTCCTACCGTTTCCGAGCCGAGCCTGATAAACTTGATATTAAAATACACTAGCCTGGTATTCTATTTATCAGGTAGCGTTTTATGCTCGAAAATGACATTAGATGACGTCGTATTCTAACAGTAGATCTAACCTTGTGAAACAAATGGTATTGGATTTGCGAAGTTACGTGTTCGCAACTATGTGTCTACATGCATTATTTACAGTATGCACCATCTTAGTATCCATGGTATCTACACAAATACTACAAATGGTTTCCTCAAATGGCCCAATACACACATTCTGTTTATAAACACAGACAGCAGTCAGAACACAGGCCACAGCGCGTGTATTATTGATTTAACTGGGGCAGGTGTACCTTGCGATACACAATACATGACGTCAGTACTCGCGGGAGATCTACATGTACATGAATTATGTGTACAATTATAACGCAAACGAGTTTAAATACGAATGTGTTTGCCAACGTTTGACTGTTTGGAGATAGTTGAAGCAAAATGGCAGAATGAGAAATGAATCATCGGCAGAATGAGAAATGAATCATCGACATTGAATGTGTAGATCGGCGACCGTGACCCATTTCTCCAGTGCAGTTTCTGACCAATGGTAGTCCTTCTTACATGCGTGTGCAGAATTGAATTTTGTGACACAGAATTGAATTTTGTTACACAGAATTGACAGAATTGAATTTTGTGACACAGAATTGAATTTTGTGTCACGAAAGTGAATTTTGTGACACAGAATTGAGTTTTGTGGCACAGAAGTGAATTTTGTGACACAGAATTGAATTTTGTGACACAGAATTGAGTTTTGTGGCACATTTTGTGGCACAAAAATTAATTTTGTTGACAAAATTGAGCCATGTCCCACTTGGTACGGGGCGCCATGCAGGACAGGTTAATTATGTGTACAAAACCAATTTTGTCCAGACAAAATTGAGTTTTGTAACACTAAAAATCACAAAATCCAATTATGTAAAATTCTGATACAAAAACCAATTTTGTCCAGACAAAATTGAGTTTTGTAACACTAAAAATAACAAAATCCAATTATATAAAATTCTGATATACAAAATTCATTTTTGTTATAAAGGATTCAATTTTGTGGGACAGAATTCAGTTTTGTCCACAAAAGTCAGTTTTGTCCACAAACATTAATTTGCGTAGGATAGTCTATGTCATCTCTACGTTGATTGGTTGAGATCGGTCTTAGTCCATTTTACTAGATGGTGGAGTACACTTGCAGGTTGAAATATTTCAATGCGAAAATATAACCCAATATATCAATATTATATTCTTTATGGACAGTTATTTTGGTTATATTATGATTACAAATGAGTGGTCACACCATATAAGCATATATACTTTGAAGGAGAAATAAGAAAAATATTCAGAATTTTCCCTCAATTATGTAAACAGGGTCAAACATAAAGTAGCCGGGACATAGCTAGACCTGAGAGCATGCCCATATATAGAGAATACCAGGCTAGTGTATGTTGATATCAAGTTTATCAGGCAAGGAATTCGCGTAGGAATTCCGTGGCTTGCCGAGGAATTCCTACCGTTTCCGAGCCGAGCCTGATAAACTTGATATTAAAATACACTAGCCTGGTATTCTATTTATCAGGTAACGTTTTATGCTCGAAAATGACATTAGATGACGTCGTATTCTAACAGTAGATCTAACCTTGTGAAACAAATGGTATTGGATCTGTGTCTACTAGTTGCGAAGTTACGTGTTCGCAACTATGTGTCTACATGCATTATTTACAGTATGCACCATCTTAGTATCCATGGTATCTACACAAATACTACAAATGGTTTCCTCAAATGGCCCAATACACACATTCTGTTTATAAACACAGACAGCAGTCAGAACACAGGTCACAGCGTGTGTATTATTGATTTAACTGGGGCAGATGTACCTTGCGATACACAATAAATGAGGTCAGTACTCGCGGGAGATCTACATGTACATGAATTATGTGTACAATTATAACGCAAATGAGTTTAAATACGAATGGGTTGTCAACGTTTGACTGTTTGGAGATAGTTGAAGCAAAATGGCAGAATGAGAAATGAATCATCGGCAGAATGAGAAATGAATCATCGACATTGAATGTGTAGATCGGCGACCGTGACCCATTTCTCCAGTGCAGTTTCTGACCAATGGTAGTCCTTCTTACATGCGTGTGCAGAATTGAATTTTGTGACACAGAATTTAATTTTGATACACAGAATTGACAGAATTGAATTTTGTGACACAGAATTGAATTTTGTTACACAGAATTCAGTTTCTGACCAATGGTAGTCCTTCTTACATGCGTGTGCAGAATTGAATTTTGTGACACAGAATTGAATTTTGATACACAGAATTGACAGAATTGAATTTTGTTACACAGAATTGAATTTTGTGGCACAAAAGTGAATTTTGTGACACAGAATTGAATTTTGTGACACAGAATTGAGTTTTGTGGCACAAAAGTGAATTTTTTGACACAGAATCGAATTTTGTGTCACAAAAATGAATTTTGTTGACAAAATTGAGCCATGTCCCACTTGGTACCCCGTACTTGGCGCCCAGTAATACAAGCCCCCGCGCGACTTTTGATGTTGTAAACAACTGATGGACATAGTTGGGGAATGTTTTCAGCAAATTTTACTAAAATGTTTACCTTGGCGATATTGTCTTCACACGGACATGGAAACAGCAAGCATCTGCGTGACTTAGATGTATTCGTTGCAAAACCGGGTCAAAAGAATGCGATTAATTAACGGATATTTTCATTTGTCCGATAAACTGATTGTCCGGATAATTGGTATGACCCCTGTATGCTGTGTAACTTCAATAAACGGACCATCCTACTGATTATCATAGCTCGGAATGTTTACATGTAAATTGCTTCTGATGGACGGCACCGTGTGCTGGACGGCACCGCGTGTTGGACGACAGGCACCATGTGCTGGACTGCATCATGTGCTGGATGGCAAGGCACCATGTGCTGGACGGCAAGGCACCATGTGCTGGACGGCAAGGCACCATGTGCTGGACGGCATCATGTGCTGGACGGCAAGGCACCATGTGCTGGACGGCAAGGTACCATGTGCTGGACGGCAAGGCACCATGTGCTGGACGGCAAGATACCATGTGCTGGACGGCAAGGCATCATGTGCTGGACGGCATCATGTGCTGGACGGCAAGGCATCATGTGCTGGACGGCACCATGTGCTGGACGGCAAGGCACCATGTGCTGGACGGCATCATGTGCTGGACGACAAGGCATCATGTGCTGGACGGCAAGGCACCATGTGCTGGACGGCAAGGCATCATGTGCTGGACGGCAAGGCACCATGTGCTGGACGGCACCATGTGCTGGTCGGCAAGGCATCATGTGCTGGACGGCGCCATGTGCTGGACGGCAAGGCACCATGTGCTGGACGGCAAAACACCATGTGCTGGACGGCAAGGCACCATGTGCTGGACGGCACCATGTGCTGGACGGCAAGGCACCATGTGCTGGACGGCACCATGTGCTGGACGGCAAGGCATCATGTGCTGGACGGCATCATGTGCTGGACAGCAGGCATCATATACTGCAATGCATCATATGTTCAGTACGTTCAGTACATTTGTACTTTTATTTGCCCTATCATCGACATTAGCAAAAACAACATGGAGCGTGCAACGTTACAAATCTTCACATTTCGAATTATTTTACTACATAATTCCATGGCTTTTAAATATAGACAGATCCTGAAAATTAGCTGTGCGGTTATGACGTCACTGGTTTCTTGTTTGTTTCCAGGGAAGGGTGTGCAGAAACATCATGGCAAGGCGATGGAGTGGTTCAGGTAGGTGACACTATGTCTCAGGAATTGGTCCAACTCGGCCTGTAGACGAAATGAAACGTTCATGGTCCGAAATAGCCGTACATAGATACACCGTCGTCTGCGTTGAACTTTCCCAGATTGTCAACGTTTTGTTTACATCTATTGGCAATGCCAACTCGCAATCAATCAATCAAGCTGTCCCACAGCTCAGGCCCATCCAACCAAGCTGCTTGATGCCAAGTACAATATTCAAGTATTTTAAAAATTGAAGAAATTGACAAAAATTGGAAGGATTAGCATAGGCGATAGACTTGTATGATGTATGATAGGCTATCGGGAAATCACGGTTCCAATGCACCAGAGAGCTGATAGTCCCGTATTTGTTTCTAACGAGTTACGCTATACTGTATACTATGAGTTTATTCAACTCATATGTGGCTGGGGAAATGGGGCTTCCAACACCATTGGCTCCTGGCCTAACATCACATTCATTTAACTGGATAAACACCTATTCTGCTCATGACGGGTTTTAGTATAAACATATTTTATTCATATTATGTTACATGATATGTACATGATGTAAATGATGTAAAACAGGGGTTTTAGTAACTGAATGGCGGTGAGTGCAGACCCGGACCAGTAGTTTATTTCACCGAAATTGCAAAGAATACTTATCTTGCTAAGTACAATTTCAGGGAGAAAATTTCAATTTAAGGATACATTTATTCTTTTTATTATACTGAATGTATTACATTATCACAGCCATTTTGGCTGTGATAATGTAATACATTCAGTATAATAAGTATGCATACTTTTAATCATCAAATATATGCAGTCGTTAGTTCTATATGAAATAATATATTTCTTGAAAAATAATAATAATACCGTCGGGTTATGTTAGTATACCCACTAACAAATATATTGGAAGTATATAGCAGACACACTGTCGCCTTTGTGCCATGCTTACATCATGCTTATGTACTCGTATACCGCATGTTGCGGTCTGATATCTTAACAAATAAAGATATGTTGATAAAATAAAGATTGTTCTTTTCTGTTCTGGTAAGTATACTAAAGCAATTTTGGTGAAATCGGCTAAGCGCATGCTGGCCCGGGTCTGCACTGGCCGCAATGACCATACGCCACATTTATCCAGTCACAGCCACATATTAGTCCATGGCTCCTAATAACGTACTCGTGTTATATTCTCGTTTTATGCATCGTATTTCCAAACAGCCAGTGGAAATAAACATATGATGTTAGTTGTTTACTGTCGAGTGTTGGGAACATTATCTTTTTTCCCTAAACAAACATTATTGAAGAAAATATTTTCTGTTGTGACTTGTTCACTGAAAAATCACCTGCCCAGCAAACGGATAGGATATCTAGCAGAGCGGTGCGTGCTACGTAAAAACCAATCAAAAACCATGTAAGTTACTAACAGTGTGTGTGGTAATTAAATCGCAAACATTTTTTTCTGCCAACAATTTTTTAGGGAGTGGCAAATAAGAAATAACAAAATATGACTATCATCTACAACATTAGACCAGCCTAAAATACCAGGTTCCGCAACACTGAAAGAAAATAGGTTACATGCCACTAAAACTATTTATTCAAGTTAATTAAAAATCCCAATCCTGATAAGTCGCATGGTATGGCATCGTCGTATCGGGACCTACAGTTTTAATATCGTCAATTGTTATCGCTTACCAGGAAGGCGGCCGATCAAGGACACCCGCACTCCAGTTACAATCTCGCCGTCGGCCACCTGAAGGGCTATACGACGGATCTCAAAGAAGGGTAAGCACAAAGCAAAACGCTACTATACTGTGTCTTGTATAAGTCCGTTTGCAAATCAGACGTATTACAGAGCTCCAGATAATATGCGTATTGGCGTATTTTACGCACTTATTTTAGCAGAATACGCACTGATTATCAAATGTGGGAGTACAAAATATCCACACTTATGTGAAAATACGCATTGGTTTTCAAAGTGTGTAGTGAAAATACTGTAATGAAGTTGAATTTACTTAGTTGAGTTGCAAAAAGCAAAAGTCTGTATTTGTTCTATCATCGAAAACAACATGGAGCGTGCAAGGTTAACAATCTTCACATTTCGATTGCTTTTACTACAAAATTGTATCATGTGTTCGCTATTTAATAAGGAAGAAAATCAATAATACATTTGTAAAATTAAAATACGCATTGAAATGAAAATGGGGGTATTATACTCTTTAGATACAAAACTTATCTGGAGCTCTGTGTATTACATAAACTGCAGTAACTGGATTATTGCAGTGTAAAATCACGGTGTGTTAACATTCATAATACATAAGTAAATACATATGCAAATGAGACCACTGCAGAAAACATGTCACGTGATGAGTACAGCTTCAACGTATGATGTTGTACTTATGCCATTTGTGTTATAATATAAGTAGTGTGTTAATTCAATACGATACACATGCATATTAAAGGTACATGCCCACTCAGTAGGCACACTATGTTCTTTATATCTGAGACATCAACTGAGACATTTTCTGGCAAAATAAACATTCAATCACCATTACCACACATATATGTATTGGTATTATTATACATTTTATATCAGACGTAAATTTCCACATTGATATCAGGGGCGATAACCGTGTTTCCTTAAAATGTAAACGGACCTTACTATTTATTCTCTGTATTTATTTTTCGATGCGCAATGATCATACTTTATACTATGTCGAAAATATTATTTTTTCAGGTGACGCATTTAATTAGTATAAATAATCTAAAAATATCATGCCACATTTGCATATGTAAATAGCCTGATACCCCCGCGCGTCACTATCAGTAAAATAAATATTACTAAATGATTATATCTGTATAGCGGGCACTCGTAATTTTTAGAACTGGTGCAATAGTGACACAATCATTATACCGTTATTTAATACCTATAAAGAACATTTTGTGTCTACTGAGTGGGCATGTACCTTTAAACTAGCTGACTTATTTCTTTAGAAACTCGACATAGTCTAGTTTCTTATGAAATCAATAAAGTCGTTTAATAAATATCGTATTAAATCATCACCATGTCAGCTTCCCTATGTATGCCATTTCGCTAATAGTAGAGTCCCTTAACAGATTTAACTTCATGATGATACAGAATGAGTTATACACGCCGGACAAAAGTGTAATTTGTATATGGTAAGTAGCATTTGCCATGTGAAATTGAAAAATAAGCGGCTCCAAAAAATCTGGCTGCTGTAACATGTGCAAAATTCGTAAATCCAAGATGGCGGCCAAATATTTATATCCTGGCACAAGATAGCTCTTGGTTAATATATTTATGTAATTACTTATTCCAAAATTGTACTGCTGGCCACGCTTATGGCTTTGAATACCAATAAAATGCAATTGAATGATTTCCTCCCATGTATACATTTAAAATGGCCGAAAGAATTTATTATTTTGCCATATTTTCTTCCTGTTGCCTAATTAAGTAGATTTAACTTTCCAGAATGACATTGTGTAATACATTGTACAAGAGAACAGATAGATAAGCATTAGTAATTCATATTTACGGCTACCACATTAGAATAAGACAAATAACCTCTAAATATACATACAATTATATGCATATGTGTGTGTTTCATTTGATGGATAATTGTGTCATATATGTTCTATACCGCTACAATTTAGATAATATCAATCCATAATAGAGAACAAGATACCAAAAGGAGACCAATGGACCCTTGTAAAGTGATAACTAACGTAATACATCATGATAAACACATGACACGCACACAGCAGTAGTCACAAGCATGCAATCCACGACGAGCGGTGTGCGGTCCCAAAAGGAAAGCAAATTAAGTGAAATACATTTAAATAAAATAAATCTGTGAAAGCCTCACGACTATTCCCCATTGAACTATTGAGAAAATAGTAGTCCCAGCAGGTAAATACAAATCACAATGAAGTACAGTACACAATGGTATGACAGCAAGGATGCTGCATTTGAACGGCCATTGAACAAAGCAGTCCATTGGTGCGGTTGAACCTGGTTAGCCCGGCGCTGCAAACCTCCTGCTTATCTCGTCATCATGCCTAAAAGGACATGAGCATACAAGTCAAGCAAAATAAATTAATATAATGGACGAAAAATACAAAATAAGCATAACGAAAAACAACAAATGTAAACATGAAATGAAAGGTAATATTGTAAATTTAACTATAAACAAAAGAAAAAAAGTAATAAATGATGGAATGACAGTGCTAAATTGAGGTACTATGACGTGCACAGTCATCAGTTCTACGGGACAGTACACAATAACAAATAGCTACTAAGATAGTAACTTCATAACAAATAAGCACTTCAAACTCATTGAAGAAGAAAAGAGACAACACATTATACAAAAATGCTTCGAAGAAGCAAAGCGATGCTCTACAACAACTACACAGCATGGGTATGGAACAAACGGAAGTAATTGTCTTAATAGTGAATGAGTAGTAATGACCATCCAAGTGAACACCCCGTCCGGATTTCTTAACCACACATCATTGGGTGCCATGTCACCATGCAACGAAAAAGGTATGAGTGGTCATTGACAATATATCTGGCAATGACCAACTCGACAGAATGATGCAAAATTGAGGGGTTGTCTCTTCTGTTGATGTATTTCATAAAATGTTTATGGATGTACAATTGTGGATGGGCGATCATTGATTGCATCGGTGCATTCATAATGCTACATTTCGCGATAATATCACAGTTGCGTTGATAAAAATAATACATTGCTGCCAATCCACATGTTATGGATACCCAGCAAAGTGTTTCTCCCGCGAAAATATGAATCCACTCCTCCTTCAGTCATATTCTGACAAGATTCATCTTTGACAGAAATCTGACCTTCTGGGCTTTATTGATTGCGATGATCTATCAGGTATGTCTCAGCCTTTTGACTGCAAAATGTTTGATGAAGCCATTGTTGTACATATGCTTTCTACCTGTGTGGCCAGCACATTGTCAGGCTAGCTATAAAATACATCACAATTTGATCTGTGTTTGGGACAGATATATTGATTATAGTCTTAAAGTGTTGACTCGGAGGGGGGGGGGGGTGACATTCGGGACCTGTGTCTTCGGACAAAGGTGTCAGGAGGGATCAAATGACGCATATTCGCATTGTCAAAAGGTGCCGAAACATCAAGATTCCAACAGTGAACACTGATGTAATTGTCATCAAAATCAGCCAATTTTATGACGTCCTGGAAATATATCCGGACACCCAAGTCTGGTCAGTCATTGGATCTGGCAAACATATTCGGAATTGACATACTAACACTCTGTGCCAGAATCTTGGACGTAACAAATTGACAGCATTCCCACCATGCCATGCCCTAACGGCATGTGATACTTCATCAGCCCTCTTTATAAAGTGGAAGATTATGTGCATGAACTACGTGGCATATAATACACATAACTCCTAGAGCCACTGATATTCATGGCTATTACTACTACACGAGCACCTTTGACCGTGAATTCCCCATGTTAACAAAGAATAAAGATATATGTGGTGTTGCTCTACGACAAAACTAGTGAACTCGCATATAATGATGAAAATACATTTGGAACACCTTCCGCCTACTCAGGTATAATGACAGTTTCCTTTTATTAACTAAATTTAAAGAACTGCGTTTGCAGCATAAGAATCAGTTCTATAACAACGCCTGAATATTTTGGACAAACGAACAGCGACGTTGTCTTAGGTTTTCATACAGATATCAATGAACTTAACTACTTTCCATGATGCCCTCCTCCAACATGCTATATCGCTATGTACCATAGTGTCACCCGGAATACCAGTCAATAACAATTCAGACATTCCCATCACCAGATGAGCATAGCTGGAGAGAAAAGATGGCTCTACATAGGCACCCATATGAATGACAATTCCAGATGTTGCATGAGCTTGTACTGAACTCATCCAGTACGTATGCAAGTATGTCAGCGGGTGCACTATCTGCATGTATACCAAAGCTGTGCTTTATGTACCGACCTCTGCAGCTGGCAATGCGTACACAAATGCTTGCTAGCTAAAACTTATATATTGCAGCATACATATTACACAATGGGAAACAAGTGTCCTTCCACATCACCTAAATGGATTGCAAACCAGAAATGTATAATCCTAAAATGTGTTAAATACACGCTACATATGCTAATATTGTCACTGTATTGCTATTTGGTGGCCATATTAGAATTTGTTATCTGGTATTATTATCCAAATGCATTTTAAAGCCACAAAGTAATAGTCGAGTAACAATACATGTCATTCTAGATCAATTATTAGTGGATAATTAGCCTCCATAGCCCAAAATAGTGAAAATAATATATATTTGGCGGTCATCTTGGATTTATGCAGGTCTTTCAATGACCGAAATACATAGGAAGGTTATTTAACCTCCTTATTATACCAATACACGCCAATTTTAGCACAACAAAGATGTTTAATGTACAATATATGTCCCACAATATAGAATGATATCGATTTATGGCTGCCATTTTAAATTTATTGATTTTTATGTGTCATACTGGTCAGATTTTTTGGAGCCGCTTATTTGATAAATGTATAACACCATATGAAAAAATGGCCCTTTTTGTCCGGCGTGTATAGATACTTTTGTTAAGTTCTGTAACTCTGTGGTATACTTGTCAATGTGAGTCCGTTTTTCACCTCTATATCACGCCTAACTAAGACAATCATCTTATGTCTGTTTCATGAAACCTGCCCAAATGTTACGAATATATCCACAATGTAAAAACTTTGTGTTGTTTTTTGCAATAAAATAAATATTGGAACAAACTTCAGGAATGATAAAATATAATATTATCGGAAAAATATATTGTTTTTGTATTGCTTATATAGGCGTCAAGTTTGAGCAGGTTTAGTGCAACATACATACTAGTAGTATAGTATACGTAAGCCAGCGACGTGTGTCATTTGACCATCCGTCTCACTTGGTCCACATGTTTTCACTTCACGTACCGTGCCTGGATAGGCGTCTTCTGACCCCTTTGCTATACATGTTACATATATATATCTAGAAAATAACATTCTGGTACGATTCGGCCCAGCACAACTTCTCTACCCTGTGGTTTCAGTGAGGCCCATAAGCTGATCCATCACGCGGCGTCCAAGGGAGTGAAGATGGCACACAAGGTTCTCACGGAGGTCTGCGCCAGGGGAGGCTGCTAGTCATGCAGAGTTATCGACCTTTTTGTATGTTGGCTAGATATCGACATTTCTACTGGTGCCGAAAAATACACCGGTTTCCTGATGAGATGCTACTCAACTGTATTTACTGCTATCACTTAAACGCATATTGTTCGTCTAGTAACCGGCGCAAATTTCTAGACGAACATGTGTTGAATGGGAATTTGTCGGGAATCCGGCAGCTATTTCGACGGCCCATGCGTAGTAGTACCAGTGTAGCACCAGTGAGTTCCCCTCATCAGTTCTGCGCAGAGTAGAAACGAAGATTATGCACCTATCAATGTTTTGCCCCAGGGGGGGGCGGCGGGCTGACCCAGGGGAATTAGATAATTTCTTTTTTTGGGAGTCTAATTCCCCACCCTGGAGCCAAATATTTTGATCTAAATCCCCATAGTGGGAGATTCTTAGTATATCAAATTCCCCGGGGGTGGGGATTGTGGGGTGGAGGGGGTGGGGATTGGTTTCCTGCATGGAATGAACAAGCGATCGCGAAGCGCGACGCTAATGCGGGGGGTTTGGGGGAAGGGCCAAGAAAATTTTGAAACCTACTACGCCGTAGACGCGATTTCCCGGCACATAGGACACTATTTCACCTAGCCTAAGTTATATCCTGCTGTGTTGATAAAAAAAATTATTCTGATTATAAACTGATTATAAACGAGCAAAAATGTCAAATTGTGCTCTGCAATGCACTGCCCACTATTTTCTTGCTTTAAAATTCGTATTGTATATGGTTCTAAAATGGAACAAGCAGTGTGCGGGGGTTTGGGTGTCCTCTCGTCCAAGATATTTTTGAAACCTACAACGCCCTAGAGGTTTCCTGCCAGTATGCCAATATTTACTGTAATTTACAGTGTAGATTCAGATGAGCCAGCTCGTAATTTAACTTTGGATAATATTAAACGACGACGCCGGAAAACCATGTTATTATTTACCGGAGTTACCCTATATATTCGGACATTCTTTATGAAAAACCTGCTTTTAATAATTTCTTCCAAGACCGCGGTTGATGTGTGGGGGGGGGGGGGGGGGGGGGGGGGGGGGGGGGGGGGGGTGTCGCACGGTACCAGAAAATGGAAATCAAAAATTTTGGCAGCAGCTCCCGCACAAAACCCGCTTTTAATAATTTCTTACAAGACCGCGGTTGATGTGGGTGGGGGGGGGGGTCGCACGGTACTAGAAAGTGGAAATCAAAAATTTCGGCAGCAGCTCCCTCGCAAAACCTGCTTTTAATAATTCCTTCCAAGACCGCGGATTGATGTGGGGGGGGGGGGGGGGGGGGGGGGGGGGGGGGGGGGGGGGGGGGGGGGGGGGGGGGGGGGGGTCGCACGGTACTAGATCCTGAAAGTGGAAATCAAAAATTTCGGCAGCAGCTCCCGCGCAAAACCGGCTTTTAATAATTTCTTCCAAGACCGCGGTTGATGTGGGGGGGGGGTGGGTGGTGGTATCGCACTACTATCTATCCTGAAAGTGAAAATCAAATATTTCGGCAGCAGCTCCCGCGCAAAACCTGCGTTTATTTGTAATAATTTCTTCCAAGACCGCGGATTATGTGAGGGGGGGGGGTGGGGGGGGGGGGGGGGGGGGCATCGCACGGTACTAGATCCTGGAAGTGGAAATCAAAAATTTCGGCAGCAGCTCCCGCGCAAAACCTGCTTTTATTTTTAATAATTTCTTCCAAGACCACGGTTGATGTGGGGGGGGGGGGGGGGCAATACATTGAAGCGCCCTCTATATTTTGGGAATGACGTCATACGGAATCCCCCAATTACAACCCAATTAAACGCCTAGAAGGAGACACCCACCCCCGACAAGTGCCCGCTTTCCGTCACGGGTAAACGCTCCCACAATATCGATCGCGATTGCGCGTTTAAGCACGTACCTAGGCTAATATATGTTAGTTCCTATAGAGACTATAAAAGATTAAAAAAAACAGCGTTTTCCAATTCCCAATTCATCGCAGAAGGCCACAACAATATCGCCATCATTTAAAACAATATGAACAATGTTTGTTTCGTTTAACATGTTTAAAGAACATATTTTTTTGTATTATTTTTATATGTGGCTGTGACTGGAGAAATGGGACCAGTGGAGGGGCATGATGGATGATGCACAGACTGAATTGCGAACAGTGTAGCCCCTGATCAGACTGCGCGGATGTCATGCAGAAATGCTGTTATGGTGCTGTTGACATGTTAACATAAAGTTGAGATGATTTTGTAAAAAAAAAAAAAAAAAAAAATTACAAATCAGGCCTACCCCGCGTATCGGGACCTGTTCCCGCGTATCGTGACAAAAACAGTACGATACGCGAAAGGGCTCTGGGGAGAACCCTGCTATCACATCGCTGTGTGTAAAAAAATAATATTTATTAACGACAAACTCGCGAAAACATGTAACAAACGTCGAATCGAGTTGGAAACTCGAATTAACTGAATATACCGTAAAAAGTACGAACATCTCCTGCATACCTATACATACCTATACATATGGTCCTTAATTCTGGGGATATTTTCCCCGCCCATAACCCGATTTCTTCCACAGATTTCGCTAGTACGGATTTCTTCCCGATGTCTTCTGCCATTTTTTGTTGTTGTTGTTGTGGTAGAATTTGAGAGAATTTCCGCCGCTAAAATTTCGGCGCACCGCGTTAGTCTAATTCCCCCACACACGGGGACTCGGCCAAAATCTATTTCCCGGGACACGGGATCATTTAGCGTGTCAAATTCCCGCCCCTCGGGGACCATCTGGCTGTCTAATTCCCCAGGGGTGCCCGCCGCCCCCCCCCCCTGGGGGAAAACATTGATAGGTGCATTAAGATCATTGACTTCCGTATCCTGCCGCATAGAGACGAACATTATAGACCGTCAGCCAGAAATGGAAACCCTCCCCCCTGTGGGATTTGTACAGACATATTTTTTCTGAAACTATATTCAATTACGAGTGTTATGTCGTATGTCTGCGCTCTGTAACCCGCTGGATGAATGTTTGGCACCATTTTGAAGTATACCACCCTCGGACTTTTCGCAATGTAAAAAATCACATTTTTCATTGAAAATCGACTGTTTTTTATCATTAGAAACAACTGATATGGCAGTTTTGTATGTTTTCTGATGTGTTCATAACTATGCAATGGGATAATGTTCAATTAAATAATATCTGCTAATTCAGATGAAGAATTTTGCACGTTTTATTACCACACCCACTGAATTTCAATGGCAAAACACATACCTTGATAACTCCATAAAAGTATTAGTACGGTATGGGATGTTTCAGTATCCAGCTCCCGTAGGATTTGTGTGCTAAAATTGATTTGTTTGCTTTATCATGTTGATTTGTGGTAATACTATTGAGAAATTATGGGGTTCAAATTTTCAGACCCCTATTCTCCATTTTGAGGGGTTCTTTATAGCCCATATCCCACAGAACACATGAAACCACTATATACGCTATTAATGAACCGATTTTCATAATCCTGGTGTTGTTTTATGGGTTTTCAATGGTGCCAAGTCCATTTCTTAGACTTTCCAATCAATTCATGTTGCCGTTGATATCCGTTTTTGGAGGGGGTGTAGAGGGGGCTGGGGTGGGTGAGGATTTCAATAAGGAAACATCGCATAAGTGATGTTCCAGATCCTGTTTGTTAATGCCACACTCGTATAATCCATAGATTGAACCTTAACATAGTTTTACATGTATAATATGTTGAATACTTCCTTCTTAATAAATAATGATCTGCAGCATGAGAACACCAGGCTTATTGTATTTGCAACCAGTTTAATTATGAATCAATTTTCTGAAAACAAAGTGGAGTTACCACTAGAAAATATGGCCTGTCGGCACACGAAGCACTGGCATATTGTTACTCTTACAAAAACTTCAATAGAGTTACTCGTACAAAACTTCAATAAATAAACTGACGGACGGACGGACTGACGTCCGAACAGACAGGGTGAAACCTATAAGACACCGCCGATTCTCGGCGGGTCCCTAATTAACTAAACAACTACCAAGAAAAATAGTAGTCTATTATAAACTGACATAAATTTAACAATTACAGAATCTGATAGGACTGTGTAGATCATGTGTAGGCTGATCGAGGTCTACACTGGTCGCTAGACAAGAAGTTTTCAAGAGTAATAAAACAATATCTGGATAGGGTGTAACACGAATGGACAGAATCGGTGTTCTTTGGACAATCAAGTTCTATTGTTACTGAGAGTCGATAAAGTACGAGAACGCTGGCTATTTCCGGATGATTCAAAATGGCGCCCGTCATCTAAATCCTAAATTAAGACTGCATGCAACTGGTCATTTCGACCAATTGTGCCTGTGACTAGGTACAATGTAGCACAAATTATGTCTATATGCAAGCTCAAAATTTCAAAATTATCTTTCTGTGGATTCATCCACGGGGCACGGGGGTGTGGAATGTCTTCGAGCCAATTCCCACCCATAATAATATAAGATAGCGAATGGTTCACCGGTAAGGCATATATACATTATCAGAACCTTCCATCTACTTCATTGGTTTCACTAACAATATAAATGGAGTCCACAAGGAATGCAAAATTGACCTTAGCATAGACAGAAATAAATTCAGTTTTTACAGGAACTGCACAATTATCTGAATTGTTCATCACGACTGTCACAATCTGAGAGTATCTTTAACCACATTGGCACAGTCAATGACATACCATTTACAGATGGGAGTGCATGCAAGTCTGCTTATAGCAACTTCAGCTAGTTCCTTTGCATCCTAGTTTGCATGCACACTTAGTCAGCTCAATTAAAGTTTTCGGAACAGGCAGGGTGAGACACCTGAGTGGATGATACAATCCTTTCTCAACACGTCATCCATTTTCGTCAATGGGAGGAAGGGCCTGGCAATTGGTTGTCAGGCCTTCCCCCAGAAAAAAATTAAAGCGCTGCCGTGGTCGACCGCGCGGAGCGCGGGAGGTAGCTAGGGGGGTCCAGTTGCATGCTCCCCTGGACATTTTTTATCACGTACATGTGATTTGGTGCATTCTGGCTCATTCTAGAAGAGGTATGGCTGTACTGAAAACGCATTAAAATAACGATATTTACTAACAAAAATAAGATATTACCTGTTGAAAGTGCCATTTCTGTAGAAAAAAATGATGTTCACTTTTGCGCCAAATGAATCACGTAATTCTAGTCAAATGATCGTCATTTCAATCAGGTAAGCGTTAAAGTCACTTGGCCCCTTCCCATAAAATAGGATTACAAATAATCGTAATACTCACATAACATTAGTATACCGATAGAATAGAGAATAGTATACCGATGCTATAGACAGGTCGCCAAACTCCTCACCACCACACACATTTCTAACCCTTTCAACACCACAGGCCTGTATAGTTGTATTGGCAAAAAGTGTAGATCCTATGAGCCGGCTCGTGACGATCCGTCTCATCAGGATTTGCACATTTTGCAACTAATTTTCATACTTTTTAGAGAAAAAAAACACCCTCTTTTTATAAATGGACTACACTTTTTGCAAGTAATTTTCATATTTTTGAGAACAAAAACACCCTCTTATCATAAATGGACTAGTCTGAAAATTATTTTATGATGATTGGATTGGTCGGAGAATTAACAAATCAAAATCCATTCCAGTTACTGGGATGAAAGGGTTAATTGAAAAATGACCCCAGAGTGAATATGTTGAATCTGTTGGATGCAACATTTCACTATGCCTTGGGAGTAGATAATTATACATCATGGGAAAAAGGCTTAACCCTTACAGTACTGAATTAATTTGTGTCGTCTGCTGAATATTTTTCCATTTTTCTCATCAAAAACTTGGTTTAGCAGCACTTTAGAATACTTTCCAATGGAAATGATTCTAAAATGCTGCCAAACCATATTTTTACTGAGAGAAAAGACAAAATATGAATTATCAGCAGACGACTATTTTCGGTTCCCGCATTCTAAGGGTTATAAATATGAAATCAGTGTAGCCCCAGATACAGAGTATGGGATCATGCGGTTATGGTGTTAATTGGAGTAATGAGACCCATGAGGTCTCTTCTTTTTCATCAATACGACTGTGGTTTCTTCCTTTTAATGATGACCATGTTCCAGCCGTTAACACTACGAGTCTGCCAATATCAAATTTAGCAGCATTACATATGTAGTTAAGTCTGAGCATGCTGCAGAGAAATTTGAATCAGACCAAGTTTAAACGTTAGATTCCGTCCGATTAAATACTCTGCAGAGATGGTTCGTCTGGATTTACAATGTTTGCAATCATTGGGATACAGAGAGAGGCACGGGGAGTTGAAAGGGTTAATCGATAATAATGTTTGTGCAGAATGGATATTTGCATGAAATTTTAATTAGGACAAGAACAACAATTTGAGGCACACAAAACAGTGCAGAATATATATTTACTATGTATAGATAGCATTGATTGCTTTTTTTACACTACAGTTTCAAATGTCATTATACCATGTTCTTACTTTCGAACTTGATTAGAGGCCGATAACAAATAGAAAAAGAAAGGAATCTACATATTAAAGTTTGTTGATTATTGGTGTTTAACGGCCTATCAACAGCTAATAATATCATGTAAGGCCGGGCAAACGGGTTCAATCCAGTTTTAACTTGTTGCATTGGGGGGCGGAGGGGTAATTCCCAAAATCAGAACGGAATATTTACATCGAGAAAAAAATATATTCAGCCCTGAAATTAGAATAACCTGACCTGGTGCCAGGTCAATACCACATCAAGTCATTTGGCCTACTCAGAATAGGATTACGAATAATCGTAATACTCACATAACGGGTATAACCAGATTCAACTGTCACATACAAAATGCCGAAGATGTGTGAGGGCCAAACCAGGTCTCCAGTCGCAATTCCGGTAAGGATGAACCCCGATCATTAAATTACCCATCGCATGCTCCCACCTACCACCCACTGAAAACCACAGACAAAAACAAACAATTTAAAGGTACATGCCCACTCAGTAGACATAATCTGAGACATTTTTGGGTAAAATAAACATTCATTCACCATTACCCCACGTATTGATAGGCATTAGTAAACATTTTATATTAGACGTAAATTTCCAAACTGATATCAGGGGCGATAACCATTTTTAACCTGTGTAGCTCCAGATCAGGTAACAAACTCAAGTCTAACATGGATCTTCTCTTTTTGTTAGCAGCATCAAAATTAGATTTTATGTAATGGTTGTTAACGGCCTGTCAACAGCTAAGGTCATTTTAGGACGGGTTAGCGGGGTCAAATCCCACATGATACCGATTGTGATGGGGGATAAATCCCAAAATCAGAACTGAATATTTACAGAGGAAAATATATTGTCAGCCCTGAAATTAGAATAACCTGACCTGGTGCCAGGTCCATACCACACCAGAGTCACTTAACCTCTTCCCCTAAAAGTAATATGATTAGGAATAATCATATTACTCTTATTAATGTAAGGGGCATAACCAGATTTAACTGTCACATACAAAAATGCCGATGACGTACCTGAGGGCCAAATCATGAGCAGCATCAAGAACATTACGTTAACTGTACAATGAACAGTATAGACCCTGATCACACTGAACACATGAACAGTTGGATACAGGGCGCTACACTGTTCGCAACAAATACATGTAGTAACAAATTATTTTTACTTGTACAGTTACACATGTATAACTGAAATCTACTCAGAATTTGATAACCCGAGCGTTCAGGTTTTGAACGCACCCAGTCTGTGACCTTGACCCTGGGCTTAGCGGGAGCGGGACGAATTTGGATTTGTCACAGGGCGGTAGAGGACCATTGGAGCAACGCGTGTGTGAAATGTGAAACAGATCCGAACAAGGAAACATAAATTATAAGTCATTTACCCGAGCGTTAAGGTTTCAAACGCACCAAGTCTGTGCCCTTGACCCTGGGCTTAGTGGGGGCGGGACGAATGTGGATTTGTCACAGGGCGGTAGAGGACCATTGGTGAAATGTGAAGCAGATCCGAGCAAGGAAACATAAATTATAAGCCATTTACCATAGCGTTAAGATTTCGAACGCACCAAGTCTGTAACCTTGACCCTCTGCTTAGCGGGGTCGGGACGAATGTGGATTTGTCACAGGGCGGTAGAGGACCATTGTATCAATGCGTGTGTGAAATGTAAAGCAGATCCGAGCAAGGAAACAGATATTATAAGCCATTTACCCGAGCGTAAAGGTTTCGGGACAGCGTACGTACGTACGGACGCCGGTAACACTATATGCCCCACCCCCACCCCCTCATGAAGGGAAATAACTCCAAAATTATGAAAGTGAGAGTTGTATTTCTTGCACGACACACCCGATATCTATGCATGTGCGAAATTTCGTAAATATATCCCAATCGGTAACCATATACGACCCATGCTCTGACAAGAAAACATGTAAAAAAAATGCGAAGGAAAGCTGGAGGATACAATCGGGCATGATGAGTCGTGTCAGTGCAATGGAGCAGTGGTTTAATATAAAAAATCTCCACTTGATATGGTGATCAAACTCACAACCTTTGGTTCGACATCGTAACCATTCGACCACTGCTGCTCCCATATAAACTAGAATATGTGTTCATGGAACACGGATGCCCCACCCGAGGCCTTGTCAAAAAAACTCATATAGAAACTTGTAAAATATTCTTGACAAAAATGGGACGGACGGACGGACAAGGGTAACACTATATGCCCCTCCACTATCGTGGTCAGCTTCCAGAAGAATGAAAATATTAGTGAGGAAACGCACAAGCAAAATAATCGATCGCGATGCTTTCTGTAAAATGGTGCCAAAAATGTAGAGTATTTTCTCTAAGTCTGTCACCTTGACCTTGGGGTTAGCGGGCACCATTGGGTTTCTGTAGAATGATGCTGGCTGTTGTTACAAATGCATCAATGAAATATTAAAGCATTCCATCAAGGGAAACAGAAGTTACAATGAATTAAGCCAAGCGTTAAGTTTTCGAAACTGAGCATTTTCTGAGTATGTGACATTGACCTTGAGGTTAGCGGGCACCACATGCTTCCTGTATAATTATGCTGGATGCTGTTACAAATGCATCTATAAAATATTAAAGCATTCCATCAAGGGAAACAGAAGTAATGAATTAACCCGAGTGTTAAGTTTTGGAAATGGAGCATTTCGTAAGTCTGTGACCTTGACCTTGTGGCTAGCGGGCACCATGGGCATTCTGTAGAATGATGTGGGATGCTGTTAGAAATGCATCTATGAAATATGAAAGCATTCCATCAAGGCAAACAGAAGTTATAATGAATTAACCACAGCGTTAAGTTTTCGAAACAGAGTGTTTTCTAAGTATGTTACCTTGACCCTGGGGTGAGCGGGCATACGCTTTCCGTAGAATGATGCGGGATGATATTCCAAATGCATCTATGAAATATTAAATCATTCCATGAAAGAAAACAGAAGTTATTGCAGATTAACCCCAACGTTAAGTTTTGTGACGGACAGACGGACGGACGGACAGACAACTTGTGTATCCCTATATCTCCTTTTCGCTACACGAGGGGATAATAAAATTGAAACGAAACAAGAGACTTTAATGGGTTTTAAAGTGGCCATGACCATTATTCGGCCAGAAAATCAAGGCACCGCGTGCGTAACATAAGCGCCGCTGTCGGACTTATAGCGCCGCGGCACACTGACAACTGAAATGATAGCGCCGCGGTCCCACGGCGCTATAACCGGCTGGAGAAAGGCCTGGTTGTGTAAGACTTGTCTCGCATGGCGATGCAATTTGCACGCGTAGTATGGGGGATCAGGGCCGCACGGGTCGGAGGTAACATCTCCCCCTCTAAGTTATTAGACCGAAACATCTCCCATCGTAGAGTTGGCAATACTGTGGATCCTGTCGGATAGTAAACACGGCAGATGAACGACTCCAAACTCTTCACATGTGATGGTAGTTCTCCGTCGACCAGCTGAGATGCAATAGCAACTTCGCCAAGATGCCGGAAACAGTTAATATCAGGGTTATCTTCATCAAGTTTCATATATGTGCTCACCCAGGTCTTCTTGGACATACCGACATATTTTCCGCCTCAGTCAGCACCGGAGAAATTGTGGAGACCGATGAGTCCTTAGCATTTGCGATGCCCAATCACTCTACGCGCACAACCACATCAATTTCTCTGAATTGTCTGCCCTTGCCAGTTAGAAACTTCAAGCGGGTTTGAGCTCCAAGGCGACCATTAGTGGTCGATGAGAAGGATGAGGACATCAGTGTATGGTGACCACACGCATATTTCTCGACAAGGGTCATCTGCTACTGAAGCCGTCACTTGATTGGGAATTAGTGTATCGGCCTCTTCATATGAATGCTCATCTTCAAAATCATGGCCCTTGATTTCATTGTCAAACAGAACGACGAGCTTACAAACACTGTTGCTAGTGAAGTGTTGAAGTAAACAGTGAGTGAACATGGTTACCAGGCTACACGTGGTTCTTGATGAAGATAGCAATCCTTTGATATACATGATACACTTCATTTCCGGGTGTATGTCAAACTCTGTGAATGTCACTGCCCTCTTCTGACGTGTCTTGTTCTTCAGAGACAGATCGAGATAGCGGTCAAAGACTATCCTTCCCTCAGCATAGCCAATCATCATCATCTCTATGCGTTTGATGAATGCATCTTGAAATTCTGAAAGCCTGCGCATGGTCGGAGTCTTTTTCATGCTCTGGATAGCAGTCATGGCATCAACAACAAGGACTCGAGAATGACGACCGTCCGGCACTATGTTGATAGTAGGGCTCAAGTCAAGCGGTTCAACTTTTGCTTCTTCAACGGCGTGCATTAGTCTGTCGGAATATAGAGGGACCCATCAACAGCGCAAAGGGAACGCGGGACCACATTTCATATTCTCCTGTGGTCTCTTCTAGTTTTGGCATCAGCTCGGGTCGGCTTCCTTGGATAATCCGGAATCCGCCGAATAGTTCACACTCCTCACGCAGCTTGATAACCTTGTCACCCACGCGAACCTTGGTTTTGTCCATGCAGTTCGAGAAGGTGTCGAAAAAGTTGGTTAATATTATGATCTACTGAACCACATGTGAACGCAAACACTTCCTATGATAGTAGTTTTCGAGAGCAGAAGCATCACCGGCGCTCTCTAACTCGGACACGCTAGTTCTGACGTGATCAAGTCGTATGCTTTATGTCAAGCAAGTTTTCACCCATGTTGTCTGAGTAAACACGATGAAGCGGGTTTGACGTGTCATTGGGACAGAAGCTGCAGGACGAGAATAAACATATCTGTGACTTCGGGATAGTTTTTGTCCTTTTAGGTCGGACAGAGTCAGTCCCAGTTGAACACCGCCCTCGCGGGGGGGGGGGGGGGGGGGGGGGGGGGGGGGTGGGGGCATGCATGAGAGTCACACCGGATTCGCTTACCCCTGAGCCGTTATATCATGCTCTTGTTGACAATTGATTTGTTTTCTACATTCACTATGATACAACATAGACTTACGTTCATATTCACTTGAGTTATTTAGACGATCGCTTAACTGTGTTATATCAAGTTCACCCAATAATAATCTCTCATTACAACACTTAATTAGATCTTCAATCATATCAGGATTGTTCACACGACTCTTGCTTGAGGTGGAACCCTCATTGCAGATGATACACACACTCTTCTCGGATATGACTTTTAGATGATAGTTACGTTACGTGTCTCACCTGAAATTGGGCATTAGACAAATCCCGGCCTAGTTTGCTAAATAGACGTAAACTCATTTTCAATCAATCAATCAATCAATCAATCAATCAATCAATCAATCAATCAATCAATTAATCAATACGTTCAAATGATTATTATTATGTGAAAAACTGCCAATCACAATAGAAAGGACATTAATCATCTCTCCATAACTTAAAATCCTGGAAAAAAGATAGGTATGGTGAGGTTTGTCACTTAGCATACACAATACCTTGAATGTGCCGTCGACCATAACCGGAAGTTGGTAAAAACCACTTGCGATTATTTCGAAAGTGTTATAAATGGAATCAGTACCCTCAAAAACATATAAAACGACACAAAGATTGTGTAAATAGGTTCACTATTAGCGAATCTAGAAGTAGGCGGTGACTGGGGGTCACTGGACGGAACTGACCCCCAAAAAAGGGCTCGAGGGGTCAGAAAATTTGAACCCCATTATTTTCCAATAGTGTGACCCCAAATCGACCTGATAAAGCAAAAAAAAATCAATTTTAGCACGAAAATTCATACGCGATAACATATCATGCCACACTATATGGTACTTTTCTATTTTCTTTGTGTCAATGGTACCTAGTAGTGTTCATTAGACATGTTAATTGCATATATGTCGATTATCTGATGTCTGCAGTCTATGATACAATGTTAAAAACACAGTATTTATCACCATTCCCCACCCACACAGTTTACAATGGGAATGTTACATGTAATTAATTTCATTTATGTTATGCACTGTCACTTACTTATACATTGTTTAAATGCATATGCAACTACTTATAGCTATCCGTGCACATTTCATATACAGCGTGTCTGACTGTTCGTCCGTCTGTGCGTCCGTTTCGCATTTACTTAGTGATGGTAACAACTACGCTATATGTCTCATTAAGCAAATCTCTCTCTGTGTCTATTAATTGTATCAATGGTAATTGTACTTACTAGTGTTTGCAATATATATTGAATGCCCATATTCTGATTACATAATGTCTACAGCAGATGATGCAATGTTAAAAACAAAGTACTGTTAACTGTTATTCCCCACCCACTGAATTTAGAATGACCAATTTACATGTAATACTTTTTCTTACTTTATACGCTGCCAGATACTTATGAAAGGTTCATATGAACGTGTAACTACTTACACCTGTATATGTGGCTGGAGAAATGGGGCTTATGAGTTGTGTGACCAGTGTAGATCCAGATCAGCCTGTGTATCCGCACAGTCTGATCAGTATCTGCACTGTTCGCCATTGCATTAATGAAACACTCGTCATGCTTCTAACAAGCATAGTATATCGTTATCAGGGTACATGAGTGTGCTATTTCATCAGGAGCAAATCCCATAAGCCCCATGTCTTCAGTCACAGCCACATTTAGTTATCCACACACATTTCAGATACATAATGAATGTATGTTCATCTCTCTATATGTCCATTTCATATTTATGCAACCATGACAATTACCATGATTATTATGTTGTGTATTCTAATATGAACGTCTCTGATACATATAATTATTACTGTCAACTGTTGACAGGCCTTTAAACACCATTAAGTAAAATAAATAAATACCATGCTGAATGGATCATTTGTAGCACATATTACTCCATGTATGACGTAGTAAATACTAAAATACAGAACATTAAGATAGCTGTAAATAATATGAGCAAGCTAAGCTTGAGTAAAACAGGACAAATATATTGTTATACACTTTCAAGTTGACAGCCACGCAAGTAAATGAGTTTGTGTGATATAAAAATAAAATTAGGTAATAGAAACGATGAAACTGAAATATATATATTCCGGTTCCACATAATGTACACACTATTTATCGTGCATTCCAATATATTCCCTCAACCCATTCCGAGTCATCAGCAGTAAAAGGTTTCAAATGTGTAGTTGGCACCTGTACTTATAAACTCATGTATATAACTACTGAAATACACTATGTGTCATACTAGAACATGTGTGTTCCAATGTCTATGACCGTCATTCATCACCAGTGCAAGTGCACACCAGTGCGTGCATCATGGCCATTGCCTATAATACATGCATGTGTGTTATTCCAGTAGTCTCATTTGAGAGGCACCCATTACGATATTGTATTTTGTCAGTGAGACATTGTAAGTAAATATTTAACCATGATTTCATAATAGTGACATTTGATAACCTGTAAGGTTGAAGTATCATTTCATAATTTTCATATAAACAAATAAATTGAAGGTGCATGATCTTTCTAAAAGCATGTATATGCTCTTCAAATATATCCACTATATTCGTATAGCTGTTATGTACGCATACATAAGCTAGTTTGTCTAATATGTTTAAGCATTCGGTGTTCTTAATTATAGTACACATGTTATTCTACACATGTTGTGTCAAGTTACCAATAACCAAAAAGGATGTAGGTTTGTAATCAACTTGTAATAGTTCCGATTAGCAGAAACCTGCATAACATTTGGATAATAGCATCATTACATATTTCATATATACACATACATCGCTTAAATGTAGTCTTTGCATTTCATACTGTGCCGAAGTAAATATTTGATAAGTGTGGCTAAATGTGTGTATGACTTCTGAAAAGATGTATATGTCCTCCAAGCTCATGTATATAATTATATAACTATATATATACAAGCCAATATTAGTATGTATGTAGTCTGAAAAAGCCATTCCAGGGTATTCAAACATCAACATAGTCTAGTTTAAGTATGCACATCTACCACGTGTATCAATATAGTCTAGTTTAAGTATGCACATCTACCACGTGTAGCCACACACACTCATAGGGCCATCACTATACGTTTAAATCCCCATGAATCTCCATAACATATTATGTAATGTATCAACATGTTCATCTAAACTATAGCACATAGCTTCTATTGAGACACATTAAATTTTGGATTTTACTATACAATTGAACTATCTACATGGCATTCTAACTATTTACGCAGGCGGTAAGGATCAGGTTTGCGGAAGGCGTTTTCTGCCGCATTGTACCACAGTTGTGTATTTTGCTGGCTCTTTGGTGTCATCGGAATATATATTTCTTTATTTGACAAAGGGTAATATCATTCTAATGATCAAAAAACTCTATAAGCATGTACCATGTGGTATATTTATTTACTGAATGCAAAATTATATTTACATTGTATCTGTTTAGCACATACATACCACACGTAGTTTGTAGCTAATATACATGTATTTTCCTCCATATACATTGACATTGAATCCGCATAACACTCCATATGGTTGACTTTCAATTTTTCCTAATTGCAAAAGCGATCATGTTCATGGTCATCTTGAAACTGACAGTCATGGTGACACTGTATATGATTAGGATTTTGGTGTATTAGTTTCAATAATGTTTAATTAGAAAAATAAATACAGCACATATAGTGGTTAATGTAGAACTGATTACACCAGTGACTGCATGAATTACATATCGTTACCATGTATTGTATTTATTTTCCAATGTTTGCAACTCACGACCAAGTGTTAATTTAAATTATTTTCACATGTGAAGACATATGCGGGATGCTTACTGTGGAAGAAAGCCATGCATGTTTGCAATAAGCATACCCATACTACATACTGCCTTGGCCAATGATCATCATGTTCATTTAATTGTGAGAAGTGTGCTCGTTACCAATAATAACATTGTATTCCTTGTCAACAGTCAATCCATTTTGGAAACACTTTGAAACAGTTCTTTAATATTCAAATTGATTGAAATACATCCGTTTTTGTCTTTGAATTATCACACAGAATATCACACTATATACATAACAATGTTAGTCTTGTTTGATTACTGTAAACTGCAGCTTCATCGTCAATATTATTGAACATCTGATCATTTTGGCGGCCATTTTGAATATATAATTATAGCATTGTATACCTGGATATGTATATGTTATCAAATGATTTGATTTGATAGGTGCATGAAATACTGTTTATAACAACTCCATACAGTAAAGAATAGAACAAAATATTATGGCGGCCATTTTGACTTTTCTGACAATTGTGGAAGGATATTGCATCACAATCTCCTGTATTGGTGACGGAAAGCAACATATATGTGTTTCAACTTTATGAATGTCTGTATTTGTTCGTAACAGCACACGACTCGCAGAAAAATGTTTTAAAACAGCCTATTTCGGCAGCCATTTTGAAATATATTGCCATTTACGGATGTAATTAAATGTAAGATTTATTCTAAATCATTTTACATTCAAATTGTGACTTATTTATAGCAATTTACCCGGTTAATATTGATCAGACTGAAAGTTAATAGTCCTTAATAAAACAATATATTAATGTTCGGCGGCCATCTTGAAAAATGGCCGCCATTTGTTCCTCCAGCGGCTTTTTTAGCGCAGACAACCTGGATTGATAGAGAATAGGCTACTGAATCCGAAAATCATACTCATCAAAAATCCCACATGGGGGAGGGGGGGGGGGGGTTATTGCTGGCTCAAGGTATATTAGGTATTACGTTTCTTCCTATCTACGCCGTGTGAAATCGATAAATAAGAATTTGTATTCCTTTGTATAGAGACCAATATTACGAATCTTAAGTTTCATGTTTTCGTTTCTACACCGCATATATATAAACATAAACCACTTACATTTCGTTCCGTAACTTCTACGCCGCATAGAGATGAGAAGTACACTGAAACCTCTCTAAACCGGACACCCCGGGAGCTCCCCAGGGTCTCCGGTTTAGAGATGTTCCACTTTAAATCAGGCAGCTGACTTACCCAAGACAATCGCGTGTGCTTTGTGATCATGAACAGTATTGTAATCAGAGATACATTGTACAGTGCGATGAATACCATGACGTCGCGGACAGTGTTGCAGAACGAATTGTAACGTCATGTAAAGTCATAATTTTGGCGTTATTGGCATCAAAACAGCCGTAACACATTTAGTATTTTGTAACAGAGTATGATCGTCGTAATGTTTGTATGACATATTTACGTCTGTCACGAACTCGTCTTGAGTTCTTCAGCATTGTAATTGGCGTTATATGTTCTGCCATGGCTTATTTGGTGACGGTCACGTATTTGTTTATTCGGTTCATAGTATTTTCTGCATCTGTCTTGCAGTTGTTCTTTCGTCATTTACTGCGGCATGCTGTGGGGTTGGGAGCATGTGAATGGTAATCCTTACCAGAATCCCGATATCCCTGGTTTGGCCTCGGGTACATTGTTGGCTTTTCTGGTACGTGAGAGTTGAATCGGGTGATATCAACTATACGACTAGTAAGATTAGTACTAATCCTAGTACTTTTAGGAGTGGGGCTAAGTGACTCTGGTGTGGTGAAGACCTAACACCAGATCAGGCTATTGTATTTCCAGGGCTCGATGTATATATTTTATGTAAATATTCAGTTATGATTTTCGGGTCCCCCCCCCCCCACCACATCCATGCATGTGAAATACTGAAATCAACCCCGTTAACCCGGTCTAAAATGACCATAGCTGTTGACAGGCCGTTAAACCCATTACTAAATAACTAAATATTCTATTACTGGCCGCTATCCGTTCTGCAGCCTGTGGTATTAAGATAAAACTTACTAGATAACAGTTGCATATATTGTGGATAGTGTACTCAGCGAGACCAATATGGGCGCGTAAGGTTGATTTCACTATTGCTAGTGTCAACCCTAAGGGTATAAATACCCGCGCACATTCAAATGAGATTATTCTGGGCGCCGGCAGAGCAGAGGACAGTTATATTCAGAGGCTATTCTCTGATTTAATATATTTATGCACTAAGAAGTTTATTGTTCTAAATCTACTTAATTATATTATCTGACTTACATTAAAAGTCACATCTAACTTTGACTAATATAGGTGGGTATTGTTAGGATGAGTGTATTTTACACATAGTCAATCCTTGTGGGATTTTGGGGAAAGTGTGGATTTTTATTAATAACCCTCCCTCTTGTTATCCCAACCACCGTGATTACCTCTATCCTATGATGGCCAGTTATTTGGCTACTAGAGCAGCAGCAAGTGTCTATTAGAGAGGTGAAGGTTACCTCCCTTGCTGTGAGAATATTAAGATAGAAGGAGTGAGTTCCCCTATGTATTGTAGCTCCCACATCTAAGTCTGGAAAGCTGTTTGATGTAGGGAGTTATTTCCCTTAGAACGGTATAGATCCTGATCAGTGATGGAGTATATATAGACTCCTCTTGCAACCTCAGTTAAAGGAGATATTTCCTTGGTTACACATTTAGAGAAACATCATCTCTAGTTGTCTCTGCCTGTCGGTAATTTATTCGAGTTTCAACAAAGATCCCCTCAGCCCAGAATCATACCATCTATTAAAGAGGGATAGGTCCAAACGACCTCGTTTATTATTGACTTGAAATTGTAAACATTATGGATTGTATGTAAATAAAATATACATGTAGTTATACACCTAATTGTTGTTCCCATCTTACTAGGCCCCTTAAATCAGTCGCGGCCCACGCTACCCAAACCCGTGACAATATTATACTGTTACATATCTATAATTAATATTTAAAGTGACTGTGTCTCAGATAGTATCTCCGAAAATGCATTTCGCACAAACAGTTGCTATATATCAATGAATACTGTATACATACAGTCTCAACCGATCCTTAGTCATACATAATGCGTTTGTTGGCTAATTATCACTTTTGAATATCAGAGCTTGATGTCGTAAGCAGCAAGTTGAGTAAATTCCATGCTAAATTTAACTTGGCCGAATTTCGCCATCTTCTGGAAAACCCGCTATTAGTGACGTAATTCCTTTCAGCGATACAGTTTTATAGTCAAGTAGAGGGGAGGGTCAATTGTGGTTAACCTTACAGTATTGTTTTACTAACGTTTTTTTATTGATTTTGGTTGATTTGGGTGTGCATGTAAATAAAATATATTGGGCCGATAGCGGGCCAATATAGGCCCTAAGTAAAAAATAAAAAGTATTATTTTTTTGTATTATTATTATTATTATGCATAGATTATCAAATCTCTTTTGGTGATTTATAAATAGTGTGTATAAACTATATAGCCTTATATTGGACTGATATTGGACCAATATCTTTAGTCCAATATAAGGTTATATATACTTTAAATAATAATACACATCGGTCCAATATCGGGCCGATATGAGTAAAATAAAAATCACAATTAAAACTATTCCTGAACTTTCACAATTATGGTTTCTTGTTTAGGCCAGATATTCGTCTGATGTGGGAAATTGAGGCGAAAATCAAATGAAAACTGTGTGTATTGTAATAATATTATACAACGGACTGATATCTGGTAATCCGTATTCAGATTTCACATGGTTAGCGACAAGTATCCGATATTGTCCCGATATTGGACCAATATCGTCAATATCGGCCGATATTCCGACTTAATGCCGATATCGGCCCGATATAGTCGTGTTTGCTGGGTAATTACTAATACAATGGAACCTCTAGTGTATTTAATTCAAATTATGGCGATGAGATATACATACACTGGCAGCATATATCAATGAAATATGTAGGACTAGTGGGTCATAAGCACATGTAACATTGTTAAAGTTATTTAAGTGGAAAATGCAGGTCAATGTCAAATGTTATAAGTCACTTTCTTGGGTAGAGCAGTAGCCGATTATCGCGTGCAAGTAATTGGTGTCGGTCGGTATCGGTCGGTGTCGGTCGGTCGGTGTCGGTCGTCGGTATCGGTCGGTCGGTCGGTCGGTGTAGGGGTCAGTCGCCCTGCTCTGCCCTGTCCTGCTTGCCCTGCCCTGCCCTGCCCTGACCATACTGCACGTTGGTTTACGTATGTACGTACGTCGGTCCGGACGAAGTTGCATTGCACTGTTTAGGGGGCATATCCCCTAGTGTTTACCAACAGGAATAACCCTTAATAAATAAGAAACAATAGGCTTTAAGTGGTACGGAAGAAATCCATTGTTTTCTGTTGTCTTATGCCACGCCCTGAAATTGTGTCAGTCTGTCCCTCTGTCCCTCTGTCTATACATCTTGTTCGTCTGTCTGTCCATCCGTCCGTATGTCCACCCGTCCGTTCGTCCGGGCACAAGTTTGGGATCTTAGGTGGTTGGAGGTGTCGCCTAAGACAAACGAAAACAATGCAACATATTCTGTAACCTAAGCCTATGGTGTCTTAAGTGGTCATTCTTTTCTTTAAAAACAATGAATATACCACCATCTAATGGTGTGTCATGTATGAACGTCCGTCCATCCATCCGTCTGATTGACTGTCTGACTTGTGTGTTCTTTCTTTGCATAACATACAAGCGATGGCAGCTGCATTTGCTATAATCCAGGCGCGCAATTTACGACGGGAACGAGTCTTTAGGACCGAACCAATCCCCTAGACTTCATGGACCTAATATCTAAATGCAGATTGTCTCGTGATTTTATTCTACAAGTATGCGACATTGCACATGCTGACATTATAATGCCAACCCCGAGATCACACAGTCTGCCAGTATCATTGCAAGTGCTGACTGCATTGCGATTTTACGCAACTGGTAGTTTCCTGGCGGTTACTGGAGATGTACACAACATTAGCAAAGCAAGTGTTTCTAGAAATTGGAGTATAACGTTTGCGAACAGTGTATTGTCATGTTAGCCTGTGTTTCGTTTCTGATAAGGGGATATCTTGTTTTCAGACTAGATGGAGAAACAGTCCTGACGCATTTAACAACAAGTTCATACCCGTTCTATGCTGAATGCATGTGCGCGTTAATCCATTCCTATACTGGTCAACATGTTCAGGGGCAATCCTATATGTGTGCATGCATTTCTACATGTAATCAACAAATTACCCGTGCCCAGTTCAAATAAATATAATATGTCATTCGGTAGTTGTATCAGATACAACCATATCTGACCGGGCATACCATTAATCATCGACAGTACACGTGTTCTGCTGACTCTGAAACGTGATTTTTTAGTTAATGAGGTAATCTAAGTAAAATTTCAAAATGGTCGAACTACCATTTTATTGGAATGTAAAAATAAAAACATTGTTAATTTCTTCTTTTGTTGCTGTTTCATGTCATATGCCAGTATATATTACAGTATAAGGTTCACTAGTTGGCAATAAATATATCCACATGTATTCAATGGCGTCGGAATATTGAGATAAAATTTATATTCTACAGGAGATTATTTTTAACAAGAGTTGTCAGAAGACAACGAAGCTCGCCTGTTGGCAGCCTTCATTCAAACTTGTCACAGTTGTATAAAAACATGAATATTATATAACTTGACCTTGGGTTAAGGGGTGTGCGGTGGACCTTGACATTGAGGTCAGTGGTGGAAGGTGGATCGTGGATTTGATATAGCATGATATAGCATATTAAGATGAATGCATGTATGAATGCGCTCCCTGAAATGAGAAGGAAAACAAAATGTAACCCAGCGTTAAGTTTATGAACACACTAAGTTGGTGATTTTCTACAGCATGATAGCTATTCACATGAGGAATGCATGTATAAATGTTCTAAGTTTGTGACCTTGGCCTTGGCAAAAGGGGTGGGGGGGGTGTGGGTCATGGATTTGCTGTAGCACAATAGAATATTATCAGATGAATGCATGTATGAAATATGAAGGTGTTCCCTGTAAAGAAACAGAAGTTATAAGAAGACATTTACTCCAATGTTAAGTTTATGATGTTGATCTTGGGGAAAGGGGTGGGGTGGGTCATGGATTTGCTGTAGCACAATAGAGGATCATCGGATAAATGCATGTATGAAATATCAAAGCGTTCAAAGTGTAAAGAAACAGACGTTACACAACATTTACCTCAATGTAAAGTTTATGAACATGCTAAGTTTGTGACCTTGACCTTGGGGCAAGGGTTGGGTTGTGGGTTGTGGATTTGCTACAGCATGATAGAGGGTCATCTGAGGAATGCATATTTGAAATATCAAGGCGTTCCATGAAAGGAAACAGATGTTATCAGACATTTACCCCAACGTTAAGTTTATGAATGTACTAAGTTTGTGACCTTGACCTTGGGGTAAGGGATGGGCGGTGGGTCATTGATTTGCTATAGCATGATAGAGTATCATCAGATGAATGCATATTTGAAATATCAAGGCGTTCCATGAAAGGAAACAGATGTTATAATACATTTACCCCAACATTAAGTTTATGAATGTGCTAATATTGTGACCTTGACCTTGGGGAAAGGGGTGGGCGGTGAGTCATGAATTTGCTATAGAATGATAGAGTATCAGCAGATGGATGCATGTATGAAATATGAAGGCGTTCCCCGTAAATAAACAGAAGTTACACAACATTTACCCCAACGTTAAGTTTATGAACATGCTAAGTTGTGACCTTGACCTTGGGGTAACGATTGGGTGGGCGGTGGGTCATGGATTTGCTATAGCACGATAGAGTATCATCAGATGAATGCATGTATGAAATATCAAGGCGTTCCATGAAAGATGAAAGGAAACAGATGTTATAAGACATTTACCCCAACGTTAAGATTATAAATGTGCTAAGTTTGTGACCTTCACCTTGCGGTAAGGGCTGGGTGGTGGATCATGGATTTGCTACAGCATGATAGAGGGTCATCTGAGGAATGCATGTATGAAATAACAAGGTGTTCCATGAAAGGAAACAGAAGTTACAAGACATTTACCCAACGTTAAGTTTATGAATGTGCCAAGTTTGTGACCTTGACCTTGGGGTAAGGGCTGGGTGGTGGGTCATGGATTTGCTACAGCATGATAGAGGGTCATCTGAGGAATGCATGTATGAAATAACAAGGCGTTCCATGAAAGGAAACAGAAGTTATAAGACATTTACCCCAATGTTAAGTTTATGAATGTGCTAAGTTGATCTTGAGGTAAGGGATGGTCGCTGGGTCATGTATTTGATATAGCATGATAGATTATCATCAGATGAATGCATGTATGAAATATCAAGGCGTTCCATGAAAGGAAACAGATGTTATAAAACATTTACCCCAACGTTAAGTTTATGAATGTGCTAAGTTTGTGACCTTGACCTTGGGGTAAGGGCTGGGTGGTGGGTCATAGATTTGCTACAGCATGATACAGGGTCATCTGAGGAATGCATGTATGAAATAACAAGGTGTTCCATGAAAGGAAACAAAAGTTATAAGACATTTACCCAACGTTAAGTTTATGAACGTGCCAAGTTTGTGACCTTGCCCTTGGGGTAAGGGCTGGGTGGTGGGTCATGAATTTGCTACAACATGATAGAGGGTCATCTGAGGAATGCAAGTATGAAATAACAAGGTGTTCCATGAAAGGAAACAGCAGTTATAAGACATTTACCCAACGTTAAGTTTATGAATGTTCCAAGTTTGTGACCTTGACCTTGGGGTAAGGGCTGCGTGGTGGGTCATGGATTTGCTACAGCATGATAGAGGGTCATCTGAGGAATGCATGTATGAAATAACAAGGTATTCCATGAAAGGAAACAGAAGTTATAAGACATTTACCCAACGTTAAGTTTATGAATGTGCCAAGTTTGTGACCTTGACCTTGGGGTAAGGGCTAGGTGGTGGGTCATGGATTTGCTATAGCATGATAGAGGGTCATCTGAGGAATGCATGTATGAAATAACAAGGTGTTCCATGAAAGGAAACAGAAGTTATAAGACATTTACCCAACGTTAAGTTTATGAATGTGCCAAGTTTGTGACCTTGACATTGGGGTAAGGGTTGGGTGGTGGGTCATGGATTTGCTACAGCATGATAGAGGGTCATCTGAGGAATGCATGTATGAAATAACAAGGTGTTCTGTGAAAGGAAACAGAAGTTATAAGACATTTACCCAACTTTAAGTTTGTGGACGATGCTGATGCCGATGCCGACGCCAACGACGCCGGGGGTATGACATAAGGTCTTCTGCACTTTGTGCAGGCGAGCTAAAAATGAATAATATTCAACATTAGGCCTGAAATTCCGTTATTTTAGATGTCAAAACACATAAAGGGAAGGTAGTCATCATAAAAATAAAAGCCCCGAGCGCGAGTCGAACCCGCGCAGCACATACCAAAGCTGTAAACAACAACTAAGTTGTAACTTATGACGGACTTGTTATGACCATTTCTAAGTTTGTGTTGTGAAACCAAATAAGCAATGACGTAAGTCGGTCATAACTTTTGTCACAAGTTATAACTTAAGTTCGAACTTATGAACACACTAAGATTTGTTAGTGAAACGGGCCCCTCAGGTCTCCAGTCGGAATTCCAGTAAGGATGAACCGGATTGTTAAATTACCCATCGCATTCTCCCACGTGCCACCCACACGCACGCACACACGTACGCACATGTACTAACGCTATATCCCATATTGCCTATAGGCGAGGGCATAACAACCCGACCTGATGTCAGCTCCTCTCCACACAAGAGCCACTTAGCCCGACTCCCTAAAATATACACAATTAGTACTTACTTACTACTTTATAATGGGCATAACCGGATTCAACTCTCAAGTAGTAAGAAAGCCAAAAATGTACCCAAGTGCCAAATCAGGGGTATCGGGATTCCTGCAAGTAAGATTTGATTGATTTACTGGTTTTTAACGGCCCACGGTTAAACTTACCCTTCGCATGCTTCCACCCAATTTATAATTTTATAATAGGTATAACCGGCTTCAGATCTCAGGTAACAGGAAAGCTAGTACCACAGAAATGGCAGAAAATACTTGTGGCTGTGACTGGAGAAATGGGGCTTATGGGTTTTGCGACCAGTGTAGATCCTGATCAACCTATGCATCCGCACAGTCTGATCAGGATATGTACTGATCGGCACTCAATCAACGAAACACCCGTCATGCTTCTAACAAGCAATACAGATGAGTGTCAGGCTACAGTAGTGTGCTATTTGATCACGAGTTACACAGGTCACGAATCCCATTTAACGAGTCACAGCCACAGTGCATAAAGAGGAGACAACAACTTAAATGTCAATGTTGTATTTATCAGGTATGTACACTCGACTATACAATTAGGTCATGTCATTGCTTTTCTCTGTTAAGCGTCCAACTGGAAAACCAAAACAATGTCCAGCCGTGGGTAAACGTTTGCCGTGGCACTCGGGAAGTGTTTGAACCCACGGCCTACTACGGCCGCGAGTTCAAACGGTTCCCGAGTGCCACGGCAAACGTTTACCCACGGCTGGACATTGTCGAACGTTATTGTTACATTTTTCGACGGAAATATCGTGTAATTTGAGCATATACCGTAGGCAGTACTTTCGATACTTTGATAATCTGCTCCATTCAAACAGCTGATTTACACATACATGTTCCGGAGCCGCAGTATATGTCGCGTGATGCAGCAGTATCAAATTCAAAATTTCAGTGCGACCGTTGTGAACTGGTCTGGTGATGTAACAGCGTGTTCTAGTCACGTCATGAATCACATGCATTACGTATAGTAGGTGTTGGCTTAGCCCCGGAATGAGAATTGTCCACAGCCATGGTGAAACAGCACGCGCTGTACGTTTGAACATGGCTATGAGCGGTGTCGAACATACATTTAAATTGCCGCTAAATAATAAGAAAATACTCGTATTAAACTAAGCAAGTACTTTTAAGTGTAAATTCATGAACAAATTTAAAACTTAGACAAGTCCCAAATCAATTTTCATATTACTTCACCAGTAAAGATTGTAAAATAGCATACACAGTTGTTTGTTTTTTCATAGAACCACTCACAAAACCTACCCGCACACGGACGCTTAACAGAGGAAGAACTTGCTATGGCATAACAAAAGGCCCATAGGGGAACAAAATAGGGGGAACAAGACAAGGGCCACTAGAAACAAATGAATAAAGTCAGATATTAAACATGGATCAAGAACAAATTAATACAGTGTTTTTTAGTCCAACTTAACACTTGTGCATTGTATGACTTTTTAAATATTAAGGTGGGATAGGACTACACAATTATTTTGGCCAATCAATTTAAACATTATTTTAATGTTTAACATTGTCTCACTACAATTATATTTCGTTATCGAGTCCATTAGAACTTGGTTTATTGCGTGGACAAGGATACAGAGTGCAAAAATTAAAAATGGCCACAGAGGAGAGATGACATCGTAAAATGTTGAAGATCAATAGGGTTCTTTGTATTGCCGTTATAAACATGTATACCAAATTTGGTTACGATCCGTCAAGTAGAACTTGAGTCATTGCATGGACAAAGATACAGTGTGAAAATTAAAAATAGCTGCCAAGGGGAGATGAGACAATATCAATATGGCTCTTCGCCTTGTCGTAATAAACATGTATATTGTTAAACATGGGGTTCCAATATGTAGTCATATTCCACCTTAAATACTCTCACTATATTTTTAACATGCTCGGATTCAATTTTAAATATGTATACGCACTAACAATTAGTAGCACATGAGCTACGAATATTGGAGTTGTTTAAAACTACCATGACAAACTGATTCTTATTCTTATTAAAAATTTATCCAGAGAACTCTTAAAATGTATACGAGGCCATAAAAAGTACTTTCAATTGATTCTGAGACACTGAGTTGCAGATTGAAAAGCTGGAAGGCAGATATTTTTAATATATATATTTTTGTGTACGAGATCTTTGTCTCAGATTTGTTTTGAGGCACCCGATGCATTTTGCATACCAATTAAACATATATTCTTACTAAAGCTACTATAACCTCTTTAGACGTGAACAATCACTAGATTTTCATCAGACATGATTGGATTCACCTATTTTTGCAGGATAGTCTTTTTTGTCGATTATGTGGCCAATTTACATTATGTAAATATTTGTCCATGACGATAAAATGTCCTGATGTGCAGATTTTTTGCTGACATGGCAATATCTGAGAACGAAAGTACTATTTTTTATGGCCTAAGCATGTCACCTTTTCATGTTTCATATCGAAGCGAACATGTGAAAATTTCCACACATTTCCATGTCTTATTGTATTTCTCCACAAAATTATATTATGACCACTCATTTCAACAATCTCGTATATATCGTACATATGAGACAAGCCATGTGATTTTGTACCTTCGGACATCTGCGTAATTCCATGAAATGTTTACAAAATTTACAATATTTTCTGTAAATGGCGTTAAAAGTTGACAAACTGTTCATAGTATGTGGAATATAATTCCGGATGTACTCTGAAAGTTTTGTCAACCTTTGACTATATTTATGAAATATATTGTAAATTTTGTAAACGTATTTAATGAAATTACGCAGATGTCCGAAGGTACAAATAACATGGCGTATCTCATATGTGGCTGTGACTTATGAGGCTTATGGAATTTATGGCCAGTCTAGCACAGTCTTACAGCAAGGTAAGGGCCTGTGCTGTTTGTTAGAAGCAGGCCAGATGATGTACCAACTAAACGGTGAGCAGTGCAGATCCTGATCAGACTGTGCTGATCTGAATCTACACTGGTTGCAAATGCCAAAAGCCACATTTCTTCAGTCAGTCACATATTGTGTCTAAGCATTGAAACCAACTTTAAGACAATACACTACCAGCTTTTCTACTATTTTTGTGTAACAGATCACCGTGAAACTCACTGGAGTAATCAGTAAAACTTCAAAAACATTAACACATGGACAGAAGAACAGTTTGTTTGTTTGTTTGTTTGTTTGTTTGTTTGTTTATTAGTGTTTAACGGCCTATCAACAGCTAAGGTCATGTAAGGCCGGGCAAACGGGTTCGATCCCATTTTAACCTGCTGCATTGGGGGGAAAATCTCAAAATCAGAATGGAATATTTACATCGAGAACAAATATATTCAGCCCTGAAATTAGAATAACCTGACCTGGTGCCAGGTCCATACCACACCAAAGTCACTTGGCCCCTTCCCCTAAAATAGGATTACGAATATCGTAATACTCACATAAGGGGTATAACCAGATTCAACTGTCACATACAAAATGCCAAAGACGTATGTGAGGGCCAAACCAGGTCTCCAGTCGGGATTCCGGTAAGGATGAACCTCGATCATTAAATTACCCATCACGTGCTCCCACCTGCCACCCACTAGGACAGAAGAACAGATAAGCATTATACTTAGTTGGTATATTATGAATAAAAGGTTTTGACATTTTATTTGAATACAAGCTTATAATTATATATTACAGATGCATGTCCGAAAATGATTGGGACATTTCAATACATTTTCTTCCAATATGATTAGGGATGTTTTAAGGAGGATGCTTGCTAATCACTGGTTATGTTACACTGGTTAACCTGTTATAAGAAATATGGGTCGCCGGCTGACAAAAATAGAAATTGTGGTAACAAAGTAACAAATTGCATGCATAAATATATGTTGTGACCACTCACATTAAGATTTGTGTCTGAAAAAAAAGAAAAGAAAAAAAGGGTGAATACCCTACCCACTATATTCACAGTATTGTATGGGGCATTCAGACTTGTCAGTGATCATAACATATATTTATTTCTGTGCACAAAAGACAACAATACTTTTTATTTTCTTGTCAACTACACGGTGAATCCACAGCAGGAAATGGGTTAACCATCATCAACTGTGGCTGTGCTGTAGAAATGGGGCTTATGACATTTATGGCCAGTCTGACACCTGATCTACATGTACTAGTGCATTGATGCAGCTTGATAATGTTCTTCAGTGCATAAAATGGGTGCTTGCAGTGTATTAACACTGTGCAATAAAAAGCATAATGCACTAGTGTAATAAATATGCAAATTAGCTTGTTACAGAAAACAGGTTTGGTGACCAGTACAGCTTCAATGTATCATGATGTGCTTATGCCATAAACATAATCTAACATTTATGATGATTTAATATTGTATTTATTAAATTTATTTTCATAAGAAACTCGACATCAGGATCTGCATTTTTGCAAGTGATTTTCATATTTTTTAGAATAAATACATGTACACCCCTTTTCATAAATGGCCTAGTTTGAAAATCATTTTGTGATGATTGGATTGGTTGGAAAATCAACATATCAAAATCTATTCCAGTTACTTAGGGGTGAAAGGGTCAATGGCAGGTATGCAAGGACTATTTCACTGAAATTTGTACGATAAAAATGTAGGAAGATTTTTCTGAATTCACCTCAAACACTGTGCGTCACAAATTTTACAAGAGTACATACATTAACAGGTGTAGTACTGTTCATTACTTTAAGAAAAATCCATCCCTTCCTTTCCAGCACAGGATGTGAATAAACATTTTCTTGTAAATGAAAATTATGCAGTTACAAGTACATGTCACTGAAAGTGGCGTCTGGATGCAGGTCTATAATTGTTGCAACTCCAGAGTTCCCCCATGTAAGCCGGCGATTCATATATAAACAGTGTGGTGCTAAAACAACTGTGCAATCCACCGCCCACAAAAATAACTTAACACGGCACATATTCACAGCATATCATTATAACACTACGGTATAGGTGGCATATACGCCAAGCAGATATGCCATATTGCATATGAACATTTTCCGAAGTAGATTTTGAAGATTCACAGTATCTTCCGAAACTAACGTCAAATGTAGGTGAAAACATTGCAGCACATATATGGAAGTTATTGACATGTCTGTTATAATAAGTATGACTGATTTTCCAAAATCTATTTCCAGAAAATGTGCACATACAAGGCATATAATCTCATTGATTAGTTAATATATATGACAAGTAACGTATGCCTGTGCTACACACAATGACAATTCAGGCCAGCTCAATCAATATTTTCCTAAATACCTCAGAAAGTTTGTTTTGTTTGTTTGTTGGGGTTTAACGGCCTATCAATAGCTAAGGTCATTTAAGGCCGGGTCAATGGCTTTAGTAGTAAATCCCATATATTACCTTTGCAAGTACATGTACATGTTCAAGTACATGTATAAAAGGGGGGAAAATCCCAAAATCGGAACTGAATATTTACAATAAAAAAATCTATTCAGCCCTGAAATCAGAATAATCCTGATCTGATGACAGGTCCTCGCCACACCAGATTCACTTGGCCACCTCCAAAAACAGTAGGATCAGTAATAATCTTACTACTTTTATAATGGGCAATAACCCAATTCAACCCCCAGGTAACAAAAGAGCCAAAGATAAAAACGTACCTGAGGGCCAAACCAGGCAAATTGTGATTGTAAGGAGGAACCTTACCGTTATTTTTTTACACCATCGCTTTCGCCTGACCAACCACCCATTGGAAAAAGTTTCAGATACGCGAGGAATTGTACACACAGTACATGTAACATTGCCTGTCGATGATGCTGTTTTTGAAACTGTAGTCATATCGGAGTGATTTCGCGAAAATCTACATTTTTATTTTCTCGGATTGACACGGAAATCACTGCAGCTGCAAGTATCATCGACGGGTGACAGTTTGCCATTTCCCAGGATAATTGCCATTTATTGCATCAATTGATTGATTGATTATTGGTGTCAATTGGCCCCTTCCCCTAAAAGTACCGGTAATAGGATTAGGAATACTTGTATTTCTCTTACAAGGGGTATAACCAGATTAAACCGTCACATACAAGAAAGCCAAAAATGTACCTGAGGGCCAAACCAGGTCTCCGTTCGGAATACCGGTAAGGATGAATTCCGATCGTTAAATTACCCATCACATGCTCCCACCTGCCACCATCCGCAAAGTTGCTTAGATATTTAGGAAAATGTGTCAAAATGGCTCTAGATAGCAGGTCTATGAAATGTACATTTACTAATATTGAAACAGGAAGTCACATGTGCCATTCCATAACAGTTTCTGCATTATCGCTCGTGAGAATTTACTGAAATTAATTTTGAAGATTTGCTGTATCTTCTGTAAACAATGTCAGAAGGTGACAAAAATGTCAGTTCACATGCTGAATTATATTCTGCATGTGCACTGAAATTTTTGCCAACTTCTGACTAATTTACAGACAATGTCATATTTTCTTAAAATTAATTTCAAGAAAATCTCATAACTGGCACGGTGACCTGATATGACAAAATGTGGCTTATTGAGTTTACGATCAATGTAGCCCCAACTCAGACCTACATTGTTTGCTATTGAGCTGCAGAAACATTCCTTCTGCCTATATAATCCTTAGAATGCGGGAAACGAAATGTTGTTGTCCACCGTTGTTTCATATTTTGCCTTTATTCTGAATAAAAACATGGGTTGGCAGCACTTTAGAAGCATTTTCACTGGAAAGGATTCTATTATATTAAGATCAAAGGCAAAATATGAAACAACAGCACACGACAATTTTCGGTTCCCGAATTCTAATGATTAAATACATAGAATGCAAATTGAATTTATGAAATTATACTGCGGCATTAACTTTGTCCAAAATTGAGTGTTATACAAACAGAAATGATAATAAAATCAATAAAGTTATAAAGGCATAATTTTTAGAATAATAGTTTCCATGACTACTTGCCCACATCACTAAGGCTGGAGTTATGGAACTGGTAACAAACATTATTTAGTGCTGCTGGCTGAGAAAACGTACCGAACGTCATCATTCGGTGACAAGTGCAGATCCTGATCAGTTTGGACAGTCACATTGTCTGAACATACTGTCTGTTCCACGTGTATGTGCCGACGTACTTTTGGTTATTAAACACATTAAATCAAAAAAATATTTAAATGCAAGTACAAATGTAGTTTTTCATCAATAACAAAAAATCTTTTTTCGCTATAAAATACGTGATGGAATTTCATCAAACAAACAAATTTTTTTATTGGTGAAAAAGTACTTGCATTTAAATATTTTTCAGATTTAATGTGTTTAATAGCCAAAAGTTTGTCGCCAGAAAAACGTAGAACAGACAGTAGTCTAATAATTTTGCTGATGACTAGAAAGGTATTTCAGACTGAATGGAGTAGACACTGATCAGATTGCACAGATGTGCAGTATGATCAAAGGTTACGCTGGTCGAAAACTGAATATTTACATAAAAAAATTATATTCAGCCCTGAAATTAATATGCATGTAACCTGATCTGGTGCCAGATCCTCACCACACAAGAGGCACTTAGCCCAAACCCTAAAAGTAATAGGATCAGTACTAATCTTACTACTCTTATAATGGGTTACTGCTCTTCTAATATGTGGCTTAGCTTCGAAAATCTCAGCTCTATGGATGTGTTTTACTATTTCATCTGTTTTTTATATGTTCTGTATCCATGAGAGCTGAGACCTTTATAGTGTAAAATTTAGTCACAATAACAGCCCAATCTGTCCTGGAGTTTTGCTACACAGTCTGACAAGTGAGAAGTTGAACACTTCATAGTAATGTTATAAACATTCATAGGCCAATACTTTGACAGGATGATTTTACAGTTGGTTTACAAAAATGGGAATAAAAAGATAACCAATATCAAAGTATGTATACTTTCATGTGGCTGTTATTGTGACTAAATTTTACACTATAAAGGTCTCAGCTCTCACGGATACAGAAAATATAAAAAACAGATGAAATAGTAAAACACATCCGTAGAGCTGAGATTTTCTAAGCTATATGTGGCTGTGACTAGAGAAATGGGGCTTATGGGATGTGTGACCATTATGGATCCTGATCAAATAACACACTCCTGTATGCTGATAACAATCTATATTGCCTGTTATAAGCAGGACGGGTGTTTCATTGATGGAACAGGATCTATGCCATTGCTGGTCGCAAAACCCATAAGCCCCCCCCATAAGCCCCCCACACATGACCCCGGATTGAACTCTCTTGCCACCTGCAACATCATAAGGTACATTTTTTCAGCTGCCAGCCTTTTCAATGGTCAGCACTGTCCAAAAACTATAGACAACATTTTGAACAATTTTCACAGAAACCGTATATTAATCGTCTAATGATTACTACAACTTTTTTAAAGTAAAAACATGAAATTAAGAATAAAACTTAGTAAAATGTATCGTTTCACACAATTCAATTCAGTACTACTGGTGCAAAAACCCAAAATCAGAATGGAATATGTACATCGAAAAAAAACATTCAGTCCTGAAATTAGAATAACCTGACCTGGTGCCAGATACATACCACACCAAAGTCACTTAGTCACTTCCCCTAAAAGTCATATAATGGGTATAACCAGATTCAACTCTTACATACAAGACGTACCTGAGGGCCAAACCAGGTCTCCGGTCAGGATTCCGGTAAATTACCCATCTCATGCTCCCACCTGCCACCCACAAACTCATGTATGTGCATATGAACCAAATGCATGTGTACATAAATCCAAGTCCTGTGTATGCAAATCAAAGTCGTGTACAATATCAAATTCTGTGTAGGCAAACATCATGTGTATATACATGTACATTTAAACTTTGCATTAACCCATAGCATGTAGGAACAGAATATGGTCGTCTGCTGTTGTTTTATATGTTGTCTTCTTTCTCAATAAAAACATGGTTTAACAGTCTGTTGGTTAAAAATGGTTTCCGATAAAGTGGCAAGGGCAAAGGTCACAGGACATTCCATATTGAACCATAATAGGTAAAGCAGGTGTGTAAAAGATGCAAAACTGACATTAGCACGACGATGCAGCAAAATGAACTACTGTCAAATGCATTTACCGAGCACGCCACCATCCGAGCTGTGGTGACACTAATGCTCGTGTTTGCGCAAGACTGGACAATCAAAATGAATCAACTATCGATACGTTGTACATTTACAAATATGGAATTTATTGTTGTTTACAATCACCTGTTTCACCAGTCAGTCAGTTGGTAATTTAAATTATTTCCCAAACTATCAGGAGCTATATTTTCAAGCTCTAAATTGCTCCAGATAAGGTGTTGATTCGACCACCTAAAAAGACTGCAAAATGGCTACATCCCTATAAATCTAAAATAGACATACCGGTAGTCTGCTGACCCCGTGACGTCACGTGCCCTTGCCACTTTATCGGAAATCAACAGTAGTTGGCTTGTTTGTTTGTTTGTTGTCGTTTAACAGCCCATCAGCACAGCTATGGTCATTCAAGGCCGGATCAATGAACACCACTATAGAACCATTTCCGATGGAAATGATTCTCAAGTGCTGTCAAACCAAAAATTGAAAATAAACAGCAGACAACAAAATTTACTTCAGCATTTAAAGGCACACATGCCCACTCACTATGCACAAACTGTTCTTTATAGGAATTAAATAAATGTATAATTGTGTCACTTTTCCACCAGTTCTAAATATTACGAGTTCCCTCTATACAGAGAATCATTTAGTAATATTTATTTTACTGATAGTGACTCGCGGTGGTATTAGGCTATTTTCATATGCAAATGAGGCATGATATTTTTTTTAATTATTTATACTAATTAAATGTGTCACCTGAAAAAATAATGTTTTATACAGATTATAAAGTATGATCATTGCACATCAAAAAATAAATACAGAGACTAAATAGTAATGTCTGATAATATTTTAAGGAAAAACGGTAATCGCCCCTGATATCAGTGTGGAAATTTACTTCTGATATAAAATGTATAATAATGCCAATCAATACGTGGGATAATGGTGAATGAATGTTCATTTTTCCAGAAAATGTCCCAGATAATAACAGTTTGTGCCTACTGTGTGAGTATGTACATTTAAAGCGTTAACACCCACATTCTACATTACGCAAACACGTCTTATTTGGAATTAATAAATCACTGAACTACTTTCGGCAAGGGAGATAATCAATATCACGCGAACTATTTTCATACGAGCCAAGCGGATTGTTCTGTTTATGATTAGGATATATAGTTTTAAGCTATCTCCTGTGATATATAATGATACATTACTTTGTTATGTTATGGGTACTAATACATGTTGTTTCAATAGCGTATCTCTGTAACGGTATTGTTGTAGATGGAGTTGCAAATAATTTAATAATTATTACGTTCAAATGGTGGCGTAATACTGATAGCACTTCTGTATAACTGTGATTGTCATAAATGGCGCAACAGTCGTGAGGTTAAGGTCGCCGACTTCAATGATTTAATTACCAATTCCCGAAAGGGTCGGGTGTTCAAACCTCGACGTGGTATAAAAAAATAATTTCCATATATATTATTTTTGTGATTTTAATATTTTTTAATATTTTCACAATTTTATGATTTTAATAAAAATACCTATAAATTGATAGAAACTTACCAACAATTAAAGTGTCTGTCTTTAAGTAATATATACACAGACAGTTTGTTACTGATGTTTTAAGTTTAAGTAATATATACACAGACAGTTTGTTACTGTTTTTTTAAGTTTGAGGTACTGTCTATACTGTCTATACCATATAATGTTTTACTGTCCCAAAATCTTTTTTTTTTGGCTGTCACAATTAATTAATTTTCGGACAGCAAACATTTTTTTATGAATTTGAAATAATTATTGTCCTCCATCTGCTCACAACACTGTTCGAACTGCGCCTGTGGCTACCACGACCAGAATTCACTGGCCGCAAACACAGTAGCCATCGGCGTCTATTTATTAAATTATTATTTTGTATTTTATTTGAATTCCGCGTGAACGCTGCATTTTGTGTCAACACCATTTACAGAAAATATTGGTGATTTTCTAAACGAATATCGGGGAATGCGGCTATATATTTTGTCAATTTTCAACACCATTTACGGAAAAAAAAAAATTACTGATTTTTTAAAACAATATCGGCACAACTAAATACGGTGATAGAATTTTTGTCAACTTTTCAACACCATTTCCAGAAAATATTACTGATTTTCTAAAAACAATATCGGCGAAGGTGTACTGAACTACTCTTTATTTTAAATAACCAGCCGTCTAATAGATCTGTGTATAATCGAGAGTATATCGTTAATTGTCATGTTGTCTCCGACAGTGAGGTGTTGCGGCACACATCAAAACGACACGTCAATTTCAAAACATTGCCTAAGGGTCACAGCTGTGTGGTGTCATCAGATCAACACCTCGTCACACACAACTACACATTATCGATTTTTTCCCCACACAAAGCGACGTGTATTTACAACTAGATCTGTGTAATGTGTCGGGTGTAGCCAAAGACCATACATAAATTCGTAATTAGTCACAGATGTAGCCTTAAAATATAATCGATTTCCTTAAATTACGTCCGCATGTTGACAGATATTTCAGAGCAGACGTCATCGTAATTTGCCGTTATTTATTTCCAAAATTAACCATATATTCTGTAAATGGCGTTGAAAGTTGACAATAAATTAAGACCAGATCAGTACGTTAAATCGCTATCGACGACAACTGACGATCCGATGAGAGAGTAATACCGTTAAGCGTATCCAATGTTAAATATACATCGTTATTTTTTTATGACTTTCATAGTTTTTACCGAGAAATTCAAACCGTTTCCAATTATTGGGGAACATAATATCATGATTAGCACATCGTTTCACTAAGCGGGGGCTACTCAGGAAATGGGATCACACGGTCTATTGTTTACACTGGATTAATGGCGGCCTCCATAAGGTCTCAGGTAAATCTTATTTTTCAATAATACGACTGTGGTTTCTTCCTTTTAGTGATAACCATGTTCCAGCCGTTAACACTTATTTAGCAACATTACTTAATATGTAGTTAGTCTGAACATTCTGCAGAGAAATCTGAATTGGACGGAATCGAGCGTTGTTTAAACTTAGTCCGGTTCATATTCACAGGTCAAAATATGAACTGAAAATGGCGCTTTGTGTGACAGAAATCCGTACGCGGACGAATAAAAAAAATATTTTGTTATAAATATCACATACAGCGAAACAGCGGTAGCATCTACTGTTTTAATAATATGCATACATATTGTAATTAATGTTTAATAGTGATATACTTATGAATAATATACGATACTATGGTTTATACTCCAGCACTATGTTTTTAGGCTGTGTGATTTGCCTCAATATAAGCTGGATTAATTAACACTTATATTCATGCGCTTCATGACAACATCATTACATTTAAAATATACAAATATTACTTAAAGGGGTACCGATATGATACATTTTAATAATATAAATATTGAAAATACACATTACAATCGCTTACAACATAAGTTATTGATTGAAAATAGTCACTGCATCGTGACCTATTTGACCGCATTACCTATTGCGTGGCAACCTCATCAAACCCCCTGTTTACATAGGTAACCGGGGTTTGGTGAGGTAGGCTCGCTAATACAATGTTTGCGTAATGTATGCATGCCAATCATAGTTTTGTGTACACAAGTCATTATTCTTCTCACTTGCACACCGATTCTCTGAACATGCGCTACATATACTACATTGATAATGTAGAAATAAAAATCTGTTCAACAATAATGGTGAATGGTAAAAGCTAAATGGAGAAACTATTTGGCACACAATCATAAAATCCCCATCATTAACTTGTTAAGGACCCGTGTGACTTGTTAAGGACCCATCATTCAATTCAAACATAATTGGTTCCTAAATGTAATGGATATATGTAGAGGATATATGTGAACATTTGCTTGTTACTGTATACTAATACAGTGCATGGAGCTGCCATGTCGGCCATTTTACAGTCAATTTTACTTCTTGTGGTGTTTGATTGACACATACCACAAATAATAAGACATACACATGAATACAAGTTGGTGCAATATCTTCAAAAAATATTAAAGAACAACACTCTATGGGTTGTTTTCATCACATTTATATAAAAAGTCTGATTTCTGAAGAGTTTGTTGACCCTTTATTAACATTTTGGAGAATCCAGTAATAAGTGTGTAACAGTAAAATAAATATACAGTGCTGTAGATATGTACCCGTATGTGTATTATCATATATACCGTGTCAAATCCAGTGATATGTAAGCAGTTATCTGAGTATATTGTCACTGGTGTCTTACCTGCATACTATGTGAGTAAATACGGCTGAACTGTGGGTAACATGTACACTGACAATAAAGATTGAAAACTTTATACTTTGAAATTTATTTTAACAGTTGATGGAAGAAATGCTCTGATATCACGCCATTTGTATAGTTTGCTGGCATAATATTTATAGCATGCTGTTGTCATATCTGAGTATGGTGTATTGCACCAATATTTATTAATTTTTCTGTCATATTATTTGCTGTATGTGTCAAACGCTTGAAGTGGTGAAACGGTATGTTGGTTCGTACATACAAAGATGGCGGAGATGGCAACTCAAAGTACCATGTAGTATACAGTAACATGAGAATATTCACTTATCTTATATTCATATATCACATCACTCTTACGAAGCAATTATCATTGAAACCAAATATATCTTTCTATTACCTATTTCCTTAAAGGTGGGAAATTATTTCCTATCTGCATTCATTCAGCTTTTTTTTCTTGTACATGTATGACAATAAATAAAAATTGATGGAAAAGAAGATGAACTAAAAGCAGACAGGCATGACACAGCTGCCTATTTCTATGGTCTGAACCGTTAGAAAATGGGAAACCTAAATTGCTGTCTGCTGTTATTTAAATTTTGTTTGTTGGGGTTTAACGGCCCATCAACAGCTAAGGTCATTTAAGGCCGGGTCAATGGGTTTAGTACTAAATCCCATATATTACCTGTACACGCACATGTACATGTTGAAGTACATGAACAAATGGGGGGGGGGGGTATCCCAAAATCAGAACTGAAAATTTACAATAAACAAGAGGGCCATGATGGCCCTAATTCGCTCACCTGACTCCATGAACACCAGGGGAGAATGTGACATTGAGTTCATGTGTTTTCAAAAATTGTGCTATTTTTAGATGGCGGATATCTTGGATTAAACGATGACTCTCATTGTACCAAATCTGAAAATGCTTCACCCAAGGATCTTAACTTACTATGAAGTTTGGCCAGCATCGGCCATGTGGTTCCTGAGAAAAAGACGTTCAAAATCTCGAATAAATGGACCTTTTGTCGACCATCATGGATGACATAATCATCTGATTCCGACAAATATTGCACCAAAGCAATCGCTTCATCGATACCTTCAATTTGATATGACATGAGCATATTCGGTCAAAAATAAAACTTGACCCCACGGGCCACGCCCATTTTTGACCTCGGGGTCACCATTTTAACACCTTTGAAAGAGAATTTTGCATCGATCATTCCTACCAAGTTTCGTCGAAATCCGGCTGGCGGTTCATGAGAAAAAGATTTTTTAAGAATTTGTGCTATTTTTAGATGGCGGCCATCTTGGATTAGCGACGACCTCCGTTTTAACAAATCTGAAAAGGCTTCACCCATGGACCATAACTGTAAAGTTTGCCCACCATGGGTCAAGCGGTTCATGTGAAGAAGAATTTTGAAATCTCTAATAAAAGAACGACCTTTTGACCTTTCGGCGGCCATCTTGGATGACATGACCATCCAATTTCGACAAAAAATGTACCAGAGCGATCGCCTCTTTGATACCTTCGATTTGATATAGACATGACCATATTCAGTCAAAAATGCTTCGGCAGCCATCTTGGATGACATAACACACAAGAGCTGTAGGAGAACAGCATAGCTCGACTACGAGGGTTGTCAATGTACACATAGCTTGACAAACAAGGTGGCCGCGGCCTGCATAACAAGAGCTGTAGGACAACAGCATAGCTCGACTACGAGGGTTGTCGATGTACACATAGCTTGACAAACAAGGTGGCCGCGGCCTGCATAAAAACCTTAACCAAGGTCGACTAAAAACCTTAACCAAGTGAAATTAAGTAAGTAATTCAAGGTTAAATGTAGGTCAATGTGGCCGTGGCCTGCATAAAAACCTTAACCAAGGTTGACTAAAAACCTTAACGAAGGGAAATTAAGTAAGTAATTCAAGGTTAAATGTAGGTCAATGTCAGATATAGGTCAGGGGTTATTGATGTACATCACTAGGAGATGAAGTTTTCCAAGTATGGTTGCTGTAGGCCCAGGAATATTCCATATACAAGCTTGACTAAAAACCTTAACCAAGGGGAAATAAGAAAGTAATCCAAGGAATAAAAGTAGGTCAAGGTCAAATATAGGTCAGGGATTATTGATGTACATCACTAGGAGATGAAGTTGTCCAAGTATGGTTGGTGTAGGGCCAGGAGTATTGCATCTACAAGCTTGACTAAAAACCTTAACCAAGGAGAATTAAGAAAGTAATTCAAGAGGAAATGTAGGTCAAGGTCAAATATAGATCAGGGGTTATTGATGTACATCGCTATGAGAAAAGGTTGTCCAAGTATGGTGTTAGTATGCACAATAGTATTCCATGTACAAGCTTGACTAAAAACCTTAACCAAGGGGAATTAACTAAGTAATGCAAAGTTAAATGTAGGTCAAGGTCAAATATAGGTCAGTGGTTGTTGATGTACATCACTAGGAGATGAAGTTGTCCAAGTATGGTGGGTGTAGGGCCAGGAATATTCCATATACAAGCGAGACTAAAAACCATAAACAAGGGGAATTAACTAAGTAATTCAAGAGGAAATGTAGGTCAAGGTCAAATATAGATCAGGGGTTATTGATGTACATCCCTATGAGAAAAGGTTGTCCAAGTATGGTGTCTGTATGCACAATAGTATTCCATGTACAAGCTTGACTAAAAACCTTAACCAAGGTTGACTAAAAACCATAACCAAGGGGAATTAACTAAGTAATTCAAGGTTAAATGTAGGTGAAGGTCAAATATAGGTCAGTGGTTGTTGATGTACATCACTAGGAGATGAAGTTGTCCAAGTATGGTGGGTGTAGGGCCAGGAATATTCCATATACAAGCTTGACTAAAAACCTTAACCAAGGGGAATTAACTAAGTAATTCAAGAGGAAATGTAGGTCAAGGTCAAATATAGATCAGGGGTTATTGATGTACATCCCTATGAGAAAAGGTTGTCCAAGTATGGTGTCTGTATGCACACTAGTATTCCATGTACAAGCTTGACTAAAAACCGTAACCAAGGTTGACTAAAAACCTTAACCAAGGGGAATTAACTATGTAATTCAAGGTTAAATGTAGGTCAAGGTCAAATATAGGTCAGGGGTTGTTCATGTATATCACTAGGAGATGAAGCTGTTCAAATATGGTGGGTGTAGGGCCAGGAGTATTCCATATACAAGCTTGACTAAAAAACTTAACCAAGGGGAATTAAGTAAGTAATTCAAGAGGAAATGTAGGTCAAGGTCAAATATAGATCAGGGGTTATTGATGTACATCCCTATGAGAAAAGGTTGTCCAAGTATGGTGTCTGTATGCACAATAGTATTCCATGTACAAGCTTGACTAAAAACCTTAACCAAGGTTGACTAAAAACCTTAACCAAGGGGAATTAACTAAGTAATTCAAGAGGAAATGTAGGTCAAGGTCAAATATAGATCAGGGGTTATTGATGTACATCACTAGGAGATGAAGTTGTGCAAGTATGGTGGGTGTAGGGCTAGTAGTATTCCATATACAAGGTTGACTAAAAACCTTAACCAAGGCCGGTGAAGCCGACGCCGACGCCGACGCCGACGCCGGGGTGACAACATAAGCTCTACTTATTCTTCGAATAGTCAAGCTAAAAACCTTAACCAAGGTTGACTAAAAACCTTAACCAAGGGAAATTAAGTAATTCAAGGTTAAATGTAGGTCAATGTCAGATATAGGTCAGGGGTTATTGATGTACATCACTAAGAGATTAAGTTTTCCAAGTATGGTTGCTGTAGGCCCAGGAGTATTCCATATACAAGCTTGACTAAAAACCTTAACCAAGGGGAAATAACTAAGTAATCCAAGGATAAAAGTAGGTCAAGGTCAAATATAGGTCAGGGATTATTGATGTACATCACTAGGACATGAAGGAGTATTTCATATACAAGCTTAACTATAAACATTAACCAAGTTTGAGTACAAACCTTAACCAAGTGGAAATAAGTAAGTAATTCAAGGTTAAATGTAGGTGAAGGTAAAATATAGGTCAGGGGTTATTGATGTACATCCCTATGAGAAAAATGTATCCAAGTATGGTGCCTGTATGCACAATAGTATTCCATCTACAAGCTTGACTAAAAACCTCAACCAAGGTTGACTAAAAATCTTAACCAAGGGGAATTAACTAAGTAATTCAAGGTTAAATGTAGGTCAAGGTCAAATATAGGTCAGGGGTTGTTGATGTACATCACTAGGAGATGAAGTTGTCCAAGTATGGTTGGTGTAGGGCCAGGATTATTTCATCTACAAGCTTGACTAAAAACCTTAACCAAGGGGAATTAACTAAGTAATTCAAGAGGAAATGTAGGTCAATGTCAAATATAGATCAGGGGTTATTGATGTACATCCCTATGAGAAAAGGTTGTCCAAGTATGGTGTCTGTATGCACACTAGTATTCCATGTACAAGCTTGACTAAAAACCTTAACCAAGGTTGACTTAAAACCTTAACCAAGGGGAATTAACTAAGTAATTCAAGAGGAAATGTAGGTCAAGGTCAAATATAGATCAGGGGTTATTGATGTACATCACTAGGAGATGAAGTTGTCCAAGTATGGTGGGGGTAGGGCCAGTAGTATTGCATATACAAGCTTGACTAAAAACCTTAACCAAGGCGTGACGGTGACGCCGACGCCGGGGTGACAACATAAGCTCTAACTATTCTTAGAATAGTCGAGCTAAAAATGCACGAGAGTGATCGTCTCGTTGATACCTTCGATTTGATATATGACATGACCATATTCGGTCAAAAATAAAATTTGACCCCAATTTGACCCCACGGGCCACACCCATTTTTGACCACGGGGTCACCATTTTAACAACTTTGAAAGAGCATTGTACATCGATCATTCCTACCAAGTTTTGTCGAAATCCGGTTGGCGTTCTTGAGAAGAAGATTTTTGAAGAATTTGTGCTATTTTTAGACAGCGGCCATCTTGGATAAAGTAATGACGTCATTTGAACAAGGAGAAGACGTTCGAAAATGTTCACGGACGGACGACGACGGACACATTGCGGTAACAATAGCTGACATGAGCTTCGATCAGGTGAGCTAAAAAGCTATATATTCAGCCATGAAATCAGAATAATCCTGATCTGATGCCAGGTCCTCGCCACACCAGAATCACTTGGCCCCCTCCTAAAAGCAGTAAGATCAGTAATAATCTTACTGCTTTCATAATTGGCAATAACCCAATTCAACTCCCAGATAACAAAAGAGCCAAAAATAACAATGTATCTGAGGGCCAAACCAGGCAAATCGTGATTCATATAAGGAGGAATCCCTACCGTTAATTTTGTCTTCCTTCTCAATAAAAACATTGTTTGAGAGCACTTTAGAATCATTTCCATTGGAAATGATTCTAAAGCATTGTTAAAGCATGTTTCTGATGATAAAAAGAGAAAATAATTAGCCGATGAAAATATTTAACTGAGCATTTAACTCAACAAGATGAACCATAGAAAACAAAATTGTGGTGGTTTGAGGTACATATGTCAAACAGTAGCAACGGTATTTTGTCTACAGAACAATAATTCAATGTTCATATTAATCCAAAGAACTTGCAAGGCAAGACATTTAATTACGAAACTAGACAACTACGCCTGTAAGGTACAGATGTGGAGCACTGACTACACTGCAATGTTTCACAAACACAGGCTAAACATGATTACAAAACAGGTACAAGAGAATTTCGGATAACTTTCATTTCATTTCATTTAATGGTGTATAACTGCCTGTCAACAGCTAACGTCATGTTAGGCCAGGTTAGCGGGTCGAACCAATCCCATATAATTTATTTAACCTGTTGTATGGGGAGAAAATCCCAAAATCAGAACTCAATATTTACAGAAAAGAAAAATATATTCAGCCCTGAAAATAGAACAAGGGCATCGTTACCACTAAAGCTAATCCCCTCTCTGGCAGCCTTGATAATAAAAAAAAATTCAACGAATTTGTCTTACAAAGAAGGTGATCATAAGTCCTCAGTGACCTTGACCTTGGGAGGTCGGACAAGGGTCATATGCAAAACAAAGCAGCATCCCTAGACACACATCGTGGCCAAATATTATGAATATCTGTGAAGCGGTCATAAGTTATTGGCGAGGGCATAATAAATTACAATTGTGGCTGTGAGAAATGGTGGATATGGGTTTTGCGACCAGTGTAGATCCAGAGATCAGCCTGTGCATCCTCTCAGTCCGATCAGGATATGTACTGTTCGCAATTACATCAATGAAACTGCAGTCATGCTTCAAACAAGCAATATTGATTGTTATCAGGCAACAGGAGTGTGCTATTGAACACTGGTCACAAATCCCATAAGCCCCATTTCTCCAGTCACAGCCACATATGAGAATCTTTACAATTGAATTTGTACACTTGTGTCCATTTTTGTCCAATTTTGGTGAGGTCTCTGAATTTTTTTAATTTATTGATCATTCTCATACATCGTTGGATTTGTTTGTAATTTGCCACAGTTAAAGACAAACAAAGAGCTATAGAAACTGTATGTGTTTTTCTACTACAATGGAACCTCTGTAAACCGGACGCTGAGAAAGGTTAGTTGTGCTTAATTTTGATACTGTTATTTGCCTTTCTCCGATGATAATGTTTGTTCATGATCGCAAAGCAAACATACATGTCTTGAAGTAGTCATCTGTCTGTTTTACAGTGGAATATCTCTAAACCGGACACCCTGGGGACCTCCCAGCCCGGGGGACCTCCCAGGGGGTCCGGTTTAGAGAGGTTCAACTGTAAATTATTTTAATGGAAACCGTTTTCAGTCATTCATTTTTTTTCCTAATTTCAAAACTACAGGTCCCGTTATCAAAATAGAGAAAAAGCAACGCTGGTGTTACACATATCCGTTCTCATATGTACACAATGTCACATATAGCTAACATATAGCTAACACAATGCCACATATAGCTAACACAATGTCACATATAGCTAACACAATGTCACATATAGCTAACACAATGCCACATATAGCTAACACAATGTCACATATAGCTAACAGAAATGGACGCCAGCCAATACGTATACAGTATCCCTTAGAAAGAGGGGAACAAAAATAAAAATTGCTGTCTGCTGTTTTCATATTTTTTTTCTTCAATAAAAACTTGGTTTCGCAGCAATTTAGAATCATTTCGAATGGGAATCTCTCCAATGGAAATGATTCTCATTGCTACCAAACAATGGTTTTATCGAGAAAAATGGCTACAAAAAAATAAACAGCAGACGACAAAATTTAATTCAACAGTTAAAGGTTGAACTCTACAAATAAAAACAAAATTGAGCACATAGATAGCATGAACATTACTGAAAAAATATTGTAAACAGTATAGACCCTGATCACCTGGCACGGCCATGTACAGGTGGCTTGATCAGTGTATACACAGACAATCATACGAGAAAAGCCATGTGATTTTGTACCCAAGAAGATATGCAATTGTTCATGGATTTTTATTTTTACAGAAACTGTGGTATTTTCTGCAAATGATATTAAACTTCATAGCAAATTTAACATTTAGTCAACTTTCGGTGTCATATTGAAAATTTTGTAAATATTTTTCATGAGATGTCACACATCTTCTTTATAAGGTACAAAATCACATGGCTTGTCTTATATATAAGTATGGTTCATATTGGCCGCCAATTGAGAAAATGGACATTTTTGTGACTTATATTGACCTAAGTGATCGAGTATAATGTTGTACAGGTCAATGGATTTTGATTGTCATTAAGGGTGATTTTTTTCCATATCTCTGATACTGATTGCTACCAATATATGCTAGGTTGGCGCTACTGGCAGCCACAGGTGGAAGACTCGGACCTAGGACCAAATAAATGGCTCATTTGAAAAACGTTACCACATCAACGCATTTCAGTATACATGTACTATACAGTATAGAATATTCAAGGTAGACAAGAGCTTGAAAAAATGCAGTAGTTTCGGACTCGCTCGAATACCACACATTTCCATTTTTCTGCCGATTTATATTTCAGGTAATCGATAAATATATTAGGTCTTCAAATATATTCGCTTCAAGCATCTGCTTTTAGCATTACGTTACTTACGGGCAAATTAGCTACCAAAGACAAGGCGATAATTGTTTTGTTTGTTTATTGGTGTTTAACGGCCTATCAACAGCTAAGGTCATGCAAGGCTGGGCAAACAGGTTCGATCCCATTTTAACCTGCTGCATTAGGGGGAAATTAAATCCCAAAATCAAAACGGAATATTTACATCGAGAAAAAATATATTCAGCCCAGAAATTAGAATAACCGGACCTGGTGCCAGGTCCATACCACACCAAGTCACTTGGCCCCTTCCCAAAAAATAGGATTACGAATACATGTAATGGTAATACATAAGGGGTATAACCAGATTCAACTGTCACATACAAAATGCCAAAGACGTATGTGAGGGCCAAACCAGGTCTCCAATCGGAATTCCGGTAAGGATGAACCCCGATCGTTAAATTACACATCACTTGCCACCCACGTGATAATTGTCAGTACGAAAGAATGTCACACATTTTTGTGGGCTGTGGAAGCATAAATTACTTGTAAAATCTGGCTGAAATTCCATTACTGACTTATAACATATTGACGTGGATCACTGAAATAAACATCAGTAACTCCGATATTACAATTTATGACTGATAAGTATCATCCACTAACCTTGAATGATATAAAACGCACATTCCGTGAACTTTACTTGCGGATTTCCTTTGTTATATTCACAGAATGATCAATAATGAAGTCACGGGAAAACCCACACTGGAGCATCACAAATACTACAGCCAATCAGGTGGCGATGGGTGAAGCTGATTGAGTGGGATTCTTTCGGAAAGAGAAATATCTCTGTAACGTTGATAGCTAAAACGTGTGTAACTAACAATATAATAAACACAATTGTTTAAAGTGATTATATTTGGGGGCATAAGGCATTTATCATTTGCCAGAGGCATAAGTCAGCAGAAAAATCGAAACATGTGGTGTTTGAGCGAGCCCAAAACTAAGCCTGTCTAGGGCATTTTTCCAAGCTCTTGCCTACCTGGAATATGCTAAACTGTATAGTGTACGGAAATTGGTGGGTGGGGTAACGGTTTACAAATGAGCTATTTATCGGATCCTAGGTCTGAGTCTTCCACCTGTGCTGGCAGCCACAGCCGCCATTTGGCTACCGTACTAACATTTCAGAAATGGACATTTTGGTGCTAATTATTTCAGTAATTATTTGAAAATGTACTATGATTTTACAAATATTGGAGCAAATGTAAAATAGAATTATCTTTTTCGCATTATCATTTCATTTTGGCTACGAATTTCAGAAAAATAGTTTTTTGTCATTCAGAGCTCCAGATAATATGCCTAGGTACCCCTAAATATGTAAAAAAAAATCCAAGTGTGTGGGCTTGTAACCTCCGCCGCGGCACGAACGTGAATTTGTCACAGGGTGGTAGTAGAGGTCCATTTGAGCAATGCGTGTGTGAAATGTGAAGCAGATCCGAGCAAGGAAATAGAAGTTATAACCGATTTCTTTGATGTTAAGTTTTGTAAAGAGACTAAGTATGTGACCTTGACCTTGGGATCAGCGGGGGTTGGACGGTCGTAGATTTGTCACAGCATGATAGTACAAGCTTAGAGGAATGCACGAGTGAAATATTAAGAATTTTCAATGAAGGAAATAGAAGTTATAACTTATTTCTCTGATGTTAAGTTTTGTAAAGAGACCAAGTATTTGACCTTGACCTTGGGATCAGCGGGGGTTGGACGGTCGTGGAGTTGGCACAGCATGGTAGTAGACTTACAGGAATGCATGTGTGAAATATTAAGCATTTTAGATGAAGGAAATAGAAGTTATAACATATTTCTCTGATGTTAAGTTTTGTAAAGAGACTAAGTATTTTACCTCCAGCTTGGGATCAGTGGGGGTTGGACGGTCGTGGATTTGGCACAGCATGGTAGTAGAGCCTTACAGGAATGCATGTGTGAAATATTAAGCATTTTAGATAAAGGAAATAGAAGTTATAACAATATTTCTCTGATGTTAAGTTTTGTAAAGAGACTAAGTATTTGACCTTGACCTTGTGATCAGCGGGGGTGGGACGGCCGTGGATTTGGCACAGCATGGTAGTAGAGCCTTACAGGAATGCATGTGTGAAATATTAAGCATTTTAGATCAAGGAAATAGAAATTATAACAATATTTCTCTGATATTAAGTTTTGTAGAGACTAAGTAGGTGACCTTGACCTTGGGATCAGCGGGGGTTGGACGGTCGTAGATTTGTCACAGCATGATAGTACAAGCTTAGAGGAATGCACGAGTGAAATATTAAGAATTTTCAATGAAGGAAATAGAAGTTATAACTTATTTCTCTGATGTTAAGTTTTGTAAAGAGACCAAGTATTTGACCTTGACCTTGGGATCAGCGGGGGTTGGACGGTCGTGGAGTTGGCACAGCATGGTAGTAGACTTACAGGAATGCATGTGTGAAATATTAAGCATTTTAGATGAAGGAAATAGAAGTTATAACATATTTCTCTGATGTTAAGTTTTGTAAAGAGACTAAGTATTTGACCTTGACCTTGGGATCAGCGGGGGTGGGAAGGCCGTGGATTTGGCACAGCATGGTAGTAGAGCCTTACAGGAATGCATGTGTGAAATATTAAGCATTTTAGATGAAGGAAATAGAAATTATAACAATATTTCTCTGATGTTAAGTTTTGTAAAGAGACTAAGTATTTGACCTTGACCTTGGGATCAGCGGGGGGTTGGTCGGTTGTGGATTTGACACAGCATGGTAGTAGAGCCTTACAGGAATGCATGTGTGAAATATTAAGCATTTTAGATAAAGGAAATAGAAGTTATAACAATATTTCTCTGATGTTAAGTTTTGTAAAGAGACTAAGTATTTGACCTTGACCTTGTGATCAGCGGGGGTGGGACGGCCGTGGATTTGGTACAGCATGGTAGTAGAGCCTTACAGGAATGCATGTGTGAAATATTAAGCATTTTAGATCAAGGAAATAGAAATTATAACAATATTTCTCTGATATTAAGTTTTGTAGAGACTAAGTAGGTGACCTTGACCTTGGGATCAGCGGGGTTGGACGGTCGTAGATTTGTCACAGCATGATAGTACAAGCTTAGAGGAATGCACGAGTGAAATATTAAGAATTTTCAATGAAGGAAATAGAAGTTATAACTTATTTCTCTGATGTTAAGTTTTGTAAAGAGACCAAGTATTTGACCTTGACCTTGGGATCAGCGGGGTTGGACGGTCGTGGAGTTGGCACAGCATGGTAGTAGACTTACAGGAATGCATGTGTGAAATATTAAGCATTTTAGATGAAGGAAATAGAAGTTATAACATATTTCTCTGATGTTAAGTTTTGTAAAGAGACTAAGTATTTGACCTTGACCTTGGGATCAACGGGGGTGGGAAGGCCGTGGATTTGGCACAGCATGGTAGTAGAGCCTTACAGGAATGCATGTGTGAAATATTAAGCATTTTTAGATTGAAGGAAATAGAAATTATAACAATATTTCTCTGATGTTAAGTTTTGTAAAGAGACTAAGTATTTGACCTTGACCTTGGGATCAGCGGGGGGTTGGTCGGTTGTGGATTTGACACAGCATGGTAGTAGAGCCTTACAGGAATGCATGTGTGAAATATTAAGCATTTTAGATGAAGGAAATAGAAGTTATAACATATTTCTCTGATGTTAAGTTTTGTAAAGAGACTAAGTATTTGACCTCGGGCTTGGGATCAGTGGAGGTGGGTCGGCCGTGGATTTGGCACAGCATGGTAGTAGAGCCTTACAGGAATGCATGTGTGAAATATTAAGCATTTTAGATGAAGGAAATAGAAATTATAACAATATTTCTCTGATGTTAAGTTTTGTAAATAGACTAAGTATTTGACCTTGGGATCAGCGGGATTTGAACGGTCATGGATTTGGCACAGCATGGTAGTAAAGCCTTACAGGAATGCATGTCTGAAATATTAAGCACTTTAGATGAAGGAAATAGAAGTTATAACAATATTTCTCTGATGTTAAGTTTAGTGACGGACGGACGGACGGACGGACGGACGGACGTTCCTACAAATGGATACTTATGTGGCTAACCCTAACCTTTTTCCTTTGTTCATCCCTATTGTTCTGTAGCCACATAAACCCATTTTTAGCCACATAAAATCATGGAACAATAGAATATTACATAACCTATTGTTCTCCTAGCCACATATGTATCCATTTGTAAGCTCGAACAGACGAACGGACGGACGGACAACCTGACTCCAGTATACCCCCCCCCACAACTCGTTGCGGGGGGTATAAATATGGTGGTATAATACTCTTTAGATACAAAACTTATCTGGAGCAATGGTCATTCCTGTGATTTAAAATACTGACACTCTATAAAGCCACATTTTAATCACACTACGACCCATATAACACATGGAACAGATAACAGACGATAAACAGCAACAAATATTGCACAGGTCTGATCACCTACAATACAACAAGTCACAACAGACCTGGGGGCCGTTTCACTAAACTTTGTACGACTAAAATGTTTGTAAGTTCAAGATTATGATTTCACATTAACAATGTTTTCTTGTAAACAATTATTGGATTTACATTTATTGAACATAAGCTGCATCCATCATTCAATTGAAATTTCCAGACAACCCTAAATTTGCATTTACAAACATTTTAGTGAAACGGTCCCCTGTGTTATAAATACATGTAGATAAACAAACTTGGACAATCATGAGTAACAACATTGACATTAGAATTGTGCAATTTGTCTGTCTGATGTCACACTGCTTAGCTTATACCACTAAAAAAAGTCACGAAACCAACACAAATTTTACAGGAATGCAAAAACAATATTTTTTTCGATAATATTAAAGTACCGGTATAGCAAAATTTAAGAATGAGCCTTCTTTTCATTTTGTGAAATTTGATCAAATATTGATTTCATTACGAAAAATTGATTGTATATGGGAATTTAACATGAGGGGAACGGAGGCGGAGGAGCTGGGGAGGAGTAACCAGGCTAGATAGCTTGGAAATGATCTAACTAAGAAAACAAAAGTTAAATTTTGAAAATCGGTCTTCTATTTCTTAAATTAGAAAAAATTCCCCATGTTAAATCACCATACACATCTTCACTGTAGTTATAAGGGAAGTTACTCCAAATTTGGTAACCTTTTTATAAGACTGGACTATTAAGAAGGAAAAAAGGGACACACAAATACCCCCGGCTGCCTGTCGAACTGACACACAAAAAAATGTTAACATTTTGCCAAAACGTTAAAGTGGAATAAAACACCTTTAAATAAGTGAGATTGATCAGATGAAATGGATGCTGAAAACTGCATGCAAAAATACAAATACATAAACTTCAAAAGTTACAAAGGTTTTAAATTTTTATTTAGCTGAAATATGGCGCACCACTATGACGTCATCAATTACAATTATTTTCTATATAATTATTTATATTAACTCTAATTTATTTTTGTCTCATTAGTGTACGAAAATGTAAAAAAAAAACACTATTTTTTATTCATTAAATACGTTTTCATGCGATTTTTAGAATTGGGTTGCATAAATTTGCATAAAATGTACGGATATTAAAACTTTCTCAACTTTTGATCGCATTAATAATTTTTGATGTGGTTTTCTTCATGTGGTTTGTATTATCAACATCTATCAGTTTACAAATATATTTAATTCCTAATTTGGTCGTGACATTTGTTTGCAGGCCATACATGTGGCCGGCACTGGAGAAATGGGGCTTATGGCATTTCTGATCAGTCTGGATCCAGATGTTCTAGCACATTCCTGCAGTATGCATATACAGGCTACGCTCGTTTACTCAAAGTCGCTTATGTCGAAATCACCGGTTACGTCGAATTACTAGCACGGTCCCGTTTAAAATCCTATTATTTTCCATATAACTAAGTTCGGTTAAGTCAAATTTCGATAACTCAAATTTTCCGTTTATTCGAAGGTATATTTAGGTCCCGAAAACGTAAATCTACTGTATTTCACACTCGTTAACTCGAAATGTCAATTTGCGGAGGTAAGTAGAAGTTTGTCACCTGCAGTTTACCTGATCAAAGTCGGGTATTCAGACCGTAGTTAAAGGTGTTTGCGTTGACACTGATTAAACAGGCCTCCCGAAATGATCGTCAGTGATCATTAAGTGGTGAGCAATAAATGGCAACTATTTTAATTGGACTGGCATTAAATGTTTTTACTCGAACGTTAATTAAAGTGAACACAAGTTGCGTGATTAGAAATGAGTGAAATATTTCACACTCGATCGTGTGTATATATCTCCCGAATGTGACAGCATCAGTCACAATTCACAATCATTGACATGTCTACTACACATCAAAGTGCTGATTCTAGTGAAGGACCCGGTACCCAACCCGGGGGATAGCTAGATTAGCGCTGTGTTCAGGCTCGACTAAACGGGGTACCAAACGGAAACTGGTGTGGATTCAGATTATACAGTATAGGGACGAAACATTGAATGGGCGAGTTTTATGTTCTAAACATTATTAGTTCACACAATCAAGTCTGGTCAGAAATAATCATTTATAATAGTGTTACAAATCAGTATTTCTTGTTGTTTTGTGTTGTTTCCGTGTATAATTTATTAAAATAATTCATAAAATATGATGTTCTTGTTATTATTTATTTCATTGGTGAACTGAATATGTACATATCGCTACATGCGCATGTCACGTGTGCCACATCCGGGTTATCTATTAATTACACACAGACATGCATATGTGTATTTGTAAACAAACCGAAAGTGTTTAAATATGATTTGTCTTATAAACAGCATTTAACATGTATCCATGTACATTTAATTGCTAAAATAAATCATATTTACTACTCAAGGCTACATCAGCAAGTAATCATTTGGTTCTAACTGTCAATAAAATAATTTGTTGTCCGACATGTTGCGTACTACGGATACGTCAAACTACGGTTAACTCATAGTATTTTTTTATCTCCCTTCGAATTCGAGTAAGTGAGTGTGGTCTGTATACTGTTTGTAAGTAGGACAGATGATTTACTGACTGAATGGCAAACAGTGTAGGGCCTGTGGATACACAAACTGACCTGGGGCAACAGTGGCCACATAACCCATAAGCCCCATTTCTCCAGCCACAGTCACATGTCTAGGCTATGGATGATTGGTAAAATATAAGCATAAATTATAGAAAACTCCAGATAAGGTGCGTATTTTAGTAGAATACGCATTATTTATCAAAAGTGTGAGTACAAAATACTCGGAGCAATGTGTTTGTTTGTTTGTTTGTTTATTGGTGTTTAACGGCCTATCAACAGCTAAGGTCATGTAAGGCCGGGCAAACAGGTTCGATCCCGTTTTAACCAGCTGCATTGGGGGGAAAATTCCAAAATCAGAACAGAATATTTACATCGAGATACAACATATTCAGCCCTGAAATTAGAATAACCTGACCTGGTGCCAGGTCCATACTGCACCAGTCACTTGGCCCCTTCCCCTATTTAAAAGTAATACCGGTAGGATTACTCTTATAAGGGGTATAACCAGATTCAACTGTCACATACAAAATGCCAAAGACGTATGTGAGGGCCAAACCAGGTCTCCAGTCGGGATTCCGGTAAGGATGAACCCCGATCGTTAAATTACCCATCGCATGCTCCCACCTGCCACCCACTCGGAGCAATGTGAAAATACGCATTGATTTTCAAATTGAGTAGTGAAAATACTGGTACTGTAATGAAGTTGAAAATTTACTTGAGTTGAGCTGCAAAAAGCAATTTTTAAATTTGTTTTATTTTTTATCATTTGTTCCTTATTTAATAAGGAAGAAAATCAATACAACATTTGTAAAAGTAAAATACACATCGATTTATTTTATTGGTGTTTAACGGCCTATCAACAGCTAAGGTCATGTAAGGCCGGGAAAACGGGTTCGATCCCGCTTTAACCTGCTGCATTGGGGAGAAAGTCCCAAAATCAGAACGGAAAATTTACATCGAGAAAACATATATTCAGCCACATCAAGTCACTTGGCCCCTTCCCCTAAAATAGGATTACGAATAATCGTAATACTCACATGAAGGGTATAACCAGATTCAACTGTCACATACAAAATGCCAAAGACGAATGTGAGGGCCAAACCAGGTCTCCAGTCGGAATTCCAGTAAGGATGAACCCTGATCGTTAAATTACATCACATGCTCCCATCTGCCACCCACTAAATACGCATTGAATTTGAAATATGGGGTATAATACTCTTTGTGATGATTGGATTGGTTGGAAAATTAACATATTACAGTCCATTCCAGGAACTTGGGGCCAAAAGGGTTAATGCATATGAGGCACGCCATGTGATTTTGTACCTTCAGGCATCTGCGTAATTTCATGAAACACATTTACAAAATGTACAATATTTTCATGGCGTGTCTCATAATGTGACCAGTGTCAGGAACATTCTGGTACAGTACATGTCTGTCTACAGTGCCCATGCTAACCCTTTCACCCCCAAAGAACTGGGATGGAACATTGCATTTTAATTTTCAGGCTATTTCGTTACTTCGAAATGGTGGAATTTTATAACACAAACAGTGCAGATCCTGATGAGACGGCTTGGCTCGAAACGAGCTGGCTCATCTGGATATACAGTGCTTGCAAAGATTCGGATTGAGGCCTGTGTGATTGAAAGGGTTAAAACTACTGCCACGGCATCATCAACATTAGCATTGGTGAAGTTTGCCGGTTGCTAGAAGAACAAGGAGAAACTAAAGAAAGTGGCGTCAAACTCCACCGATTCTAGTGTCAAGGATGGTATGGAAGTTGTTCTAAGGGAAGTTATTCTTGGTTCTACAAGATGGTTAACCTAAAACTGGTCTTATTTGATTTATTGGTGTTAAACGGCCAATCAACAGCGAAGGTAATTTAAGACCGGGCTGACGGGTTCTTTCCTGTATTTAACCTGCTAAGACTGGCCTTAGTCTATATGGAATCGTAGCAAATGGCAGTTCAGTTTTATGAAGAAGACGTAGAAGCAAGGCTGTGCTCCATTTCTTTTTGAATTTATCAATAACTAGTATCATATAATTACATAGTTATTGATAATACTTCGTGCATATAGACACGTAGTGTATTCTAGGCCCTAATGTAACCTTGCTCTGCTTAGACTACAACCAAACTGATTATATCGGCATAAGTTATGACAGCGCTCTGGCATTCATAAATGAGCGTGGTATAAATGATGAGCAAGTAGGCTAATACTATTCCCCCACCCCCCAAAAAGAATGAATATCTGGGCCTACGGTTATAAAACATGTTCATGGCTGCCACACGTGAATTACAAAATATGAAGTCAAAACCAACAATATTGATTGGCCGAGCCTAAACCCAGCTCAGGCACAACCAATCAAAATATAAGGTACAGTACAGTACAGTACAGTACAGTACAAGGTCAGAATGGTTATAATCCCAGACCAGCACTGATAAAACTTTCTGCGCACGTTCTCAAAGCTTGTACTCGAACTCACACAGTCATATTGGCAGAGGCTGAGCACAGCTCAGTGTTGACTAATCAATCTGTGCGATTTGAAGCATGAGAATGGCGAACATGCATGCACTCATAAAGTTTTTAGAGGTATAGGCCCAAATATGGGGATATGACTTGGAGAAATGGCTCTGATGGCCTTTGTCGTCAGTCGAGTCCCAGATATGTAGCATATTTCACCAAAATTGCAAAGTATACTTATCTTGCTAAGCACACTTTGAGGGAGAAATTTTTAATTTAAGGATAAATTTATTAATTTTTATTATACTGAATTTATTACATTATCACAGCCATTTTGGCTGTGATAATATAATAAATTTAGTGTAATAATTCTGCATACTTTTAATCTGACATCAAATATATGCAGTCGCTAGTTCTATATGAAATAATAGGTAGATAAGTATGCTGAGCAATTTTGGTGAAATCGGCTCCAGACTGGACCGACTGACCTGTACTGTTTGTTCAGTCAATGCAACATCTGCAATATGTCTAACAAATAGTACAAGAACCTGGTCAGCAACAGTGTGTACTAGTAGACTCGGAATTGAACCAGACAAAAAATACCATAAATAAGTACCATTTCTCCAGTCAGAGCCACACATGAAACAAGCCATGAGATTGATATTTTCTGTAAATGATGTCAAAAGTTGACAAAATTATCATAGCAAATGTGCAATTCCATTCCACATTTGTTCTGAACATTTTGTCAACTTCTGACGTCATTTACAGAAAATAATGTAAATATTTGTTGTGATTAATCGCACGTCTTATGTACAAATTCACATGGTTTGTCTCATATGATGACGACATCAGATTAACGAGCAGCATTTAGTTTCCAGATCAACCGGTGTAAGCTCACTGTGGTTTTTCTTACAGAACGCGTTACTGTTAATGTCCATCTTAAGTGAGAGTTTGCCGTTCGGGCAGGGGTGCTTGCCAGTCAGATCACAGTCGGGAGAGCATGAAGAAATTAACACATCGGGCAGCTCAACTTGCGCCTTTCCATCATCACATAATATACTAAACCCATTAGAACCCAGATTCAACTCTTTTACACCGTTACAATTTTTGTGGAGGTCTTTCAAACCATTACTGCCTTTGTGCAAGTCTTTAAAACTATTACTGGACCTATGTAAATCTTTTCCACTATTACTATTTTTGTGTAAGACTTTCAGGTCTTTAAAACTTGAATTCTTCTTGTTTAACTGTTCTATATGGTTGGCATCATCATTTTCTTTATCATTGTCCTCCACATCACTTTCTTGAATGTCTTCGTCTCTTTCTAAAACATATTTAAGACTACTTTTACTGGTACGGCTGTTCAAGCTGATGTTAGAGACACCTGCAGAACAAACATTGGTGTCAGAAGTCCGATCTACTAAACTGAGAGGTATAACATCACCACCTAATGTAAAGTTCAGGTTATTCTGTTTGCCCTTGTGACTACTTCGCCTCGAGTTTCTGGGACTGCCTCCTTTCCCTCCCTTCTTGCCGCCCCCACCGCCGCCGTCGTTCCCGTCATTACTGGGACTGTTGCCGCTGCCACCACCCTCCCCCAGCCCGTGGCCAAATCCGCCGCCCCCCGGCCCGCCATCTGTATCACTAGAATGATCACTACTGTCACGACGGTGCGCAAACTTGTGTTTCAGTTTATCTTTCCGCGACCGTCCTTCCGTATCGTCGGTATCACTGGCGTCGGAGCTACTACAGCTCGTGCCGCGCGATCCCGTCCCGCGCCTCTTCTTCCTGGCCTCAAACTTCCGTATGACCTCGGGCGATGCCGTGCTGTTCCGCTGCGACAGCATGCGCGGGGAACTGAACCTGTCCGTTACAAAGTCATCCTCCTCCTCAGATTCATTCTCCTCGCAGATCTGGTTCAGCAACTGTGGTGAACTCGCAACACTCAACAATGGCCGCTTCAGCATCAAGGTATCAGCCTCCTTCACTGGCGAGTCGACGCTCGTGTGGGACTGGCTGTCGTCGAGGAGGTTCTCCGCAGACTTGGAGATGCGGACGCTCTCGATGCCAGCGTCGATGTCCATGTCGTCGTCGGCGTCCTCGTCCTCGTCATCGAGGGACTCCTCCTTGATGAGGCTGTACTTCCTGGTGGCGGCGACGGGGGAGCCCGCGGGACTGCTGCCCAGGGACGTCGACGGGGACGGGTGGACCCCCGGTGGCGACAGTAGCGAGTGCACCAGGCTCTTGGGCTTGGTGAGCTTCCCGTCGTCTCGGGTTTCCGCCTCCTTCTTGAAGTGCACGCTGAAAACAGAGAGAGAGTGTTCATACACTGGAGTTTCAGGTCCATTCAACGGTCAGGTGACATACACTACTGACTGTTTCACGAAACCTGCCCAAATTGTACGGCTATATAAACAATGCAAAAACAATATGTTTTTTGATAATAATAAATTACAGCAAAATTGAAGAATGAGCCGAGCCTTCTTCTTATTTTGTGAAATTTGGTCCAATATTAATTTTATTGCAGAATTTTATTCCCCATGTAAAATCCCCAGACCTTCACAGAGTGAAGATGTCGATTAACTTTTGTTTTCTTAGGTAGATCATTTCCAAGCTATCTAGCCAGATTTCGGAGTCAGTTTCCAAATGTTTTTTGTTTTTTGACTCCGCCCACAGCTCTTCCACCTCCTTTTCCCCCCATGTTAAATTCCCAGACAAATCAATTTTTCATAATAAAATCGATATTTGATCAAATTTCACGAAATAAAAAGAAGGCTCATTCCTAAATTTTGATAAAATTAAATATTATCAAGAATTTTTGTTATCGTTTTTGTTTATATAGCCGTAACAATTGGGCAGGTTTTCGTGAAGCAGACATTAGTGACAAATGCCATCAGCCTAGTGACTCCAGACACAGCTACATTTGAGTCATGTGATTTTGTAGCTAAGAAGATGTGTTATTTTTTTAGGAAGATAATTACAAACTGATATTTTCTGTAAATGATGTCAAAAGTTTACAAATTTTTAATCACAAATGCGGAATTCAATTTCGCATTTGCTCTACACATTTTGTTCATTTTCGATATCATTTACAGAAAATATTGTAAATGTTGTAAATATATTACATGATATCGCACGTCATGGCTGGTCTCATTTATGACTGCTAGCTCACTGTCGTATTCATACATGTGTACTGTATCAGTTCACTGTAGAAAGTTCATGTCAGATATAATCCTCAATATGCAAGTCATTTCTCATCATTAACTCCGATCGTATTTCACATATTTTCTCAGGTTCATTTGCTGATATGTTTTGTCATAGCAATCAAAATTGGCGACATCTGCATCAAAATCACATAGTGGAGGAAAGTAGATAGGTAGGGTTTATTCGACTACCATTCTGAAATACCGTATTTATTTCCCCGAGAAATCCGGAAATCCGATAAAGAAGCGAGTGTCGGATTAGCAGATGTCAAGGGAAATAAATCCAGTATTTCAAAATGGTAGTGGAATAAATTGTATATTACATGCTCTTCGAAAAAATGTGAAATTTGCTCTTAGACCAGCTTATAACGTTGTCAAAATTGACAATTTGACGTTATCGTATGAAATGTTTCTTCACCGGAAATGACATCAAAACGTGACGTGAATTACATGTCGCGAACGTCTAGGAGGAAATCGCTCCAGAATCACTGGGTAGCATGTACTATAAACTTATAATCTGAACGGACAGATTCTGAAAGCAAACAACAAAGATAATTTCTTTAGCATATTGAGTTTTCTGCATTTAAATTTTCAATCGAATACCAGTTACCATTCTGGAATTTATTGAATGTACAGTGTAAACCTTTTGGCCATGTGCACAAATGTGGCTTCCCATGTCCAATCAAAAAGCTCAGATGCTCTTATGAAAATCCTTTTGAGTGAGAATTACTGATGACATTGTTTAGAATGCAGGAAACGAAAATTGTCGTCTGCTGCTACTTCATAGTTTGCCTTTTTTCTCTATAAAAACATGGTCTGGCAGCACTTTAGAATCATTTCCATTGGAAATGATTCTAAAGTGATGTCAGACCATGTTTGTGTTGGTAAAAATGTAAAATAATAAGCAGATGACAATATTTTACTCAACATTGCAAGGGGTAGCTCACTGCAGTTGGAATATACATTACAAAGTATGAAACAATTTACAGTATATATACACAGTGTCTGTAATATAATAAACATATATAGTCATCTATACCAATTAACCCTTAGACCGCTACTCACAAGAATTGTCGTCTGCGGTTGCTTTTATATCTTGCCTTATTTCTCAATAAAAACATGGTTCGACAGCACTTCAGATTCAACCAATGGAAATGATTCTGAAGTGTTGTCAAAGCATGTTGTAAATTATTCTAAAGTTCTGTAAAAGCATGTTTTTGATGATAAAAATGGAAAATAGAAAATAAACAGCGGACGATAAAAAAATTAAGATAGCGGTCTAAGGGTAAGAAAAGGAATATAATCATTACATGTGCAAATTAAAAGGAAGTCAACACATTAAACTTAACCTGCAACAAAACAACATTTAGCCAAATTAGGTATTCTGTGTCCAGTGTCTGCAAAACAAATCAAAGCAACGTTTGAAGTCTTATTGTCTTTTGTAACAACTGTCAACACATAACTTTATATAATATACGAAATAGACAAGATCATTGCATATAAACAACAAACATAACAAAAGTGGCAAACGAAACAACAATTTATACATGCAATTTTAGCCCTTCCAACACAAATGAGTGAAATGAAGTTGCTTGTAAACAGTGTAGATTCATCATGATCCAGCTCAAATGAAGCCATCTCAACAGGATCTGTACTGTTGGACGAATTATTTTTTCTGATTTGTTTCTATTACAGAATCGCTCCTTTTCTCGCAAAAGGAATTGTCTGAAAAATAACTCAAGTTGCTTACATGTGGCTGTGACTGGAGAAATGGGTCTTATGGGTTTGGTGATCAGTATAGATCCAGATCGGCCTGTGCATCCTGTGCAGTCAGATCCGGATCTGCACTGTTCGCCATTCCATAAATGGAACACCAATCTGTCCTATCATTCTCATAGCAAGCAATATATCGGTATCAGGCTACATGTGTGGGCTATTTGATCAAGCACTACACTGGTTACAAATCACAGAAGCCCCATTTCTCCAGTCACAATCACATATAGAGCACAGGTGATTCTAGCGTGTCTTGGATGGTCAATTATTGTTTGTATATACATAAAAAACCTTTCTAAACAATGTACAAAACAATTCAAATGTTCTTGAGTGTAAATAATATATAATAGTACTTAGAAAGGTACAAAACTCCCATTCGCCACCATTGTAACATCCTAGATAAATAGCATGGGCTTTTTTGCATTAAGTTTTATACGGGTCAATATTGTACATCAGAACATAACCACAGGCAGTGAAGATCCAGGGGGCCGTTTCACTAAACTTTGTACGACTAAAATGTTTGTACGTGCAAATTTAGGATCACCTGGAAATTTCAATTGATGGATTTACATTTATTATGGAAATGGTAAATACTACATGGTCAGTATGCATCATTATAGATTCACATGCTTTAAGTGTCCATAGATACAAACGGCAATTTACATATCAGCTGATGGCTAAGCTAACTAAAGGAAACTTAGGACATTTTTGGAAGTATACATTCCAATGATCATGCATGCTCATTTATATATATACACTTAATTAACCCACATCGCCCGTATTCCACAGTTTCGTCCCCAGGGTATTAGGAAAACAGAAACATGCGACCTGCGATATAATAATAAAATTGTTTATTTCTCCATAAAAGTATATTTCTCCATAAAACCGCCTCATCGAGACGGTTCAAACTAGATTGGTCCAAGTGTGTGGGCTTGTGACCTTGTCTCTGGGCTTAGTGGGAGCGGCATGAACGTGAATTTGTCACAGGGTGGTAGAGGTCCATTGGAGCAATGTGTGTGTGAAATGTGAAGCAGATCCGAGCAAGTTATAACCGATTGCTCTGATGTTAAGTTTTAGTTTAAACAATATTTATTTCAAATAATATACATGTATATATATGCATCAAAATACATATAAAGTAACAGTGAATAAGGATTAGAAAACAAGCTCGAAGAGCTTATGTGAATTCTTCTCCTCGAGTAAAGCATCAGTAAATGGGAATGTGGCAAGAATGCATATAATCTATACATATGTAAGTTTTGTTTGATAATTGAAGGAAAAAGAGTTATCCCAAGCATGCGCTCCGAACCATAGGCATTGAATTCAATTGAACTGTTATAACGATATACGACTAACATTTGTCCTGCTATTGGCAGTTTACAAGATAATCGTTACAAACCGTTTAGTCGCAGGGGCAGTCTCCCGTCATGCAGTGAAACGTTTAGAGCAATAATGAATTGTTGAACCCTTTGGAATACAAGGCTGTTTTCATTGTCCATTAAAAATTCGCTGCCGTAAATTAAGTTATTAAGGATCGGTGGACAAGGAAGAGATGACAAATATCTTTGTCTTTGATTTGTATAAAGGGGACATGAGAGAATGTAGTGATTAGCATTTTCGATTGCGCCACAGGCGCATGTAGCGCTATCAACTATTGATTTCCGGAATAAGTCGTAGTTAAGCGCGCTACACCCTAGCCGGATACGAGTCAGGAGAATTTGGCCTTGTCGATTAGTAGCTGTGTTGTAGTAGGTTGGTGGTTTACGCAAGTTAACATTTAGTACATTCATAAACGAGTTAAGGGTTGGGCTGTTTCTTGCATTCGAGGATAGGGAATTCCATTCTTTTATGGTAGATGGAAGAAATGAATCTTGATACAGTTTAGTACGTGTGTGTATTAATGGAATGTCTTCGTCGTTTCTTAGCCTGTATCGAGTTTGTGTTTATTCAGGGATTAAATTACTCAGATAAGTTGGTGTCATATTGTGTTTCATTTTGTAGAATAAAAGTAATTTGTGTTTTCTTCTTCGCTGTTCGAGGCTTTCCCATTGGGTTTCTGTGTAAAGTTTGTCTATACTGCATAGTTTAGTTGCACCAGTAACAATTCGTGCGGCCTCAATTTGTATGGATTCTAGTTCATTTTTTAGTTCTATTGAACAATTATCTCAAGTACTATCGCTATATTCGAGCAAGGGGCGTATGATGGAGAAGTATGCTTTTTCTAGTGACTTTCTATTTAATGTAAATTTTAAACAACGATGCAAATCCAATGCGTTGCCAGGTGCGACTAATGACCGATGAAATGTGAGGCTGCCATTTACCAGTATCGGAAAATACGATACCTAGGTGTTTATGAGTTTCAACTTCTTTTATTACGGTATTGTTCATAAGCAGGGGAGGATGAAGTCGTCTATTTTGTTTTCTGGATATCAACATAGCCTCTGTTTTATTTGGGTTAAAGTCTACAAGCCATATCGTCGACCAGTTATGTATTTTGTCAAGGTCGCCGTTTTAGAATAACGCGAAGCAGTGATTGGTTCCTCAACTATAAAGTAAAGACTTGTGTCGTCCGCGAATAATCGTAGTTTGAATTAATCTCATTAACTATGTCATTAATATAGATGAGAAATAAGAGTGGCCCTAAGATTGAACCTTGTGGTACACCAGCATTAATATTTTTCCACTCAGAATGTGTGTTATGTATTACTACACGCTGCTGTCGTTTGGAAAGATAGGAAGAGAACCATTTATGAAGGGTACCGATAATACCAATAGATGAGAGTTTCGCTAGTAATCCCCGATGCCAAACTCGGTCGAATGCCTTTGAAATGTCGCAGAAAACTACCCGGATTTCTTTACCTTCATCTAAAGCTTTGCAAATATCGTTGTATATGTAATTAAGTTGATTAGTTGTAGAATCACCACGTCTGAAGCCCGATTGGTACTTGGTTAATATGTTGTTGGCAATTAAGTAATTATATAAGTGTTTGTGGATACATCGCTCCATGATTTTACCAATACAACTAAGTAGTGATATTGGTCGGTAATTCGTGGGATCTGCAGGGTTGGATTTCTTGTATATCGGGAGTAACATTGGCAATTTTCCATGCCAGTGAGAATTGACAAGTAGAAATCAATATATTAAAAAAGTTTGCTAGGGGTGTTGAAAGTTGATTTACACCTTCTCTCAACAGTCGAGGGCTTATTGCGTCGGGGCCAGATGCCTTTGAGGAGTCCATTTGCAAAATTGCATCTTTTACTTCCTGATTTGATATAACTATAATTGGTAGTGAGTTATTAGTATGTGTAGCTAAATGCGGTGGATTTTTGTTTTTATCATCTACGTTTGATTGTTTACAAAAATGTTCATTCAACAAGCTTGCTTTTTCTTTATCTACAGACGCGGTTGTGTCGTTCTGAATTAGTGTTGGAATCTGATTACTCAAATTATCACTGGTTATTAAGGATTTAGTCATTTTAAACCAGTTTTTAGCTGTAATATTGTCTTCATTAATTTTATCTATTATGGATTGTTTGTAGTCATGTTTGGCTTTAAGTTTTGTAAAGACACTGTGACCTTGACCTCGAGATCAGCGGGAATATGTCACAGCATGATAGTAGAGCCTTAGAGAAATGCATGCATGACATATTAAGAATTTTCGATGAAAGAAATAGAAGTTATAACATATTTCTCTCATGTTAAGTTTTGTAAAGAGACTAAGTATGTGACCTTGACCTCGAGATCAGCGGGAATATGTCACAGCATGATAGTAGAGCCTTAGAGAAATGCATGCATGACATATTAAGAATTTTCGATGAAAGAAATAGAAGTTATAACATATTTCTCTCATGTTAAGTTTTGTAAAGAGACTAAGTATGTGACCTTGACCTAGGGATCAGCGGGGGTTGGACGGTCGTGGATTTGGCACAGCATGGTAGTAGAGCCTTACAGGAATGAATGTGTGAAATATTAAGCATTTTAGATGAAGGAAATAGAAGTTATAACAATATTTCTCTGATGTTAAGTTTTGTAAACAGACTAAGTATTTGGCCTTGACCTTGGGATCAGCGGGGGTTGGACGGTCGTGGATTTGGCACAGCCTGGTAGTAGAGCCTTACAGGAATGCATGTGTGAAATATTAAGCATTTTAGATGAAGGAAATATAAGTTATAACAATATTTCTCTGATGTTAAGTTTTGTAAACAGACTAAGTATTTGGCCTTGACCTTGGAATCAGCGGGGGTTGGACGGTCGAGGATTAGGCACAGCATGATAGTAGAGCCTTACAGGAATGCATGTGTGAAATATTAAGCATTTTAGATGAAGGAAATAGAAGTTATAACAATATTTCTCTGATGTTAAGTTTTGTAAAGAGACTAAGTATTTGACCTTGACCTTGGGATCAGCGGGGTTGGACGGTCGTGGATTTGGCACAGCATGGTAGTAGAGCCTTACAGGAATGCATGTGTGAAATATTAAGCATTTTAGATGAAGGAAATAGAAGTTATAACAATATTTCTCTGATGTTAAGTTTACGGACGGACGGACGGACGGACGGACAACCTGACTCCAGTATACACCCCCACAACTCGTTGCGGGGGGTATAATGAGTGGTAACAACATATACTTACGAGAAGAAATAAAGAAAAAAAATTGCAAAAGTTTGTAACTGTATTCCGCCTATAACGGGATATGCAAAGTGGGCAGCCAGCAGGGTATATTGCATGCAAGGGAATCAACATACAGGATATGATGAAAATCAAGCAACAAAACGGAAACAAGTCTACAGCAGAATGTTATTCACCGAAGAAAGCAGGATTTGATTTATTAACGCATATTACTAATAATGCAAGACATACTAGAGGTGTACCGCTTTGAGCTGGCGCATTATTATTGTAAATATTATTGTAAACACGTGCTATTTTTAAATAGTTTACGTCATATGTTGTAGACATGGTATTTGTATACAAGCGCAAACGCATTAACATTCGATAGAATTGCTAATAATAGTAACATCGTTTAGTGCTCTAGTGGGTAGATCTGCTGTATGGTGATCGGACGGTCGTGAGTTCGAATCCTGCCAAAGGCATACATTTTTCTCTCGCTTTTACTATTTTGGCGCCAGAGGTAACGCACACATCCCGAAACAGTCGTGCATTTACTTTACACAAAACACTTCACTTTGAACCTAATCATTGTGAAATGCATTCTGCACATTCGTGTGTTATTGTGAAAGTCCACCTCGACTCACTACAAATGCAAATATGTTACGGAGAACACCATGTCGAAAAATAAACCTCTCACTTCAGATAATAAACAAATAAATAAATAAACGTGGATGCATGTGGTTCATAATTACCATGCCAATTGTTGTTACATGTAAGAAAGATGCATTAAAAAGAAAACACAAAAACAATATTTAAAAAAATATATATATATATATATAATGGCCAAAGTGAGGATCGAACGCATGCAGTGCAAAATTAAAATCAAGTGTCACCATTGGCCGCCAGTTTACCCACTGCTCCAGTATGAGAAACTGCTTTGTCAATCGCAATATATCGATCATGACTATAGCGACGCGCCATAATAAACAGGGAAATACCTACAGGAATTCCATGTTTATTTATACACCAATGTTTATATAAACAAAGCATGTAAACAACGCCATGTCAGGCTGGTATACTTATATAGATAAATAACAGAAGTTTTATTTATGTTTCTCCCGTTTACAAATGTAGCGGTCCGTGGAAGGAGGCAAACTCCATGAGGTTAGTCCTATTATCAGTGGTACATGGCTAGATTGGTCACAAATGCCATAAGCCCCATTTCTCCAACCGCCATCTTCGAAATTAGCACTGGTCCGGTGGCCCGGGGCCAGTGAAAATTCTGTCAGGCCAGTAAAAATCTGCAAAACACAAGCCCGACTGGGTCGTGTAAAAGTCACACCTTCGGGCCAGCAGTGTGCATTCTAGGCCGCCCCATTAACGTATTAAATTGCTCCAAGACGCATAAAAATATCTTAAAAAAAATTGTCTGAGTTGGCTGATCATACACAGAGAATCAAATGTGTCCAACAACTTCTGCTTTGATTGGCTGATTTTGTTCAGAATTTAATGTAACAAGCGTTTGCTGAGGCATGCTGGTGAGCACGTGATTATACTAACGTCAACATCGCCAATATATCGTGTGCCCTGGAATGCGCATAGTGAAAATGAGTTCAGCAGATATGCAACATTCTAACTTGCTAAAAGTTCCTACATTGTTGGGTTGAGAGGCAAAATCTATGGAAATTGAATTTTGCCATTTAATGAAACATTATTCATTGATCTGACACCTTGGATAAGAGCAATTTAAGCATCACCAACTGAAACGTAAAACAAAATGTTCAAACTGGAAGTGAGCGCTGACGTATTTGGTTTATGTTCAGTGATGTTGTTACTATTAGTTGTATTCTAGACACTTTCCATGGATTAGTCAAAACGGCCCTTGGTCAAAATGGCCCCAGTTCAAAACGGCCCGGATTTGGTCAAAACGGCCCCCCTAAATTGGTCAAAACGGCCCCCTGCCCCCCAAAAAAATCAGGTATAATTTTTATTTTATTTGTTTTTCAGAGTTTTTGATAGTATATAGCTTGTATAATGTAGCATAATGAATAATAATGATAATTAATATAATTTAATAAAACAACACAACAAGAATTCCGCCACGGAAGCGGTGTCGCACCTGCCGAGGCATATGACCGTGAACATTACAAGTAAATAAATTACCTTGACCTTGAGAATTTGGATGTGGGGGTGTGTGTAATGAAGCATCATCCATAGACAAACATTGATTTGAAATATTATCAAAGTCTGGCAAGGGGTTAAAGAGATATTGTGAAAAAACAATAACTTTTAACGCATTTCTGTTACAAAACCGGTGAACATTACAAGTAAATACATGACCTTGACCTTGAGAATTTGGATGTGGGGGTGTGCGTATTTAAGCATCATCCCTAGACAAACATTGATGTGAAATATTATCAAAGTCTGGCAAGGGGTTAAAGAGATATTGTGAAAAAACAATAACTTTAACGCATTTCTGTTACAAAACCGGTGAACATTACAAGTAAATAAATGACCTTGACCTTGAGAATTTGGATGTGGGGGTGTGCGTAATGAAGCATCATCCCTAGACAAACATTGATGTGAAATATTATCAAAGTCTGGCAAGGGGTTAAAGAGATATTGTGAAAAAACAATAAGTTCCAACACATTTCTGTTACAAAACCGGTGAACATTACAAGTAAATAAATGACCTTGACCTTCAGAATTTGGATGTGGGGGTGTGCGTAATGAAGCATCATCCCTAGACAAACATTGATGGGAAACAGTGCACTCAGTCTGATCTTGATCTACACTGTTTCCCATCTTGTACATAGCCATTTGCCAATGCTATAGATATATTGGAATATGCCCACACAGTCTGATCAGGATCTACACTGTTTCCCATCTTGTACATAACCACTTGTTGATGCTATATATGGGAATTTGCACACACAGTCTGATCGGATCTACACTGTTTCCCATATTGTACATAATCACTTGTTGAGGCTATAGATATAAAGGGAAAACTTGCATTCAGTCTGATTAGGGTCTATACACTGTTTCCCATTTTGCAATCTATATATTTTGTTTTTATAGCCATACTGTAACTTAAAATATGTAATTTATTTGTTGCAATATAGCCAGCCAGCACATAACTGAATTCGCAGTCTGATCAAGAACTACACTGTTCGCCAACGTGTTATTGTCTACATGTGCTGTATTTATTCAAATATATAAAAGACTATTATTATCGGCTATAACGAGTTGTTAGTAATTGTGTTGTATCCCCACTAAAATACAAGGTGTTAGATAATGGGCCTTTGTATAAAGGTGTGAAAAACATCCATGGTAATTGATAAGATATACAAACTATACACAAATATAATATATTACATGCATATTAAAGTTCGTTTTCATCAATATTCCTAATACAAGGTCATTTATTATTGTTATTTTAGATGAATATTAAAAACATTTTTATATATATGTAGAAAAAAATAAAAAAATATCTAATATATAATAGGGGGCCATTTAGTAGGGACCGTTTTGACCAAATACCCAAAACTTGGGGGCCGTTTTGACCAAATCCGGGCCGTTTTGACCAGGGGCCGTTTTGACCAAGGGCCGTTTTGACTTGCTTCCCTTTCCATGAGCAATTTGTCAAGAAGTAATAAGAAAGTGGTCTCTTGAACACTAAATCTTCTAACAATAAAACTAAATTGCATTGTTGAATAACCAGTAGTCGACAGAACCAGTAGTTGGACAAAATAATTACATTCTAACCCATACCTGTTTCATCACTATCACTGATGTTAGCTGATTTTGGAACGACTTAGCACTGAATTTTGTGAAGCTTTGATGGTTAGTTTGATCAGGTTTTTTATTGTAATTTACAATGGCCAATACCTTCTTTCAACACGGGTCCCACTTTAAACAATTCCTGGAATGAACACTGGGCCAGTAGTAACAAGAGTTGTCAGAAGACAACGAAGCTCGCCTGTTGGCAGCCTTCATTCAAACTTGTCACAGTTGTATAAAAAACATGAATATTATATAACTTGACCTTGGGATAAGAGGTGTGCGGTGGACCTTGACATTGAGGTCAGTGGTGGAAGGTGGGTCATGGATTTGATATAGCATGATATAGCATATTAAGATGAATGCATGTATGAAATATCAATGCGCTCACTGAAAAGAGAAGGAAAACAAAATTTAAGCCAGCGTTAAGTTTATGAAAACACTAAGTTGGTGATTTTCTATAGCATGATAGCTATTCACATGAGGAATGCATGTATAAATGTGCTAAGTTTGTGACCTTGGCCTTGGCGAAAGGGGTGGGGGGTGGATCATGGATTTGCTGTAGCACAATAGAGTATCATCAGATGAATGCATGTATGTAATATGAAGGTGTTCCCTGTAAAGAAACAGAAGTTTACTCCAACGTTACGTTTATGATGTTGATCTTGGGGAAAGGGGTGGGGTGGGTCATGGATTTGCTGTAGCACAATAGAGGATCATCAGATGAATGCATGTATGAAATATCAAAGCGTTCAAAGTGTAAAGAAATGGACGTTATACAACATTTACCCCAATGTAAAGTTTATGAACATGCTACATTTGTGACCTTGACCTTGGGGTAAGGGTTAGGTGGTGGGTTGTGGATTTGCTACAGCATGATAGAGGGTCATCTGAGGAATGTATGTATGAAATATCAAGGCGTTCCATCAAAGGAAACAGTTGTTATCAGACATTTACCCCAACGTTAAGTTTATGAATGTGTCAAGTTTGTGACCTTGACCTTGGGGTAAGGGGTGGGTGGTGGGTCATGGAATTGCTATAGCACGATAGAGTATCATCAGATGAATGCATGTATGAAATATCAAGGCGTTCCATGAAAGGAAACAGATGTTATAAGACATTTACCCCAACGTTAAGTTTATGAATGTGCTAAGTTTGTGACCGTGACCTTGGAGAAAGGGGTGGGGGTTGATCATGGATTTGCTATAGCACGATAGAGTATCATTAGATGAATGCATGTATGAAATATCAAGGTGTTCAAAGTGTAAATAAACAGAAGTTACACAACATTTACCCCAACGTTACGTTTATGAACATGCTAAGTTTGTGACCTTGACTTTTGGGTAAGGGTTGGGTGGTGGGTTGTGGATTTGCTACAGCATGACAGAGGGTCATCTGAGGAATGTATGAAATAGCAAGAAACAGACATTTACCCCAACGTTAGGTTTATGAATGTACTAAGTTTGTGACCTTGACCTTGGGGTAAGGGATGGGCGATGGGTCATGAATTTGCTATAGCATGATAGAGTATCATCAGATGAATACATATTTGAAATATCAAGGCGTTCCATGAAAGGAAACAGATGTTATAATACATTTACCCCAACATTCAGTTTATGAACGTGCTAAGATTGTGACCTTGACCTTGGGGAAAGGGGTGGGCGGTGAGTCATGAATTTGCTATAGCACGATAGAGTATCATCAGATGAATGCATGTATGAAATATGAAGGCGTTCCCTGTAAATAAACAGAAGTTACACAACATTTACCCCAACATTAAGTTTATGAACATGCTAAGTTTGTGACCTTGGGGTAACGATTGGGTGGGCGGTGGGTCATGGATTTGCTATAGCATGATAGAGTATCATCAGATGAATGCATGTATGAAATATCAAGGCGTTCCATGAAAGGAAACAGATGTTATAAGACATTTACCCCAACGTTAAGTTTATGAATGTGCTAAGTTTGTGACCTTGACCTTGGGGTAAGGGCTGGGTGGTGGGTCATGGATTTGCTACAGCATGATACAGGGTCATCTGAGGAATGCATGTATGAAATAACAAGGTGTTCCATGAAAGGAAACAGAAGTTATCAGACATTTACCTAACGTTAAGTTTATGAATGTGCCAAGTTTGTGACCTTGACCTTGGGGTAAGGGCTGGGTGGTGGGTCATGGATTTGCTACAGCATGATAGAGGGTCATCTGAGGAATGCATGTATGAAATAACAAGGTGTTCCATGAAAGGAAACAGAAGTTATAAGACATTTACCCAACGTTAAGTTTATGAATGTGCCAAGTTTGTGACCTTGACCTTGGGGTAAGGGCGGGTGGGTGATGGGTCATGGATTTGCTACAGCATGATAGAGGGTCATCTGAGGAATGCATGCATGAAATAACAAGGTGTTCCATGAAAGGAAACAGAAGTTATAAGACATTTACCCAACGTTAAGTTTATGAATGTGCCAAGTTTGTGACCTTGACCTTGGGGTAAGGGCTGGGTGGTGGGTCATGGATTTGCTACAGCATGATAGAGGGTATCTGAGGAATGCATGTATGAAATAACAAGGTGTTCCATGACAGGAAACAGAAGTTATAAGACATTTACCCAACGTTAAGTTTGTGGACGACGCTGACGCCGACGCCGACGACGCCGACGACGCCGGGGGTATGCCATAAGCTCTTCTGCACTTCGTGCAGGCGAGCTAAAAATTGCCAAAAAACAAGCCTGACTATATTTTGAAAACAAGATTACTTTTTGTATAATTTGTTGATGTCGCACCATTTATAGTGATAAACATCTTTTCAAAGGACGAAAGTGATTTAAGAGCCTGTCTCGTGTTCATCTTGCCCGACTAATATATATTTCGTATGGAGTATCTCTGAACACTTTTCGCAGTAGCACGGTTTATATCTCGGCCGTATCATCCAGTCCGCGTATTCAACAACAACAACTAGCCAATGTGAACCTGAACAGAACCAAGGTCCTCTAGGAAGTCAGCTCTTGAAACACTTGCATGGGAGTTTTTGTTTATTCATGTTGCAGTTTGATTGCTAAAATTGACTGTAGATATTTAGAGAACATTTCTATTCCAGAAAATCTCTTTATTCTTTGTAACATTACCACCCCTGGTGACCCACTCAATTAGCATTTATATTTACTAGTTTATATTTACACACAACCGTCTGTTTGCTGATAGTATGAATATTTTTATTCCAGGTAGGGACGGTTTATATCCTCTTAGCCACCAATCTCGTTTTACTCTTCGCAGACCGAAACATCCAAACTTTTACCCGCAATTTTAAGGGCGAGAACGCAGGATAGATAGATAGATTATCTTTCAGTAAAAAAAAGGCCCAACATGATTAGGCAGGTATGTTCCATTTCAGTCAAATAGACTGGAAAATATTGTGCTCTTTCTATTTCGTTTATATTACATTTTAAAAGTTCGGGCCAGTGAAAGTTGAAAAGTTATTGGCCCAACTGGCTTGTGATTTCAAGATCCTAAATCTTTGACTGCAACCGCAGCCATATTTCACAGACACTTTCATCTACCTGGTAGAACTGCTTCAGTTTGTGGTCTCGGAATAATGGAAATTGTTTTCAGGACAGTGTCAGTATTTTGGGAATATTATTAATATCTTGTGTGATTTTTCATTTGAGAATCGAGTAAAAAAAACATACTTTTTTCGCATTGGAAATGGCACAAAACATACAGCTCCATGCAAAATGGAAAACTTCAAAGGTACAATGAATACTTGAAAATGCCATCGGCTCTTTTAGACGGAGAAAGCCGACTCGTCACTGGAATATTTGCATGTTTTCTAAGTAATACATGTACTTATAGTTCATATAATTAATGTTTAATAAATTCATTTGGTGTAAGCAGGAAATTAGTTTATGAAACATTCAATATATGAACTATGACTCTACAGCCGCCCTTAACCCGCTTTCAAATTATGATACTATTAATGATTGGCGGTTTGAATCAATTGTACACACGCGCTAACATGGTGTGCATCATGTGAACTTATGTCAAGAAGGTGTTACCTCTGGTTCTAAATATTATTTTGTACATATTGCTACAATTAATGTTTAATTTAAGAAATACTGGCACAAGCGTTTCAATATGCGATTAATTGAAACAAAATGCTGTGCTTTCATTGGCCGAAAAACTATACGGCAAACAATAAGTAACTTGTTTCCAGCCAAGGAGGACTCATCCACCAATAATGAGATAAAAGTACATGCACACTGACTAGCTATATAAATAAATATATACATGTAATCATGTCGCCGGCAACTCGCACAACAAAACTAGCCTCTGAAATAATACAGAACCAACATAAGCTAATACTGACAATAACCTCGCAACATCTACAATACAGCAATTATAGGCCACAATGGAACAAACCCTTACAATGCTGAACTGAATATATTTTCCTCTATTTTTTCTAGATAAAAACATTGGAGACGATTCGCATGCGCTGTAAAACATTTTTTTTTTTTTACGAAAATAGGTTAACCAGATGGCCGCGACCCGCATGTCGAGCACGCCGAGGCATTTGATGGTATTTTTTAAAACTTTAACGCCCGGACGCCCGGACGCCCGGACGCCCGGACGCCCGGACGCCATTGTGATCACTATGTCTCGCTTTCCGCAAGCGGGCTCGACAAAAATAGAAATCAGCAGACGACAATATTCAATTCACGCATTCTAAGGATTAACATTTAACCAATTGCAATAAGCCATTCACAAATATAAATGTCATTTCATTCCATGTCCGTTTAATGTCTTCTACATTTTAAACCATTTTGTTGTATGTTTTTCTGAATTCTCCATGAAACTAAAAATGTAACTATTCTTGTTAACAGTCGGAGTACCATCCATGTGTGTGAATACTGGAATACAGAAATTAGCAAAGATCTGAGAAAATCCTTTGCCAGTAGTGTCATTTCAAACTAAGGTTTGGGGATTCACAATTTTCCTTGAAAAAAAATTAAAGATTTTTCTCATTTTTTTTAATTTTCATTTTTTTATTATGAAAAACATGCTTTGACAGAACTTGAGAATCATTTCCAATGTCAATGATTCTAAAATGCTGTCAAACCATGTTGTATTGAGAGAAAAAGCCAAATTTGAAACAATAGCAGGCAGGCAACAATTTTCAAGTCCCGCATTCTAAGGGTTATATTAAGTACCAGGTAAAATAAACTACTATATGAGGTTTTTTATAAGTGTAGCGGCAGGGTTATATATATACCTTAAAATTCCTAATTAATTTATAAACCCTTCCATAGCTTTGTTACTGTTGTAATTCATTCACATGAAAACATAGGCCCTGCTCTGAGATTATTTACCTTATCGCATTTCCGTATTTCACAAAAAAATATTTGTTAATTCTGTAAATGAGAGAAATGATTGGTTTGTAACATTTGTGGCCAACACTAATTTTGATGTATTTTTGTAACATTTGTGGCTTTACACTATGATGGCTGTGTGACTGGAGATGATTGGTTTGTACATTTGTGGCCAACATTATTTATGGCTGTGACTGGAGAAATGATTGGTTTGTAACATTTGTGGTCAACATTATTTATGGCCGTGACTGGAGAAATGATTGGTTTGTAACATTTGTGGTCAACATATTTATCATTATATGATGGCGTGACTGGAGAAAGATTGGTTTGTCATTTGTGGTCAACATTATTTATGGCCGTGACTGGAGAAATTATTGGTTTGTAACATTTGTGGCCAACACTATTTATGGCTGTGACTGGAGAAATGATTGGTTTGTAACATTTGTGGTCAACATTATTTATGGCCGTGACTGGAGAAATGATTGGTTTGTAACATTTGTGGTCAACATTATTTATGGCCGTGACTGGAGAAATTATTGGTTTGTAACATTTGTGGCCAACATTATTTATGGCCGAGAAAAGATTGGTTTGTAACATTTTTGGCCAACATTATTTATGACTGTGACTAGAGAAATGATTGGTTTGTAACATTTGTGGCCAACACTATTTATGGCTGTGACTGCTGTGACTGGAGAAATGATTGGTTTGTAACATTTGTGGCCAACATTATGTATGACTGTGACTGGAGAAATGATTTATTTGTAACACTTGTGGCCAACATTATTTATGGCTACGACTGGAGAAATGATTAGTTTGTAACATTTGTGGCCAACACTATGTATGGCTGTGACTGGAGAAATGATTGGTTTGTAACATTTGTGGCCAACATTATTTATGGCTGTGACTGGAGAAATGATTGGTTTGTAACATTTGTGGCCAACATTATTTATGACTGTGACTGGAGAAATGATTGGTTTGTAACATTTGTGGCCAACACTATTTATGGCTGTGACTGGAGAAATGATTGGTTTGTAACCTTTGTGGCCAACATTATTTATGGCTGTGACTGGAGAAATGATTGGTTTGTAACATTTGTGGCCAACACTATTTATGGCTGTGACTAAAGAAATGATTGGTTTGTAACATTTGTGGCCAACATTATTTATGACTGTGACTGGAGAAATGATTGGTTCGTAACATTTGTGGCCAACACTATTTATGGCTGTGACTGGAGAAATGTTTGGTTTGTAACATTTGTGGCCAACATTATGTAGGCTGTGACTGGAGAAATGATTGGTTTGTAACATTTGTGGCCAACATTATTTATGGCTGTGACTGGAGAAATGTTTGGTTTGTAACATTTGTGGCCAACATTATGTATGGCTGTGACTGGAGAAATGATTGGTTTGTAACATTTGTGGCCAACACTATTTATGGCTGTGACTAAAGAAATGATTGGTTTGTAACATTTGTGGCCAACATTATTTATGACTGTGACTGGAGAAATGATTGGTTTGTAACATCTGTGGCCAACACTATTTATGGCTGTGACTGGAGAAATGATTGGTATGTAATATTTGTGGCCAACATTATTTATGGCTGTGACTGGAGAAATGATTGGTTTGTAACATTTGTGGCCAACACTATTTATGGCTGTGACTCGAGAAATGTTTGGTTTGTAACATTTGTGGGCAACATTATTTATGGCTGTGACTGGAGAAATGTTTGGTTTGTAACATTTGTGGCCAACATTATTTATGACTGTGACTGGAGAAATGATTGGTTTGTAACATTTGTGGCCAAAATTATTTATGGCTGTGACTGGAGAAATGATTGGTTTGTAACCTTTGTGGCCAACACTATTTATGGCTGTGACTGGAGAAATGATTGGTTTGTAACATACATTTGTGGCCAACATTATTTATGGCTGTGACTTGAGAAATGATTGGTTTGTAACATTTGTGGCCAAAATTATTTATGGCTGTGACTGGAGAAATGATTGGTTTGTAACCTTTGTGGCCAACACTATTTATGGTTGTGACTGGAGAAATGATTGGTTTGTAACATTTGTGGCTAACATTATTTATGGCTGTGACTGAAGAAATGATTGGTTTGTAACATTTGTGGCCAACATTATTTATGGCTGTGACTGGAGAAATGATTGGTTTGTAACATTTGCAGTCAACATTATTGATGGCTGTGACTGCAGAAATGATTGGTTTGTAACATTTGTTGTGGCCAACATTATTTATGGCTGTGACTGGATGAAATGACTGGTTGTAAACAATTTGTGGCCAACATTTTATGAAATGACTTGGTTTGAACTGGAGACTGATTGGTTTGTAACATTTGTGGCCAACATTATTTATGGCTATGACTGGAGAAATGATTGGTTTGTAACATTTGTGGCCAACATTATTTATGGCTGTGACTGGAGAAATTATTGGTTTGTAACATTTGTGGCCAACACTATTTATGGCTGTGACTGGAGAAATGATTGGTTTGTAACATTTGTGGCCAACACTATTTATGGCTGTGACTGGAGAAATGGGGCTTATGGGATTTCTGACGAGAGCAGTTCCTGATCAAATCACTCCTGTAGCCTGATACCAATCAAAGTTGCTTTGTTAGAAGAAGGACAGGCATTTCTTTGATGGAATGGAAATCAGTGCAGATCCTGATGAGACTGTGCAGATGAACAGGCTGATCTGGATCTACACTGGTTGCACAATCCATAAGCCCCATTTCTCCAGTCACAGCCACATTTATGTATTTTTCAAACAATTTTCGGTAAAATTCGCTCAGAAAGTTTCCAATCTCCTACATGAATTATGCAGAACAAAATCACCCATACGACAAGGCACAAAATCTCATGAACGGGCTCAAATAAAGTAGAAGCAACAGGAAACACCATGCTAAGAGAATGGCAAGGGGAGTTAAGCGTCGTTACCATGGAAACTGCTCGTCATCGCATTCGTCTGGGCACTCAATGGCGGGCGTGTCAAGTGCTGCCAGGTCAGGGAAGCCGCGTGGTTTCACCCTTCAAACAATGCATGTCTCACATAATCAATTAACCCTTTCACACCTAAGTAACTGGAATGGATTTTGATATGTTAATTTTGCAACCAATGCAATCGTAAATGAAAAGGGGATGTTTTTGTTCTTAAAAATATGAAAATTACTTGCAAAAAGTCCAGATCCTGATGAGACAGCTCGTGATCGAGCGGCTCATTTGGATCTACACTTTTTGCCAATACCACTATACAGGCCTGTGGTGTTGAAAGTGTTAACGTACATGATATTTTACAACAATTGCCAATAACTATTTCAAACTATTTCTCTTTCTTGGAAACCTCATCAAAACTAGAAAAATTAACATGAATGCCCCACCTATAGCTTTCACGGTGGGTATAGTATGTCATGGGCACCTGCTATTTGGATGGGGTGCACTGAAACAGGTAAGACAAATCCTCCACTACAGACCATACTTTATTTAATATCTCAGCAACAATTGAAGTGATTAATTATAAGACGCAAGAAAGACACAGATATCCCAGACAATGTATTAGCAAGCAGCCCCTGCCAATTTTCCCGTCCTGGTAGATTTAGCTGTTTGCGAGTAACCCAGGCGAAATACGACCATGGTCAACCATGGTATGACCATGGTCAACCATGGTCCATGGTCAACCACTGCCAAGCACAGTTGACCATGGTTGAACCATGGTTGACCGTCCTTTTTCATCACAATCGACCATGGTATTGAAAAAGTCATGGCTGACCATGGTTACTAACCATGGTTAACCATGCTTTAAATGATGCACACCCGCGAATAAAAAATGACCATGTGACCATGGTTAACAATGGTTTTGGTGATATTCAACCACGGTCCAGTTTTGACCATGTTTGACCATGGTTCCTAACCATGCTCACCATGGTTATTAACCATGGTCAGCCAGATCAGCCATGCTTTTACTGATTTACAACCATGGTCAACCAATGACCATGGCCAGTGACCATGGTTAACATATTATTTTGTGATGTACAGTACTTAGTGATATACCAGTTTTCACCATGGTTCACCTTGCTTACTGTACATTGACCAAGGTCATCAATGATTTTGGTGATGTACAACTATGGCCCATTTTTAACCCGGATTGCTGACTTATCAACAGTGCCTTCTAACCAATATACAATGATTATAAGTTAAATTAATACCGGGTATGGAAGGCCATCGAACCAATTCCCACCCTTAAATATAAGCACAACAATTATAAGTTAATGATTACCGGTATGTCAAGTGACAATGGTCAACCAACAACAATGCACATTTTTTACTTTTTACATTTTTACATGATCCAGATTTAAAGGGGTGTATAGGCGTTTAATGGGAACAAAATAAAACAGACACTAAATTGTGCCATTCAGTCACTATTTACATTCTGCGTGCAATATGCCACGATTTACCAGTTAAAACGAAGGTAAAAGTAAAACAGAAAAGAAAAAAAATATGACGATGGTGGGATTCGAACCCACGACCCTTGGGGATTTTGTGACTGGTGGCAAGTAAGTAAAATTACGTACTTCTTTTTATGCAACCACAGTAATGCATTACAGTTTGCGCACAGACAGACGGACGGACGGACGGACGGCCCGGACGGACGGCGGACGGACGGACGGACGGACGGACGTTCTTACTTTCAGGTAACTATGTGGCTTATCGCATGTTAAATATTAGCCACATAAAACCACTTTTAGCCACATAAAACGATATCTTAGGTGGCTAATTGTAACCAACCCTATCCTTTAACAAGTCCATAACCCTGTGGGGCTAGCCACATAAGTACCTGAATGTCTGCCCGGACGGACGGACGGACGGACGGACGGACGGACGGACGGACGGACGTTCTTACATTAGGGTACTTATGTGGCTTATCACATGTTAAATACTAGCCACATAAAACGATTTTTAGCCACATAAAACGATTTTTTAGGTGGCTAATTATAACCAACCCTATCCTTTAACAAGTCCATAACCCTGTGGGGCTAGCCACATAAGTACCCTAATGTGTGCCCGGACGGACGGACGGACGGACGGACGGACGGACGGACGGACGGACGGACGGACGGACGGACGGACGGACGGACGGACGGACGGACGGACCGGACGGACGGACGGACGGACGGACGGACGGACGGAGACGGACGGACGGACGGACGGACGGACGGACGGACGGACGTTCTTACAGTACTATACTTATGTGGCTTATCACATGTTAAATATTAGCCACATAAAACGATTTTTAGCCACATAAAAGGATTTTTTAGGTGGCTAATTGTAACCAACCCTATCGTTTACTAAGTCCATAACCCTGTGGGGCTAGCCACATAAGTACCCTAATGTGTGCCCAGACGGATGGACGGACGGACGGACAGAAAGACAGACAGAGAGAGAGACAGACAGAGACAGAGAGAGAGACAGACAGAGACAGAGAGAGAGAGAGACAGAGACAGAGACAGAGACAGAGACAGACAGAGAGACACACAGACACAGACACAAACACACACAACACACACGTATGATTATGCACACACCTATGTGTCGGAACAATGCTCTCGCAGTCTTTGGCTGCAGAGATCGAGGTGAAAAATAAGCACCTGAATTACAGACATACAACAACAACTAGAAGTTAAGATGTCACATGGTTTAAATTATTTAGGATTTAAACGTGAATTACTTCAATATGTAAGTCAACAATCAAACCACAGTAAAATATTTCACAAGCAATGAAGTAGACTGGTAGAAAAGATTAAGACTAGTCTATGAATCATTTAAATCCATAAGAAAATTTTGAGTTCCAAATTATGAAACAACTAACCAATAACCGACTGGATCCAGTAACCAACAAAATTAAGGGGTCTGATCATTATAATTTAATGGGATTGTCATGGCTGCCCATTAAATTTTTGCATATTTGTGGCCATTAAAGTGTACATGATTAAGAGGTTTTTAATGGCGTTTTTAATGGCATTTTTAATGGCATTTTAACAAAATAATTTAATGGCCAATTAATTTGGACCATTTTTCTCGTGTTGTGTCACATATTTGAAAATATCGCACAGCTGGCCACAAAAAAACATGGACACTAAAAAAAAAGATATAGTATAACGAAAAACTTTAACCAAAAAACTTAACCAAAAACTTTCACCGGACAGACGTACGTACATACGTACGTATGCCAAAGTGCCGACTATATCGCGCTTTCCGCAAGCGGGCGCGAAAAAAACACCCATGTGAAGTTTCAAGGTAATGGGCAAAGCAGTTGCAGAGACATAGTATAACGAAAAACTTTAACCAAAAAACTTAACCAAAAAACTTAACCAAAAACTTTAACCAAAAAACTTAACCAAAAACTTCAAAGTAATTTGACCTTGACATTGGCACAGGGGCCGCACGGGAGGGGGGTAGAATGAAAATATAGATGATGATAAACACCCATGTGAAGTTTCAAGGTAATGGGCATGGGCAAAGCAGTTGCAGAGATATAGTATAACGAAAAACTTTAACCAAAAAACTTAACCCAAAAACTTTAACCAAAAAACTTAACCAAAAAACTTAACCAAAAACTTTAACCAAAGAACTTAACCAAAAACTTCAAAGTAATTTGACCTTGACATTGCGCACAGGGGCCGCACGGGAGGGGGGTAGAATGAAAATATAGATGCTGATAAACACCCATGTGAAGTTTCAAGGTAATGGGCAAAGCATTGGAGAGATATAGTATAATGAAAAACTTTAACCAAAAAACTTAACCAAAAAACTTAACCAAAAACTTTAACCAAAAAACTTAACCAAAAACTTCAAAGTAATTTGACCTTGACATTGGGCACAGGGGCCGCACGGGAGGGGGGTAGAATGAAAATATAGATGATGATAAACACCCATGTGATGTTTCAAGGTAATGGGCAAAGCAGTTGCAGAGATATAGTATAATAAAAAACTTTAACCAAAAAACTTAACCAAAAAACTTAACCAAACAACTTAACCAAACAACTTAACCAAAAACTTCAAAGTAATTTGACCTTGACATTGGGCACAGGGGCCGCACGGGAGGGAGGTAGAATGAAAATATAGATGATGATAAACACCCATGTGAAGTTTCAAGCTAATGGGCAAAGCAGTTGCAGAGATATAGTACAACAAAAAACTTTAACCAAAAAACTTAACCAAAAACTTCAAAGTAATTTGACCTTGACATTGGGCACAGGGGCCGCACGGGAGGGAGGGTAGAATGAAAATATAGATGATGATAAACACCCATGTGAAGTTTCAAGGTAATGGGCAAAGCAGTTGCAGAGATATAGTATAACGAAAAACTTTAACCAAAAAACTTAACCAAAAACTTTAACCAAACAACTTAACCAAAAAACTTAACCAAAAACTTTAACCAAAAAAACTTAACCAAAAACTTAACCAAAAAACTTGACCAAAAACTTTAACCAAAAAACTTAACCAAAAACTTTAACCAAAAAACTTAACCAAACAACTTAACCAAAAACTTTAACCGGTCACACGTACGTACGCTAAAGTGCCGACTATATCGCGTTTTCCGCAAGCGGGCGCGACAAAAATGCCACAGCTCACAAGTTTTTATCCAACATTTCTTACAGTTATATTGGGGTTGAAGATCCTATAAATACATGTATGTTAAATATTGTCAAAACGTTAACTTTAGTTTATTATATGCAAAAGTTATGCAGATCCATTACTAAACAAAACAGTTACAGCCAATATTTACGCTGACAATTTTTGGTGTGGCATTTTTAAGATGTATTATTATAAGTAAGAGTCAAGTTTGTAAATGTCACACTCATTAGCGATTATTTAACTCTACCCAGGTATGCTTTTTTGTCTTACTTTAAAATGCTATGTCCCAAAATGTTGGGCATCCTACATACAAATGTATTATCATTGTCAATAACAATTTGGAAAACCTTTTCAGATATCATTGATATTTCCACTACTACTGTCGTATCACTAGATTTCACCTTAATGACATGCAAACACCGTTCATTCACGAAACAGTCTTCTGCGAGCACAATTTGTTTCCCAACAGCATACACCATTTTTGTTGAAATTATTATAATTTTTGGTAGTGATGAACACTGTAATGTCGGCTACCATGGTTATGATCAACCGTGTATATCCAACCATGGTCGACCATGGTTTCTCTAGGATCTCCCATGTGACCAATTCACGAAAATGTCAAATACTGACCATGGTTGCTCTTGACCTTGGTCAACCACAGTCGATAACCATGGTTAACCATCATTGACTGACCATGGTAAACCATGGCTGGAAATGACAGACCATGGTTATAAGTGACCATGGTCAGCCAACCATGGTTGGCGATGGTTAACCATGGATTTTTCTAGGATCTCCCCAATGACCAATTGACGAAAATGTCAAATTTTGACCATGGTCATCCATGGTGGACATGGTTGACCATGGTTGACCACGGTCCTATGGCCATTGGTTAACCATGGTCAACCACAGTCGATGACCATGGTTAACCGTCGTTGACTGACCATGGTAAACCATGGCTGGAAATGACAGACCATGGTTATAAGTGACCATGGTCAGTCAACCATGGTTGGCGATGGTTAACCATGGATTTTTCTAGGATCTCCCCAATGACCAATTGACGAAAATGTCAAATTTTGACCATGGTCATCCATGGTGGACATGGTTGACCATGGTCTTATGGCCATTGGTTAACCATGGTCAACCATGGCAGGGTTCGTACAGACATGACATGATAAAATTCAAGCACTTTTCAAGCACTTTTCAAGTACAATTTTTATTTTTTCAAGCACAATATCAATTTCTTTCCGACATACAGTACAATAGGCTTTGTGCCTATCGGGCGCTTCTTTAACCCACTTAAAGCGGCTTATCCAGATACGGTTGAATACATTTTTCCCCATTGTGAAAACGCAGTGTAGCGTTCACGCACGTCGCCATTAACCATTCAGAATGAGGCTCATATTGGACCAGTTTAAAACCAGAACCGCGCACGGTTTTGCCGATACGCAGCAGGTTTGCCGATACCACGCATAGTTTAACATGCAGTTTCCAATACCGATCAGCACCGCACAATTTACACTCGACCCATCGAACATCGAATTTTAGCGATTAACTCTTTTTTTTTTCTATTAAAATTCAAGTACTTTTTAAGCACGAAGGCATTTTTTTAAGCACTTTTCAAGTACTAAAATTCAATTCAAGCACTTTTCAAGCTGATTTTCAGAAAATAAGTACTTTTCATTTATCACTCGAGAATTCAAGTACTTTTCAAATCTGTACGAACCCTGCATGGTTAAACCATGGTCAACTATGGTACAATTCGCCTGGGAATTTCGAGAAAACCTACATTTTGCTGGAAATAAGGAAAGATGGGGTGCATTAGGGATTAAAATTTGGGTTTTTCTGACAGATTGGCGAATATGCAGTATTAGTGCAGGTCAAGGCAACTCATCAGGGCCTGTGAGTGTTTGCGTGTCTCTCTTGGTGGCTATAAAACCGATTTCTACCGATTTCAGGGTATATTATGGATCCACGTGTACCCCATCTTTCTTTATAATAACAACTCCTAAACGGCGAAATCTACGAGGACGTGGACATCGGCAGGTGTTGCTATTCTATTTTACGAGGTATTCGCGATTTATCGCGTCAAAATCGCTTCAGTAGGTGCTGAAATATTAAATAAAGTTTGGTCTGTAGTGGAGGAATTTTCTTACCTGATTCAGTGCAGCCCATCCAAATAGCAGGTGCCCATGACGTACTATACCCACCGTTGCTGTGTTAGTAAACAAGGCAAACTTAAAAATCCAAAAATAAAAACTTTAACCATGGAAAATAACTAAATATGGCAAGTGTAGGTCAAGGTCGCATGAAAGTCATTTGTTTCACGGTGAAATTACAATGTAACAATGTCCATAATCAGATAGCAGTAACCTGTGTGATGTGCGGGCGTGTGGAGATACAATACTCTACCACTGCACACACCAATCACCAAATCTGTCTGAACAACCTGTAAAATATGTGCATTAAAATGACAATAACAAGAGTTGTCAGAAGACAACAAAGCTCGCCTGTTGGCAGCCTTCACTCAAACTCGGCACAGTTGTATAAAAAACATGAACATTATATAACTTGACCTTGGGTTAAGGGGTGTGCTGTGGACCTTGACATTGGGGTCAGTGGTGGAAGGTGGGTCGTGGATTTGCTATAGCATGATATAGCATATTAAGATGAATGCATGTATGAAATATCAATGCGCTCCCTGAAAACAGAAGTTATACAAAATTTAACCCAACGTTAACTTTATGAACACACTAAGTTGGTGATTTTCTAAAGCATGATAGCTATTCACATGTATGATGAGGAATGCATGTATGAATGTGCTAAGTTTGTGACCTTGACCTTGGGGAAAGGGGTGGGGGGTCATGGATTTGCTGTAGCACAATAGAGGATCATCAGATGAATGCATGTATGAAATATCAAGGCGTTCCCTGTAAAGAAACAGAAGTAAGAAAAAGACATTTATGTTAAGTTTATGATGTTGATCTTGGGGAAAGTGGTGGGTTGGGTCATGGATTTGCTGTAGCACAATAGAGGATCATCAGATGAATGCATTTGTGAAATATCAAAGTGTATGAAAGTTTATGAACATGCTAAGTTTGTGACCTTGACCTTGACCTTGGGGTAAGGGTTTAGTGGTGGGTCGTGGATTTTCTACAGCATGATAGAGGGTCATCTGAGGAATGCATGTATGAAATATCAAGGCGTTCCATGAAAGGAAACAGATGTTATAAGACATTTACCCCAACATTAAGTTTATGAATGTGCTAAGTTTGTGCCCTAGCTTGACCTTGGGGTAAGATGTGGGCGGTGGGTCATGCATTTGCTATAGCACGATAGAGTATCATCAGATAAATGCATGTATGAAATATCAAGGCGTTCCATGAAAGGAAACAGATGTCAGAAGACATTTACCTCAACGTTACGTTTATGAATGTGCCCTTGACCTTGGGGTAAGAGGTGGGAAATGGGTCATCGATTTGCTATAGCATGATAGAGTATCATCAGATAAATGCATGAAACAGATGTCAGAAGACATTTACCCCAACGTTACATTTATGAATGTGCTAAGTTTCTGACCTTGACCTTGGGATAAGGGTTGGGTGGTGGGTCGTGGATTTGCTACAGCACGATAGGGTATCATCAGATGAATGCATGTATGAAATATCAAGGCGTTCCATGAAAGGAAACAAATGTTATAAGACATTTACCCCAACATTAAGTTCATGAATGTGCTAAGTTTGTGACCTTGACCTTGAGGTAAGGGGTGGGCGGTGGGTCATGCTATAGCATGATAGAGTATCATCAGATGAATGCATGTATGAAATATCAAGGCATTCCGTGAAAGGAAACGGATGTTACAAGACATTTACCACAACGTTAAGTTTATGAACATGCTAAGTTTGTGACCTTGACCTTGGGGTAAGGGTTGGATGGTGGGTCGTGGATTTGCTACAGCATGATAGAGGGTCATCTGAGGAATGCATGTATGAAATAGCAAGGCGTTGCATGAAAGTAAACAGGTGTTATAAGACATTTACCCCAACATTAAGTTAATGAATGTGCTAAGTTTGTGACCTTGACCTTGGGGTAAGGGGTGTGCGGTGGGTCATGGATTTGCTATAGTATGATAGAGTATCATCAGATGAATGCATGTATGAAATATCGAGGCTTTCCATGAAAGGAAACAGATGTTATAAGACATTTATCAACCTTGGGGTAAGGGTTGGGTGGTGGGTCGTGGATTTGCTACAGCATGATAGAGGGTCATCTGAGGAATGCACGTATGAAATATCAAGGCGTTCCATGAAAGGAAACAGATGTTATAAGACATTTACCCCAACGTTAAGTTTATGTACGTACTAAGTTTGTGACCTTGACCTTGGGGCAAGGGGTGGGCGGTGGGTCATGGATTTGCTATAGCACGATAGAGTATCATCAGATGAGTGCATGTATGAAATATCAAGGCGAAAGGGGTTGGTCATGGTTTTGCTATAGCACGATATAGTATCATCAGATGAATGCATGTATGAAATATCAAGGCGAAAGGGGTTGGTCATGGTTTTGCTATAGCACGATATAGTATCATCAGATGAATGCATGTATGAAATATGAAGGTGTTCCTTGTAAATAAACAGAAGTTACACAACATTTACCCCAACGTTAAGTTTATGAACATGCTAAGTTTGTGACCTTGACCTTGGGGTAAGGGTTGGGTGGTGGGTCGTGAATTTGCTACAGCATGATAGAGGGTCATCTGAGGAATGCAGGTATGAAATATCAAGGCGTTCCATGAAAGGAAACAGATGTTATAAGACATTTACCCCAACGTTGAGTTTATGAATGTGCCAAGTTTGTGACCTTGACCTTGGGGTAAGGGGTTGGGGTGGCTCATGGATTTGCTATAGCAGAATAGAGTATCATCAAATGAATGCATGTATGAAATATCAAGGCGTTCCATGAAAGGAAACAGATGTTATAAGACATTTACCTCAACGTTAAGTTTATGAATGTGCTAAGTTTGTGACCTTGACCATGGGGTAAGGGTTGGGTGGTGGGTCATGTATTTTATACAGCATGATAGAGGGTCATCTGAGGAATGCATGTATGAAATAACAAGGTGTTCCATGAAAGGAAACAGAAGTTATAAGACATTTACCCCAACGTTAAGTTTGTGGACGCCGACGACGCCGGGGGTATGCCATAAGCTCTTGGCGAGCTAAAAATGGTTCAACGATCACCACCTGAAATGATTCAAGCCATTGATTAGTATGTCATAATTGCCAACATAAATTCAGTGCAGAGTGCATGGTGTACAGATGTAATTTTGAATATTGTTGGTTTAAGGGGGCCGTTTCACTAAACTTCGTACAACTAAAATGTTCTCAAGTGCAAAATTATGATAGTCTGTAAATTTCACATTAACAATGTTTTCTTGTAAACAATTATTGAATTTACATTTATTGAGCATAGGCTGCATGTGTATGTAAATCCATAAATTGAAATTTCCAGACGATCCTAATTTTGCACTTACGAACATTTTAGTGGTACGAAGTTTAGTGATACTAGTATCGGGCCCCTTATGCAGAAAATAAGACCAAAAACATTCTTTTTGGCATCTTTGATGGAGCTGTATTTCTGTTAGTGTTTTCTAGCTGGAAACACTATAAATAAAACATTTCTAAAAATCATAGTAAAAATGTCCATGTTATTGCTAATGACGGTTACAATAAACCAGCATGAATTTAACCCATTTCCAGATACATTTAACCATTTCAACACTATAGACCTCTTTTGTGATGTTTGAAAACAGTGTAAATCCAGATGAGCCGTCTCGTCAGGATCTGCACAGACAGGTAATTTTCATATATTTTTAGATCCCCTTTTTATAAATGGACTAGTCTGAAAATCGTTTTTGGATGTGTTGGAAAATTAACAAAATACATTCCAGGGTTAAGCATACAAACAATGCTGCTGGAAAATGAATGGTTTTGGAACGTTGAATCCTGTGAATCAGAATGCCACAAGAAACAGGCTAAGGATGGCTGGCGACAACCTACTCTTCCGCCTCTCGTAGATCTACAATAAATTGGGAATACATGGTTGCCAATGGCAACCCACATAGTGTTGTCTGAATAGTATAACACGTGTTCGTAGTGACAACAATAATCACAAATGTGTGAATTATCAAGACTGATTGGATACAATTGGGGTTACTCATTACAATAATAATCACAAATGACACACCATGACTGCTAATGTTAGTCATTATCATGATTATAGTGACCATCACACACGTGTGATAGAACAGCGACATTATGAGTCATTATGAACAGCGACATTATGAGCAAACGTGTGAAATCAGTATGTTAATCACTATTATATAAATATGTGAATGTCAAGATTCATAGGCAATTAACCCTTAAACTGTGGGAAATAAAAATTGCCATCCGTTGTTTTTATATTTTGTCTTTTTTTTTTCAAATAAAATCTGGGTCTGACAGCACTTTAATGGATTTATTTAATGGAAATGATTCTCAAGTGCTGTGAAGCCATGTTTTTATCAGACTAGATGGTCACGGCCCGCATTTCGCGCCCGCCGAGGCTTTGAAATTGATAGTATACCGAAAAACTTTAACCAAAAACTTTAACCGGTCAATGTGCCAACTACCAGTAAATCGGGCTGTCCTCAAGCGGGTCCGACAAAAAACAAGCAGCAAACTACAAAATTTAATTCAGCATTGTAATAGTTAATGTTTATAGGCTATGGGCTACCAGGACCCCCCGTGCACCCCCCCCCACAACATTTGTACGCCATGTTTTTTTTGTTCCTTGGGGTATACTAAATACTTTAAAAAATGTTAACATCAAAAATCTTGGGTCCCACATCTATTTTTAGCCAAATATGCAAATTAGGTGCTGCCATTTTTTGGAAAATTAATTTTGCCCATATCTTTCTTATTAAATGTGCTAGAAGAACACTTAAGGTGTCTACATATATGTTTTAATGGTCAAGGAGTTCATTAAACACAATACCGATTTGATTGGATAATTTCCTAAGTCATGAATATGCAAATTAGGCGTAAAAAGATAAAAAAAATACATTTTCATTTATAAACTTCGTACTAAATATTTCTAAAAGCTTATATTAATCTTTTTTTTTTAGAACTGAAGCAGTCTAAGTTATTACACTACATGTCTGCTTTATAATAGAAACATTATATCATGTATTGTGACCTCATATTGCTATGCAAATGAGATTACGGCCATTGCATAAATTTCTCATTTCCCGCCATTTTTGAAAAAAAATTATGTTTCCACATATCTTTCTTATTAATCAAGCTAGAAGAACATTTAAGGTGCCTAGATATATGTTTTCATGGTCAAGGAGTTCATTAAACATAATACCAATTTGATTGGATACCTTCCAAAGTCCTGAATATGCAAATTAGGCATACAATTTACATTGTATCTTAAAAAATAAAACATATTTCTGTATCATGTTTATTTACAAACAAATCTTTGTTTACTCTATATAGTTGGCTCTATTGCCATAAGTTTTTGTTTTCATTAAGTCACACTGCCTAATCACTGTCGTCTGCAACCTCGTCAGAATATACAGGTCCCATCTCACCAGATTCTTCTTCATCTGATGTGTCACAATCCTGTATATTCTCGATGATGTCTATGAGTCGTTGGGGTAGAATTGGATCGTTCGTCCACAATGGCTCGATATGTCCATCAGTTTGTATCCAGCCATGGCCATTAGTAGGGTTTGGAATCTCAGGAGTTGCAATGTGTGCCCTCTTCCATATTGCAACTTGATAATTGACCCTCCGTACATGCTGTACCAAGCTGCCTTTACATGGGGGTAGTGACGCAATATCTACATTGCTTGATATGGTTAGCTTTTCAGATGAACCACATTTTGCTTTCAACATGAACACTCTGAGTTCATCAACCTTTGTACATCTGGAATTGCCATACACGGCACAGGTGAAAGCTTCTAATTCATCAATAGTCTCTTCAGCCATCTCCCAATCATCTCCGACATGAGACAGAACTGGGACGTACTTTGGCATTTTCTGCATTGTTTTTATGGCCTTAACCTTCCCCAGCCCCTTGAATGCACTAGTACTGTCACATCCTGTATACGCATGCAGTGTCAATAACGCGGTGCAGTATTCATGTGTGTACCCACGAGCTACTTCGCTCATGTTGATTAATCTTTTTTTGTTTCCAGTTCCTGTGTCGAACAGAAGAGTGACATACTCTAGATGCAGAGCATAATGCAATAGTATGAAAAAAATATCACTATCTGGACTCTTTACCCGTATGTAGTCATATCCATGTTCATTGCCATACATGGCATACAGTATTATCCTCGTATCTGTCTCTTCCTGTGTAGATTTCAGACTTTCTATCTCTGTTGAGTTAACATGTCCAGCTTCACACTTCAGTTGATATGCTGTTCCATCGCATATTAATGTGACATTGCGGTTGTTAATTTTGGAAGCAAATACGTCTGTGTTCCAAACCTTTAACATGACCTGAACTAACTGCTGTTTGTAAAACTGCTGCAGAAAATGCCAAAGTACGTCCCAGTTCTGTCTCATGTCGGAGATGATTGGGAGATGGCTGAAGAGACTATTAATGAATTAGAAGCTTTCACCTGTGCCGTGTATGGCAATTCCAGATGTACAAAGGTTGATGAACTCAGAGTGTTCATGTTGAAAGCAAAATGTGGTTCATCTGAAAAGCTAACCATATCAAGCAATGTAGATATTGCGTCACTACCCCCATGTAAAGGCAGCTTGGTACAGCATGTACGGAGGGTCAATTATCAAGTTGCAATATGGAAGAGGGCACACATTGCAACTCCTGAGATTCCAAACCCTACTAATGGCCATGGCTGGATACAAACTGATGGACATATCGAGCCATTGTGGACGAACGATCCAATTCTACCCCAACGACTCATAGACATCATCGAGAATATACAGGATTGTGACACATCAGATGAAGAAGAATCTGGTGAGATGGGGCCTGTATATTCTAACGAGGTTGCAGACGACAGTGATTAGGCAGTGTGACTTAATGAACAAAAACTTATGGCAATAGAGCCAACTATATAGAGTAAACAAAGATTTGTTTGTAAATAAACATGATACAGAAATATGTTTTATTTTTTAAGATACAATGTAAATTGTATGCCTAATTTGCATATTCAGGACTTTGGAAGGTATCCAATCAAATTGGTATTATGTTTAATGAACTCCTTGACCATGAAAACATATATCTAGGCACCTTAAATGTTCTTCTAGCTTGATTAATAAGAAAGATATGTGGAAACATAATTTTTTTTCAAAAATGGCGGGAAATGAGAAATTTATGCAATGGCCGTAATCTCATTTGCATAGCAATATGAGGTCACAATACATGATATAATGTTTCTATTATAAAGCAGACATGTAGTGTAATAACTTAGACTGCTTCAGTTCTAAAAAAAAAGATTAATATAAGCTTTTAGAAATATTTAGTACGAAGTTTATAAATGAAAATGTATTTTTTTTATCTTTTTACGCCTAATTTGCATATTCATGACTTAGGAAATTATCCAATCAAATCGGTATTGTGTTTAATGAACTCCTTGACCATTAAAACATATATGTAGACACCTTAAGTGTTCTTCTAGCACTTTTAATAAGAAAGATATGTGCAAAATTAATTTTCCAAAAAATGGCGGCACCTAATTTGCATATTTGGCTAAAAATAGATGTGGGACCCAAGATTTTTGATGTTAACATTTTTTAAAGTATTTAGTATACCCCAAGGAACAAAAAAAACATGGCGTACAAATGTTGTGGGGGGGGGGGGTGCACGGGGGGTCCTGGTAGCCCATAGCCTATTAGTATTGATGGCAATTTTCACAAATGTGTTAAAAATTGTCAGTTGTTTCTTCAAATATGATTTGCATTGACATAACCATGCCGGGCATCCACAAAGCATGCATACCCGGAACCATACCATACTATTCCATGCAAATTGAGCACGTTCCGTCTCTCAACCCAAACCAATATCTGTACAGTGCGCTGTTCCAGTGAACAGGTTTTTATGTCTGTTCAACATCAAGGTCATATGAGACACGCCATGTGATTTTGTACATGCGAACATGTGCGATTTTTCATGAAATATATTTAAAGAGACTGTGATATTGACGTCGAAAGATGGGGCTTATGGATTTGTGATCAGTGTTACTCCCAGATCAGCCTGCACAGCCAAGCAGCCGGATATGGGTGTATACTGGTATAGAGAATGAAATGTGTGTCATATTGCTTACAAACATTGTAGGTCTATGCTATCAGACTGCATGAACGTGCTAGCTAATCAGGTACTGAACTTACCACAAATGCCATAAGATCCATTAAAGGTACATGCCCACGAAATGTTCTTTATAGGAATTAAATAAGTATATAATTGTGTCACTATTCCAGCAGTTCTAAAAATTACGAGTGTCCGATATACAGATACAGTCTACATTTGTTTACTCAAAGTCGATTAAGTCGAATTACCTCGTTACGTCAAATTCGTGTCCAAGTCCCGTTTCAGATCCTATTATTTTCAATGTAACTGGCTACTATTACGTCGAATCTCGTTACGTCGAATTTTCACCAATTCGAACTAATTGTTAGGTTCCGAAAACAGAAATGTGTAGTATTTCACTCAGTGTCAGTGTGCGAATTCGAGGTGCCAATTTACCGGATCAATGACTGGACTTGTTTACCTGTGTAAACAATCTTTGAATAAGTGTTAAATGTGATTTCCTCGAATTCACAACAAACAATCGAACATTGTTGATTTTTTCCGGCAGGCGGATATTAACGAGTCAGACAGAGTGTAAACTGAGACCAACGTGGGCCGTTTCAAACTGGGGCCGTATTGGACTAGGGCCGTTTTGACTCGTTATTCACATGGATTTGAATACACAGCCAAGAACGTTATTTTATTTGCTGAAATATTTTATAAATAAATAAATCACTTTAAAAGTTGTCACACCATGTCAACTTTCGAAACAATTTATGGAATTTTTTTCTGAATTTCGTTTCTCAAACATCGAAGATACAATAAAGATGGTTTTCTCAAATCCAACTTGTCCAGACTCGTTTGCATGTGTTATCAGATGCGAAACGTTGCCTGAGTATATAGACTGAGTATATAGACTCACATTCACCCTCCGATTGATAAATGCTGTGTGTATATATAATCAAGACCGGTATGCACAACAACTTGTTAATTTTCGGTTTACATGCTTTATTTATTAAACATAATAAAATGTTACTTTACTGCTTTGAATTGTCTTTTCTTGTTCCACCCTGATAATACAGATGTGTATACTTAGTTCGACTACACACATGTGTGTATAGGCAAACGCAAGTAAACACATTAGAGTTGCAAAAGTGTAACTCCGTGTGTCACAGGTCGTATGGGAGTTGCGTCCCGTAACGTGTATGGCAATATTTCGAGGTCCTGTTCAGATTTCGTTACCTCGAACTTCGGTTTACTCAAAGTATTTATCAAGCAAACTAGCGTAGACTGTATAATCAGTTAGTAATATGTATTTTACTGATAGTGACCCGCGGTGGTATCAGGCCATTTTCATATGCAAATGAGGCTTGCTATTTTTTAATTATTTACACTACGGTAATTATATGCGTCACCTGAAAATATAATATTTTCAACAGATTATAAAGAATGCCCTAGTGAAAATGTGACTGAGATTTCACTGAAATCCCAGTGAAATTCACTGAGATTATCATATCCCGGTGTTATTCCAAATCTCAGTGAAATTCGAAAAAAATCTCACTGAATTTCAGTGAAATCGCAGTGAATTCCCGGTTCAGCTTCCAAGTGAAATTTCACTGAGAATCTCGTCGCCCATTAAATCATTAAATTATCCATATTATGTATATATTTATGAAAATTACAAAGAATTATCTTTTATTTGATACCAAATTTGTGTTTCAGAACCTAATATTGAGCTTCGCATTCAATTTTCAAATGTACCCCTCCGCGCAAATTCTGTCCACTCGCGAGTCGGCGCCATTTTGGAAAATCAAAATCCTATTCGTGTTATACCTGGTTGAGAAAATCTACCAAGTTCGATCTACAAAACGTTTATTGTTCCAGACATGTTGTAAATTTAAGGTAAGTATCTCGTTTATTGATGTTTTCTGTCACAAATATTATGTTTAAACGGTTGAAATTATCATTAAATTGCCATCCGAAAGGCCGATGATTGCAACTTTCTGCTTCGACGAAAAGTGCAAAAGTTTTGTTTCAAGATTTACGTACGAAATCGATATATTCTGATGGAATCATTTGATGTCGAGAACTAATAATGTTTATTACAATATTAATTATTGATTTCAATCTGATTTGGCTAACTCTATTGTCAAAAAACGTAAAAAAAATCCGTAAATATCTTGGAGAATTTCCGCGATTTCGTACCTACGTAGTTTCATCCTTTTGCAACTTTTTCCAATCGATGTTACCGGAACCCGAATTTCGTGATATTTCAGTTGGGTATTAACTAAATATGCATAATTTATGCACATCGAAGTTCACAAATGGGTATTTTAAGTGAATTTAAAGTTTACTTTACTATTCTTCTAAAATATTGACATAAATCATTAAATGTTGTTTTGAAACATGTATTTTATTTTTTAAAGCAAACTGTTTTATTTTGGAGGCAATGAAACATTGGCATAGGTAACAACAAATAACTTGCAATTATATATCCTCATTTGTAGCTGTGAATGGAGAAATAGGCATGTGGGATTTGTGAGCAGTGCAGATCCTGATCAGACTGCGGATGCACAGGCTGATCTGGATCTACACTAGACACAAAACCCATAAGCCCATTTCTCCAGCCACAGACACTAATTATGAGGGGCCGGGGGTGCCATTAATACCTGTAACCCACCTTCTTTCCCTACTACCATCGCCCTTTCCCTACTACCATCGTCTCTCTGCCACACAATTTCATATATTTTTCAGCAGTGAAAGACGAGCATGAATTATCCCGGCCCATACTGCCAGTCTCTGAACCTGACTACACAAGACGTTGCATCAAGGACATTCACTAACATAAAAACCTTGTCAAATGGACTGAAGACTTATGCAGAGAAAAAAAAGGCTAAAAAAACATGAACTGAAATATGAAAGTGAAGCCGGCTGCAGACTTGTATCCATAACTTGGATAAATTTACATTAAGAGTTAATTCTAGTTCGAGTTATTTTTATTATGCCCCCATGTCAGGGGGCATTAAGTTTTGCACCTGTCCGTCCGTGTGTCCTTCACCGTTTTGGTTCACCTATTAAATTTTTTTCTCAGCCACTGTAACACCTACAGTCATCAAACTGATTTCACTGAAATAAAGTGGGATCTCACTGTAATCTGGCGAGATCCCAGTAAATTTTGAGAAATCCCAATGAGATGTCACTGAAATCTGGCGAGATCCCAGTAAAATTTTTAGAAATCCCAATGAGATCTCACTGAAATCTGGCGAGATCCCAGTGGGATTTCACTGAAATAAAGTGGGATCTCATTGTAATCTGGCGAGATCCCAGTGAAATTTTGAGAAATCCCAATCCCAGTGGGATTTCGACCAAATTTTTCAGTGGGATTTTAACAAGATCTCACCAGGATCACAGTGGGATTTTACTGAAATTCCAGTGAGATTTCACTGAGATCCCAATGGGATTTCAGTGAAAATCCCATTGGGATTTCAACCAAATTTTTCAGTGAAATGTGACTGTGATTTCACTGAAATCCCATTGGGATTTCAATGGGATTTCATTCACATTTTCACTAGGGTGATCATTGTACATCAAAAAATAAATACATAGAATAAATAATAATATCCGTTAACATATAAAATATATTATAATGCCAATCAATATGTGGGATAATGGTGAATTAATGTTTATTTTGCTAGAAAATGTCTCAGATGATGTCTCTGATATAAAGAAAATGTTGTGCCCACTGAGTGGGCATGTACCTAATTTACTTAATCAAATCACGGCCACATATAGACAGAAATACACCTGAAAGTCATATAAACAATTCAAGCCGCAAGATAGCTCTTAGCCGTTAAATGCAGGAACCAAAAAGGATCGTCTGCTGTTGTTTCTTTTTTCGTCTTCTCTCAATAAAACATAAGCTATTCCTATTCGTCAAACTGTTCAAATAGTCCTACACCAGGTAGAGGTTTAGAAAGTCCCCTGCCCCCACCCTTGGCGGCAACAAGCTGTATCATAAATTTATAATACATATACATACTTAGACGACTTAAGTTTAGCAACACTTGCATATTTCCAACTGTCCCTGCCATGTATAAATGACAGATGATAATAAGTTGCTGGAGGTCAATCGATTATTCCAATTATAGGTAAACCAGGTGTATCATCGTATCATAGCCTCGTTTTCGTGTATAATAAATACATGATGGAGTGCACGTGCATGCATGTTACTATAATAGTGTATCTTGGTGCTCAAAAATAGACATGTTGTGTGGCTTAGTGGTATCGAAGCGGTAGAATATATCCACACTTATGAGGAACTTTTGTTCATTCTATCTGGTCAAGAGTTTGAACCTCACAAAACGCATTACTTTTGTCGATATTATTGTGTTACTTTTATGACTGGTTGCTGCAGAGGGAAATATGTGAAACGGCGATGGTTATCACTATTGCTGTATGACCTCAACGTGACATGATCGGCGAGAACATACTTCCGGATTCTTCAGGTAGACATATAAGAAATGTGCATTTAGTTATTAGTTTTCTTCAAAGTGAGCCTAACATACTACAGTGTACATGTAAACTATCTCATGCTTAGTTAATGTAATTTGTAAGAGCAACATATATAAAAACGTAGTGTATAATAAAATATAAGCAAATAAAAATATATGAATATATATATGTATGAAAAACTAAGATTCAAACACACTGCCTACGACATTGATATTCGTCACTTTTACCCCTGGACTACATAAGACTTGACATGACAAATCGCAAAATCAATATCGAAAAGGAATACCGGCACGGGTACTGTTGATTTCAATTGGCAAGGGCACGTGACGTCACGGGGTCAGTGGACTATGTCTATTATAACTTTCTAGAGATGTAGCTGTTTGCAGCCATTTTAGGTGGCCGAATCGACGCCTTATCTAGAGCAATTTAAAGCTGGAAAATGCATGCTCCCGATAGCTTATGAGATAATTTAAATTACCAACTGATTGACTGGTGAAACAGGCAATTGGAAACCACAATAAATGCCATATTTGTAAACGTAAAACGTTTTGATAGTTGATTCATTTTGATAGCCCAGTCGTCCGCAAGTATTAGCATTATTGTTCGCACAGCTCAGGTGGTAGAGCACTCGGTGAATGCATGCGACCTGCGTTCCTTTTGTGCGAGTTCGAGCCTCGGACAATTTTTTTTAATTTTTTTTTATTCATATAACGGATTCAACGTTTTCTCACTTTTACGAAAATGTCTTAGATAGAGTTTGACAAAAGGGTACTTGTGACGTGTGCACTGGGTTTACAGCGTCACATATCAGGATGCACATCACCCAGTCAGATCAGAGCATACGGTGTTAAAAATTCATTTACTGAATACATATTTCACTATCAAACAACGTGAAACAAATGACACATTCTAAAATTGTCCCCAGTTGATATTTCATAGAAACGACAGTACGGGGTTGGGGGACTCTTGGGGACGTCAAATATACACATCCTCGGGGTTCTCGGCCTCCTAATTCCTGGCCCCTGGAAATGTTTGACTGTAAATACATCCCACACATTGTATGTCCGCCGCCCAAGAACGGGGAAAACATTGGTTACGCGCTATTACATTTTGTCCAGACAGACATATGGATGTAACTAAGATGATTCAAATGACATTATTCAATATACGTCTTTATCAGTTTTTTTAACCAATACAAAAAATATGTTTCTGTAAGTTACATTAAATAATGTTAATAAAATAAACGTATAAACGACGGCAGATATCTAACTGGGAGTATAAAGTGAGGGACACAATTCAATAAAAAAAAGATAGCACAATGATGGTTTCGAACCCACAACCCTCAACGTTGATTAATTAAACAAAACAATAACTGTTACCACTACGCTATATGCATCAGATACAAACTGTATGTATTGGTCACAGGTTGATATAGGTGCACGTATGTTTTACACTGCTTGTATGTTCTAAAATTAGATAATGAAACACAGTTGCATCGTTATTGATTAATATTTACTCGCTCATGCATGCATTTCCAATGAGCACTTGGCGTAAGTTGGTGTGATACATATGCGATTTGAGTGCCTGTGCTCACTATTTTCTGTTTCAGCAAATATGTAACAAAACAAGAGGGCCATAATGGCCCTAATTCGCTCACCTGACTCCATGAATACTAGAGGAGAATGTGACATTGAGTTCATATGTGTTTTAAAACAATTGTGCTGTTTTTAGATGGCGGTCATCTTGGATTAAGCGATGACTCTCGTTTTACCAAATTTGAAAATGCTTCACCCAAGGATCTTAACTAACTATGAAGTTTGGCCAGCATCGGCCATGTGGTTTCTGAGAAAAAGATGCTCAAAATCTTGAATAAATGGACCTCTTGGTGGCCATCATGGATGACATAATCATCCAATTCCGACAAATATTGCACCAGAGAAATAGCCTCATTGATACCTTCAGTTTGATATATGACATGACCATACTCGGTCAAAAATAAAATTTCACCCCAATTTGACCACACGGGCCACGCCTATTTTTGACCCCGGGGTAACCATTTTAACACCTTTGAAAGAGCATTCTACATCGATCATTCCTACCAAGTTTCGTCGAAATACGGCTGCCGGTTCCTGAGAAGATTTTTTAAGAATTTCTGCTATTTTTAGACGGCGACCATCTTGGATTAGCGACGACCTCCATTTTAACAACTGAAAAGGCTTCACCCATGGACCATAACTGTGAAATTTGGCCACCATGGGCTAAGCGGGTCGTATGAAGAAGAATTTTGAAATCTCTAATAAAATAACGATCTTTTGACCTTTCTGCGGCCATCTTGGATGACATGACCATGCAATTAAGACAAAAAAGTGTACCAGAGCGATCACCTCTCTGATACCTTCGATTTCATATAGACATGACCATATTCGGTCAAAAGTTTTTGACCCCATGGGTCACCATTTTAACAACATTGAAAGAGCATTGTACATCAATCATTCCTACTAAGTTTCGTCGAAATCCGGTTGGCGGTTCATGAGAAGAAGATTTTTTAAGAATTTGTGCTATTTTCAGACGGCGACCATCTTGGATTAGCGACGACCTCCGTTTTAACAAATCTGAAAAGGCTTCACCCATGGACCATAACTGTGAAGTTTGGCCACCATGGGCCAAGCGGTTCGTGTGAAGAAGAATTTTGAAATCTCATATAAAAGAACGACTTTTTTACCCTTTGGCGGCCATCTTGGATGACATGACCATCCAATTTCGACAAAAAATGTACCAGAGCGATCGCATCTTTGATACCTTCGATTTGATATAGACATGACCATATTCGGTCAAAAATAAAATTTGACCCCAATTTGATCCCACGGACCACGCCCATTTTTGACCCCGGGGTAACCATTTTAACAACTTTGAAAGAGCATTGTACATCAATCATTCCTACCAAGTTTCGTCGAAATCCGGCTGGCGGTTCATGAGAAGAAGATTTTTTAAGAATTTGTGCTATTTTCAGACGGCGACCATCTTGGATTAGCGACGACCTCCGTTTTAACAAATCTGAAAAGGCTTCACCCATGGACCATAACTGTGAAGTTTGGCCACCATGGGCCAAGCGGTTCATGTGAAGAAGCATTTTGAAATCTCATATAAAAGAACGACCTTTTGGCGGCCATCTTGGATGACATGACCATCCAATTTCGACAAAAAATGTACCAGAGCGATCGCGTCTTTGATACCTTCGATTTGATATAGACATGACCATATTCGTTCAAAAATAAAATTTGACCCCAATTTGATCCCACGGGCCACGCCCATTTTTGACCACGGGTTAACCATTTTAACAACTTTGAAAGAGCATTGTACATTAATCATTCCTACCAAGTTTCGTCGAAATCCGGCTGGCAGTTCATGAGAAGAAGATTTTTTAAGAATTTGTGCTATTTTTAGAAGGCGGCCATCTTGGATTAGCGACGACCTCCGTTTTAACAATCTGAAAAGGCTTCACCCATGGTCCATAACTGTGAAGTTTGGCCACTATGGGCCAAGCGGTTCGTGTGAAGAAGAATTTTGAAATCTCTAATAAAAGAACGACCTTTTGACCTTTCGGCGGCCATCTTGGATGACATGACCATCCAATTTCGACAAAAATGTACCAGAGCGATCGCGTCTTTGATACCTTCGATTTGATATAGACATGACCATATTCGGTCAAAAATAAAATTTGACCCCAATTTGATCCCATGGGCCACGCCCATTTTTGACCACGGGGTCACCATTTAAACAACTTTGAAAGAGCATTGTTCATCAATCAATCCTACCAAGTTTCGTCGAAATCCGGCTGGCGGTTCACGAGAAGATTTTTTAAGAATTTGTGCTATTTTTAGACGGTGGCCATCTTGGATTAGCGACGACCTCCGTTTTAACAATCTGAAATGGCTTCACCCATGGACCATAACTGTGAAGTTTGGCCACCATGGGCCATGCGGTTCGTGTGAAGAAGAATTTTGAAATCTCTAATAAAAGAACGACCTTTTGACCTTTTGGCGGCCATCTTGGATGACATGACCATCCAATTTCGACAAAAATGTACCAGAGCGATCGCATCGTTGATACCTTCGATTTGATATAGACATGACCATATTCAGTCAAAAATAAAATTTGACCCCAATTTGATCCCATGGGCCACGCCCATTTTTGACCACGGGGTCACCATTTAAACAACTTTGAAAGAGCATTGTACATTGTTCATTCCTACCAAGTTTCGTCGAAATCCGGCTGGCGGTTCACGAGAAGATTTTTTAAGAATTTGTGCTATTTTTAGACAGCGGCCATCTTGGATTAGCGACGACCTCCATTTTAACAAATCTGAAAAGGCTTCACCCATGGACCATAACTGTGAAGTTTGGCTACCATGGGCCAAGCGGTTCATGTTAAGAAGAATTTTGAAATCTCTAATAAAAGAACGACCTTTTGACCTTTCGGCGGCCATCTTGGATGACATAGCCATCCGATTTCGACAAAAAATTAACCAGAGTGATCGCCTCGTTGATCGCCTCGAAGAAGATTTTTGAAGTATTTTTTAGACGGCGGCCATCTTGGATTACGTGCTGACGTCATTTTAACAATTTTGTAATCCCCCTACCTAAGGACCATGACCATAAAGTTTGGTGACTATGGGCCCAATGGTTACCGAGGAGAAGACGTTTGAAAATGTTCACGGACGACGGACGGACGACGGACACATTGCGGTAACAATAGCTCACATGAGCTTCGCTCAGGTGAGCTAAAAACAGAAACAAAACAACAATAATTAATTAAGTGTTCAAACAGGAAGGGCTACTGCAAGGCCATAAAAAAAGTACATGTACTTTGGTTCTCAGACTCCTCAGGGTTTGCGGAATATGACGAGGCAGGGTGTTTTTTTTTAATATATATTTTTTTACGAGATATACGTCTCTTTTTTTTTAAGTCGCCTGATGCATTTTGCATGTCAAATAAACAAACATGCGGTTCACATCCTTGAATTTAACATTTAGTTGCAGGGTTGTGGGTTTGAACGATCATGAGGTGAATTTACAATATGTTTTTATTTGTCCATGACGAATGACGAACGACGCCGGACGCGCAGGGATTTTTCTGACGCGGTGATATCTGAGAACCAAAGTACTTTTTTTATGGCCTAATGTTATATCTCTGACAATATGTCTAGAAATACATAAGTGTGCTAAACATATTCTACTGAGTATATATGTAAGCTTAGTGCAACCCAACTAGCTTACAAACAAATTATTCTCCATCAACTTCGACAATTCCGCAATTCTGACTGGCTGAAAGCCTACAATAGATAAATTGCCCGCGGATATTGGTTATTGGATAACGTTAGTGTAGCCGAGTAATTGCAGTTTCTGTCACTTCCTGTAGCTAGGACATATACAGCACAGTAAGGTGAATGACACACTCCACTCACAGTGCCATAATGCGACGCACCCGTGGGAAAACTGGGTCAAATGCTTTTTCAATCGGTGTAAAATCTGATACATAAATGTACTGACATGTGGAAAACGGGTTCGAGTTTGCGAACAGTGTAGCGCTTGTGCATCCGCGCAGTCTGGATCAGGTATACACTGTTCACTGTTAACTCATTAAATACGGGATACAATTATAGTAGTATGAAACTTTTGAAGGAAAAAATCCCTATTTTCTTTATTTCATCTAGAAGGAAAATGTTGTTACCACTCATTTGAACCATCGGTTCAGATGAGTGGTAACAACATATACCTTAAGGAGAAATAATGGAAATAATGTGCCCTTTTTCTACAAAAATGATTGTATCCTTAGACTGAAATGGGTTAAGTAGGGCAAATAATCCATTACGTCGTTATCGCTAATGAAAGATCCAGATCAATATTCAGACTGTAAGAGTTTGCTCGTCTACCTCAGGGGAGTAACACAGGTTAACAACTCAAACATACCCTTTCTGTGACTGACTAAACTAGGTGTCCACTGCTAAATCTCAATTATAAGCCAGTTTCAGTAATATTTTCGGCACCAAATTATGCAAATTACGCACTAAGTCTCCCGACCTACCAACAGATGGCCGCGGCCTGCATGCAGTGCACGCCGATGCATTGATAGTACATGTATACCGAAAACTGGCGCACGGATGCCAATCATTTTCACTGAATGAATAACGACAAGCACAAAAGACTTATCCGGGATAACCATATCCATTACTGACTGCCCGGATCAAGTCGAAAATTACCTAATTTCTCAAAAATTGTTAAAAAAATTAATTTAATTACCATTTTCCGCTTCCAGTGAATTAAATCAAGTTCTAGATTTGCTGATCCTTTAATAATCCCGTGAATTTACCATGTACATGCAGTATTATCCAATTACTAATAAAAATGTGTTTTTAGTAGGATGAACTGCCAATGGGCAAGTTGAAATTGTCACTACTAAAACAGTAGTTTTTAGTAGGAAATGCTACGTCAAGTGATAGGAAAAGAAGAAAACGGAAAATGGTTTGAACTCGGTAAAAAACGAGAAAAAGAGGGATTTGTCTGACAAATAGGAATAGAGCAAATGCGTGTTTGAACCACGTTTAGCTCATATTTGGACCACGTTTGGCTCATGTTTGGACCACATTTGGCTCATGTTTGGAACAAGTTTGGCTCGTGTTTGGACCACGTTTGGCTCATGTTTGGACCATGTTGGGCTCAAGTTTGGGCCATGTTTGGCTCATGTTTGGACCACGTTTGGCTCATGTTTGAACCACGTCTGGCTCATGTTTGAACCACGTTTGGCTCATGTTTCCTTCTGGGTACCAAGAGGAACACAAACACAAATGCCACTGTATATGGACACAGACAACTCTTGGTGCAGTGGCATAGTAGTCTGGTCTCTGGAGCATTGATCTGATGTATTGGTTAGTGATGTGCCGATGATCGATTATAATTGAAAATTGATCGAAAGGGGCCGCGTCGGCGACAATCGATAGTGTTTTGTCATAATCGATTATAGGAAAAAGAATTCTGTTGTTTTCCGTGGGTTTTTTCCCGTCGATTTCGCTCATTTTCGTTACATTCGCGTAATTACTTAAAATTCGGAATGCTTCTGTTAATATCATTCCTCACAATGGCAGCCGAAGTTGCAGTCAATGCTTGGAGAGATACAAATAATAATGCGTTGTTTAAGTATCCGGGGAAGGCGCGGAGCCACGTCTGGTCGTATTTTGGGTTTTCGAAGAGTAAACCTGGGCAACCAAAGAAAGAAAGAAAACCAAAGAAAGAAAACCTCAACATGCGCTTCGCAATTTGTATCGTATGCAAAAGGTCCTATGCAAATAAACGTAACCAATTACCGATATTACCAAAAGTCGTCAACAGTTTACAAATGAGTTTGAAATGACATTTACCATAATATTACAACTAATTATAATAGTGAATTGGGACTAATACTTCATTGGAAGTGATGCAGACCTGTTAACTTACAGGTTTTGTCCGTCTGTACATACATTGGCCTGTTTACAAATGTTACAATGCAGCACCAAATTCCATTTCATCTTTTCCCCAAACTTTTTTTTACCTTGGCTCAGGGTACAAATGTTTTGGAGAGAAAAAATGTTTGCCCTCTTGTAAGACTCCCCCTGTTCATTTTTTCTTGTATGTCGACTTAGCCATTTTGGGCCCATTTTTTTCACCAGTACAGATATGCAAATGCATGACATAATTAATGGAATATGCTAGTATATTAATACTGACACTCGTTGCAGTTAGAAATTATAAAAAAAATATGTCAAAATACTAAAATAGACTGCTAAAGTGCGAATCAGATCTGATTCGCTATTCTGCGGACATAGGAATCGTAACCCTGCTTTATACGGTTGTATGCAGCAGTTACGTTTTCGCAACTAGTGTGTTACAGTGTTACTGTTACATATTGCATTCAATAATACATAATCGATAGCTATCGATAATCAATCGAATTGACCCTTCCGATTATCGATAGTGATTTTCCCGTCCGATTCCCATCACTAGTATTGGTGTTTAACAGCCTATCAACAGCTGCGGTCATTTAAGGCCGGGCCAACGGGTTCAATCCCGCATTTAACCTGCTGCATTGGGGGGAAATCCCAAAATAAAAACGGAATATTTACATCAAAATGAATATATATTCAGCCCTTAAATTTGAATAATCTGACCTGGTGCCAGGTCCATACCACACCAAAGTCACTTGGCTCATTCACCTAAAAGCAATAGGATTACAAACAAGAAACGAGGCAAAGCCACGAAGGCCAGGTTTTTTCCAAGCATAGACACTTGGATAACATAATTATACCCACTTTTTGTAGACTAGATGGCCGTGGCCTGCATGTCGCGCCTTAAACTTTAACAAAAAAACTTTAACCGGACACACAGACGGACGGACGGACGGACGTATGCCAAAATGCCGACGATATCGCGCTTTCCGCAAGCGGGTGCGACAATGACGATAAACACCCATGTGAAGTATCAAGGTAATGGGTGAAGCAGTTGCAGAGATATAGCACACAAAAAAAGTTTAACAAAAAAATTCAAAGTAATTTGACCTTGACATTGGGCACAGGGGCCGCACGGTTGGGGGTTAGAATGAAAATATGGATGATGATAAACACCCATGTGAAGTTTCAAGGTAATGGGCGAAGCAGTTGCAGAGATATAGTATAACGAAAAAGTTTTAAGCAAAAAAATTAACCAGACGTACGTTAAAAAGTAAACGTTGAAAATGGCTAAGACAATTACGTAGAAATAATAGGTGAAGGTAAAAAAATGGTCACATGTTGGATAGTTGTATGTGGTAGGCACCCCTTGGTTATGAAGCTGTGAAAGTTTGGTGGTCCTAGGTGGTACAGTACCAAAGAAATGGACTTAAACACGAAAACTTAACATTGTAAATGCCAAAACTTAACATTGAAAATGGCTAAGTCGACTGCGCGGAATAAATGGGTCAAGTTAAAAGAAAAGTAACATGTTGGATAGTGATATGTGGTGGGCATCCCTTGATTATGAAGCTGTGAAAGTTTGGTGGTCCTAGAAAACTTAACATTGAAAATGGCTAAGTCGACTGCGCAGAAAAAATGGGTGAAGTTAAAAAAAAAGTAACATGTTGGATAGTGATAGTGATAATAATAATAATAATAATAATAATAGACTTTATTTAACGAGGGTGACTCAATTAGACAGTGCCTAATCTCCCATGAGGCCCTCAAACATAAAAACAAGTATATACACATGTACAGTTGACAAAGAAAAAGGCAATACAAAATGAAAATTATAGACAACTATTAACAAGAAACAAGAAACTGGTAGTCTATGTTTTCATCCATCTTATACATCTATTGTGGAAGTTATTTATAGTTTGAACATTTTTAACATTATTAGGAATACAGTTCCATATTAACGCGCCTGAATATGACATACTTTGTTTGAATATTTCTTTGTTTGGCTTGGGGGGTATAAAGTTATTGGAAGCAGTTGATCTCAAGACTGGTAAATTGTTGCTTGGTTGTCTTTGGTGAAACAATTCATTAATATAACCTGGTGTAATTGTATTTGCAACTTTATACATGAATTTTGCCTTCCGTACAAATATTCTTTCATACACGTTCAATATTTTAAGTTCTTGCATGCTTTGGATAGTATTTTCAACATTATAATCAAGTATTATTTTAATAACTCTTTTTTGTAGTTGAAACAGTCGTAATAGATTATTTTGTGATGAACATCCCCAAATTAGATTGCAATAATCAATGTGTGGTTGAATATATGTCTTATAAAATTGGATCCTGTGTTCTAGAGTCAGAAAGTGTTTAATTCTTGATAGCAGCCAGATGTTAGATTTAATTTTCTTACATACTTTATCAACATGAATAGACCAACTTAAGTTATTATCAACCCATACACCTAAAATTTTGTCATTCATGATCATGCCTAGTTCCTCATTATTGTATTTCAAACTAAGCTCATGTTTGTTTAGACATGTTCGCTCTTGATGTGTTGTAATTAGCATTACTTTTGTTTTAGCAGAGTTTATGACCATTCCATTGTTCTTACACCATACATTAAGATTACATAAAGCTTTTTGAAGATTATTTTCAATTGCAACTTCTGATTTATTGATATCATATAGTGTAGTGTCATCAGCATATAGATCTGTACTAACATCATGGGTGTATAGAGGTAAGTCATTAATAAAGAGGAGAAATAGCAAAGGACCTAAAATAGACCCTTGAGGAACACCATTTACAACATTTTCATAGTTAGATGTAACATTATTTAATGATGTTTTCTGTTTGCGATCATAAATGTATGACGTTATCCATTGCATTGCACTAGTTGATAGTTTATAGAGTTCTAGCTTTTTAATTAAGAGTTTATGATCCACCAAGTCGAAGGCTTTTTTGAAATCAACCATGACAACTCCTATTAGCTTATTATTATTAATAGCATCTAACCATTTGTCAATCATTCCTATTAATGCAGTTTCGCAGGAGTGATTTGGTCTAAAACCAGATTGTGTTTTATGAATTAAGTTTAGATAATATTGGCAAAATAGATATTGGTCGATAATTGTTCAAGTCAAATTTTGAACCATTTTTATGAAGTGGGCTAACTTTTGCTTCCTTCCATTTATCCGGAAAGACTGATTGTTTAATACTCAGATTGCATATGTACATGAGGCTATCCGCTATTTGTGCTGCTGATATTTTGAGTAAACGGGGTCCAATATTGTCACAGCCAGTGGCTTTCGTCACATCAATGTTTTTTAAAAAGTGTTCAATCTTGTTTTGCGTCATATTTGGTATTGAAAACTCTGTATCTTTGGGTAGCTTATCATTACAAAATGCTTTAAGTGGCTGGAAATCGGAATGTGTTATTGGTCCCCTTTTATGGTAGAGGCGACGGATACGAAAAAGAAAAATTATTAAATTCATTTGCAATACTTTCTGTATCACTAACTTCCTTATTATCGATTGTGATTGAGGTTATATTGTTATTGGCTTTTTTTTTTTTACTTGCACCTATTTCTTTAAATAGTTTCCACACACTTGATGGCTTGTTATTATTTTCTTCAATTAATGTCCTGTATTGTTCTTTTTTAGATTTTTTAATAAGGTTTGTAACTTTATTTCGCCATTGTTTGAATTGTGTTTCATTATTTACTGATTTAAATCTATCTCGCGTCTTCATAGCATCTATTATGTCCGGAGTGAGCCATTTTGGTTGCTGTTTGTTTTTAACCCGTTGTGTTTTTAGAGGAAGATGCTTATCAACAGTTTCTAGAAAGAGAGAACACCATGTATCAAGTACATCATTTGTATCATCAAATACTTTAATAACATCCCATGCTGTAATTTGAAGATCTGTTATGAAATTATGCTCGTTGAAGTGCTTAAAAGACCTGTATGTTATAGTGTGATGTGAATCTTTTGGCAAATGAGAGTTTATTTTTCGTGTAAGAAATATAGGAAAATGATCACTTAGGCCAATTTTGGGAACAGCTACTGAGGATATGTTATCTGGTATATTACAATATATATTATCAATTAGTGTATTTGACATATTTGCTTGTCTAGTTGGTTCACATACTTGTTGGAAGAGTCCAAATTGTTCCATATATTCAAGCCAGGGCTTACTAATGTGTTTCATTTGATAAATCACGGTTAAAGTCACCTAAGACATATAATTCTTTTTCGTTTCGTAAGACGTTTTCAAACTGTGTTTCAAACATTTCATTCCAATGTATAGTCTCATTAGGGTGTCTGTATATATTACCTACTAGGAAACTTTTACTGTTTGGGGGGCAAATTTCAAGCCATATGCATTCCATATTGTTTATTTCTAAATCTTTTCTACGCTTACAGTTTATTCCATTTTTTACGTAGACAATGAGGCCGCCACCTTGTTCTTTTCGTTCACTTGTTAAAGTCCTATCTTTCCTGAATATTTGGTAATTATTTATTTCAAAAGTACTATTTGGATGTATAGCTCTTAATTTTGTCTCACTTAGTCTAGAATATGAATATCGTTTTCATTAGAATTCAACATTATGTTAACTTGATCAAACTTATTTTGTATTCCTTGAATATTTATATGCCCTATGTGTAAACCCTTTGAGTTCAGTCCTAGAGAATACAGATTTTGTCCTATGGCATTATCATTATTATTATCATTTTCGTTTGATTTGTTATGTATTAAGTTTTTATCTATAAATGTATTTTCAAATATTGTTGAATCAGTACTATCTATTAATGTGTTATTGTGATATGCATCTGCTGTTGATAGACTACCAGTTTCACAAGAAATATCTACAACAGAAACCTGATCATGCTGATCACACACAGTGTCTGTTTCATATAGTTCATTTGCACCTTCATTAGGCATGAGTAAAGTTTGTGATGATACGTCATGTTCACATCCACATTCATTGCATTCTTCACATATATTTGTCAATAAGTTGAAACGATTGTATATGCATATATATTGATCAGAAGTGTTCACTGTTTGTCTGTTCAAATGGGCATCTTTGCCATTATCCTACTTATTCCAACACACAGAAGTTTTGTGGCCATACAAATTACAATCAAAACACAGAAGTTGTCTGACGTGTTTGCAATCGTCTGTTGTGTGATTTGTCAGTCCGCATTTCATGCATCGTTGCAGTAAATGTCTTTCTTCATTTTCATCAACGTGGTAGCGACTGCCATGGTGGGGTGGGTCTTGTCTATACGGTACGTGGGAATCCTGCGAAATGTGTCGGTCGTATTCGTTGGGCTGGTGATGGGAGTATTGGTTGCTGCCTCGTAGTTCGGAAAATGGGACATGTCTGGGCTTATATTGCTGATACGAGTGACGTGACCCGGAGCTGTTGTTTGTCTGGAGCCTGTCTTGTTTGGATAGGTGAACACAGTAACGAAAATCTGACACAATCGGTACTGCACTGTGTATAGTGTCTAGAAGTCGTTTGGTACCCGAATGGGAGAGATGTATCCAGTCACGAAGGCCGTAGTATATTTCTGTCGTATTTCATCTGTTTGATTGTCGAAAAACGCATTGTATATATCAATGAATATGGCACCTTGATATTTTGCGAGTACTTTAATTCTCTCATTGATTTCTGCTGTTTCGGCATCACCTCGTGGGGCTGAGCTGCAGACATAGACGATGCAGTCTGTATTTTTGCTGTATACATATTTCAGCAAGTCATCATACTGAATTTCAAAGTCTTTGCTGTCTGTTGCACAGGATGCATCATTCCCACCAACATATATAATGATGTTCGTAAACTGCGTTATGTCAAATAGTTTAATTTTTTCCTTGATTATAGCGATAGTTGCGCCTGGAAATGACTGGCAGTGAACATTATCATTTAGTCCCCTTTTATTGACTCCAGATAGAAGAGAATCTCCAATTAATAGAGTTTTATCTGGTTTGCTTTTTTGATGCTCTTTCGCGGGTCTGCTTGTTGTTTTATTTACAGCAGATGTTGTATTGAATAGAGGTACTTCTTGTGACTCGTTTTCTGCATGTTGTGGTGTAGTGTCAGTTTGTTTTTTGAATGTCTGAGATGACGATTCGTCTGTGGGAGATCGAGTTCTGCCTGGGATTATACTCATGTCAGCTGATGTTTCATCCAGAGTCAGGTAATGTGACGGATTATAATTTGAGTTGTCGGATATGTTATGAATCGTCAATTCCTGTACAGTTTTTGAAGGAGGTGGGATAGGTGCCTGTTTGGAAATCAATTCTGATAACTTAAGAGTCTAATTTTCCAACTTGTCCTTGAAGGGAGATTATAATTTCCATCACTGATGAAATTTGCTGTTTCAGGTCCGATATTTGAGTACTTGCGATTTCTGTTTGTGATGATGGTTGTTTCTGAACCGGGGATAGTGATGGTGTCTCAGCCACATTTGCATAATTTCCATTGATAAATGGGGTGCTAGCTTCGTTGCTACTTCGCAGTTGTTGTATATGATCAAGTTGTTTGTTTGTCTCCATTTCATATTGTTTATACACTTTGGTAGCAAGTCTTAGAAATGTGCTCTCTCTCCACAGCTTGTGGCCTGGTCCTGTTAGTAGCACAGATGTATCGGTGTCGTTTACAAATATCACACACTTCTTTTGTTGAATGTGCGTTGTATAAGTAACCTGCTCTTTTTTAGACTTTGGTGTGAATTCTTTTTCAAAGTTAGAACGAAACACATTAAATAGTTCCCTTGATGCGAAGAGAATTTTCACTCTGTCGTTGGCTGGATGCATGACATTGTAGAATATGCCATTGAATCTATCCTCTATATCATCCTGCATTTGTTTGGATCTGTTTGGTGTTACAAAGCCGGAGAATGAGGTACTTGAGAGGCTGTCGGCGCTGACATCATACAGATGTTGTCCATTTTCATTGTGAGAAAGTATCGACATTGGTTCCTGAGTGTTAGAAATTAGGCTATCTTCTAGGCTAGAATGTTGTGCGTGTACCTGGGGTAGAATCGACACTGATTCCTGGGTCGCTGTCAGTTGGTCGTCACTGAGTTGTAGTAGGAGGGAGACTGATTCTTGAGTAGCTGACATCGTGAATGATATGTCGTCTTCAACTATGTTGGTCATGGTGCTGGTTCTGGTGCACTTTCTCTTTGTATTTCTCTTTGTATTTATTTTCATGAATATATCAACTCTCACTTAGCACATTTTCACTAAACTTAAAATTTCCGCTTAGCACATTTCACTATTTAAACTTTCCCTTAGCAAATTTTCACTTTAAAACTTTGGAACAACACATTAATAATACATCCTTTAAGTAGACACCCTTGATTATGAAGCTGTGAAAGTTTGGTGGTCCTAGGTGGTACAGTAACAAAGAAATGGACTCAAACACGAAAACTTAACATTGATTGTGGACGCCGCCCGCCACCCGCCCGGCTTTCGCCAATCCAATAGCCTGGATTTTTTAAAAAAAAACCTGGCTAATAATAAAATTACTCATATAAGGGGTATAACCAGATTCAACCCTCACATACAAGAAGCAAAGTATCTGAGGGTCAAACCAGGTCTCTAGTTGGGATTCCGGTAAGGATGAATCCTAATCGTTAAATTACCGATACCCGTCGCATGCTCCCAACCAACAACCACGGTCTCTGGAGCAGGAACATTTTGTAAGATACAATGAAGCAATATGTAATTTGTGCGCAGTGTAGCTCCGATCAAATAGTGCACTCCTGATAACGCTCTATATTGCTTGTTAGAAACATGACATGTGTTTATTGATGAAACGGCAGATTCTGATCAGATTGTGCGGATGCACAGGCCGATCTGGATCTACACTGGGCACAAAAACCATAAGTCCCATTTCTCCAATCAGTCATCATTCTTCCTAGATAAAAGGGGCCAAAAGGGGCCTTACAATGTTGAAGACCCCCCTCACCACCACGCCCATCCCGCCCACCATGCAGGGAAGACATTGGAGAATGCGTTGAAAATGTCACATTATGGACTGTTGTGATCGATATACGAGACACGCCATGTGATTTTGTACCTAAGAACACGTGTGATATTTCATGAAATATATTTACAGAAAATGTGGCTGTAAAACCCATAAGCCCCATTTCTCCAGTCACAGCCATAAATAAGTGCATTACTAATATTCTATCATCAACAGCTATACTGCCACTTGATTGATTGAATGGTTGGTTGGTTGGTTTTGTTGGTTGGTTGGTTGGTTGATTGGTTGATTGATTGATTGATTGACTAACTAGTTGATGGATTGATTGACCTGGACCATATTCTACATTCTGACAAAGTTTTGCTCTATATGTTTATACACGAGTAGGTGGCATAAATGAACTTTATTGTCCATTTACGGATGTCATTTACTGACAGATTGTGCGACTAATTGATCTATTGGGCATCACACATTTTGATCAGCCTTGATCAACAAACAGCTGATGTAAATGAAGGCTTACTGGACTTTTAACATTTGAATAACAAATTTGTCCTGCTATTCCGTATGCGCATTAAGGTGTCTCCAACAGTCGATATTGATTTGGCCTGGGCAACAACTCGAGAGTTATTTTAGCTATATGTCACTTGCTATGACAAAACGGGGATTACCAAGGTATCGAAAAAGTGAAGCCCCAGGTCATTTTGACACAGATAATACAGTCAGAATTTGGTACAGCGGCACACGTTACAGCGGCATATTCGCCTCCCGGCACAATAAGCCACCAAACCAATCGGCAATTAACTGCTCGATATACTGGCAAATTCGGCTTCCGGCACCGGCAGAGAATTCCTGCAAACGAATAGACAGTTTAAGTCTTATTTAATGTGCGTTATAACGGCGCCAGTACACGGCGTCGCTGGCACCAGCGCTGTGACCCAGCTCTGTTATCCGGCATTACGAGCCGGAAACCGATATTCGGGAACCAGTCACTGACCATATCTAAACAATTTCACAGCTGATTAACCCCGACCTGCTGTCATAAATCGCAGCAATTAACAACGTGTCAGTACCTTGTCACCTGCTGTGATATACTATTTGGCAAACATCAATTAAGAAAAGAAATGAACAGTTAGCAACTAAATTTACAAGCCGACGCCAGACAGGGCATGGCAACCGCTATTCGTTTCTTCGAACATAATTCTGCTACCGGCGCTGAACATTTGGATGCTTTGTGGAAAGCAATGCGCACATTGGACAGTGTTGGTGTTGGCAAACAGAAACTAATGGAGAACTTCTTTACACGAGTGTGAACATTGTAGTTTACAAACAAATCCAGCATGGACCGATAGATTGTAAATAAAAAAATATCATAATGGTGAACGATTTAAATAATTATCGTGTAACATTGCCTCTGGGGCGAGTTCAGATTGGGACGAATCGTCATGTAAATATTTAAAGGGAAACCACTCTACATGTTTTTGTTTTGTATTTTTATAAATTTTAGCATGTAAATTAAAACAAACTGTTTATTAAAATCTGCGTTTCTTTTCTACATGCACATGTTTGCGAATTGCTAACACTAAAGAAACAATTTCACAGATAATCCGCGCGTCTACGTAATTACCAATTAACAAGAGGTTCGCCTGCAACCTTGACCTTGTCAAATACTGGATTAGCTTTGAATGTTGCTTGTTTCATTGATATAAATGTGTATACATATGCATTGCTTTATCAATGTGGTGACAAATAAGTATATATCTCGCTGATAATGACGAATTATGCTAATGTAAAATGACAGCAAATAGCGTCGCTACAATGCGTGGTTACCAATTACTGACAGGTTCCAATTACCGGAATTATCACGACAGTCTGATAGCAAGGAGAAAATCGCCGATTCTTTATACCGAAAGATTCGTTATAACGGCAGATTCATCTCTGACGAACTATGCCGCTGTATGTGTAGATCAGGATCAGCCTGTGTATCTGCACAGTCTGATCAGGATCTGCAAGCTGATTAATTGTGAATGGAGTTTTATAATCAACTTCAATTCAATAACTATGTCGTATACAGGCTTGATTTGATTTGCAGCAAAGGTCTGTTGCATTCACATGCTCTGCAACCTCATACTAGAAATCAAAGGATTGAACGTCCTGAAATTCTCCACAGTATGTGTTTGTGGATGATACATAGACTAATAATTAATCTAGAGTGGAAAGTATTTTGCGAAAAATAAGCGCAGGAATTTTACAGCAGCAACAACAACAATATATTTTAGGAAAACCGCAAGATTGTATTCATGCACCGAACCATGGAGTTACGAATTGTGAATAATAGACTATGGCGGTTAATCGTCCCACCCTTAGACTATGGAAACATTTGCAATAACATAACTTTAGCACACAAAAAAAGCAAACAAAACATTTATCACACTGAAAAAGTGATCAAGCTAAGTTGTTATAACTATTTTTTTATGGTGCAAGACCTGTGTTTTTAAAAGGTTCAACCCGCAAAATGTGTGTTGCGACCGACATTAGCTCATTTGCATAAAAGCTGGAAGACCTCAAATTTGGATGTTGGTTGTATAATTCTTCGCTTGAGCGCTTGAATAAAAATATCTGTGTTTCATATATTGTATGGAACAGAGTACATTTTAATTTTGTCGTTGGAACAGTCAGTGGCAATCACAGCTGCTGTACCGGTTTATCTACACCCGCTACTAGAAACATTAACCCATTACATGCAGAATACACCTTTACGGGTATGAACATTTTTAAATATTATATTTTTATTGTTACTAAATGAAAGTATATGTTGTGACCACTCATTTGATGAGACCGTTCAAATGGTCGCGACATATACTTCTATGCAAATTTAAAGAAAATATTGATGATTTACCTCAATCAAAATGGCATATCCTCAGCATGAAATGGGTTAATATTCAAGTTTCGGTATTGGGTTGCATAGGGTTAACTGGTGCATTTTAATATTGCAGTTATAGTAGACAACGAAACCGCTATCCTGGCTTAGCCTATGCCAACCGATACCAGAAGCACAAAGTGTGGTTTGTTAAGAACAGGCTTTAATCGAAGAACACTAATACAGATCCAACCATTTGTGAAATAGCACTTAAACGGATCTACGAAGTAATTTATGAGCATCTGGCATGCAAGTGCATTGCAGGGTTAGATCAGAGATATGCAAAAAGTTCTTGCATATTGTAGTGTTTGTTTTAGAACGAAGGAATTGCCTCTGTAGAGTTCACACAATGTCAAATGGGCTCGGAGTTCCTATTAACCGATTTCTTGAAATTTAGCTGAAAGAAAACCTTTTTCTTATTTCTCGGTGAGAGTGTTAAAAGTCACAGCCATATATAAAGAGATCATTGCAAACACTGTATGTAGATCCAGAACACTGAACAGCAAACTCTATTGATGGAAAAGCTGTCTGCATCAATCATTCTGTCCATGTAAATTTAGACAACTACTTCCGATATAATTATGCAAAAATGAACCAAGCTGAAAGCCAATAAACACAATTATGTCCCTAATATAGACAAACTTATTAAATAAATGTTACAAGAAAAGTAATTATGAAATAACTGTTTACTGTGTTATTGCATACAATTTAAACAATGTTGTTTAAATGGTATGCATTAACACACACAGTGTTAACAGTGATATGAAAAATGAAGATTCATATCCTAAACCCCTATTTGTCGTCGTGTCTCCTTAACCCTTACACCTTACAGTCACAATGCACATTTACGGGTATGAAACTTTTTACATATTTTATTTTTGTTTTTCTTATTTCTCAGTTAAAGTATATGTTGTGACCACTCGACGAGACGGTTCAAATAGTGGTCACGACATACTTATAAGCACATAGAAATAAAATATTTAGGATTTTCTACAAACAAAATGGCGTATCCTTTATTCCTGCATTTTAAGGGTTCAATACATTGTATTGCATGTTTCCAAGCAAATATGTGGTTGTGACTGGAGAAATGGAGCTGATGGGCTTGGCAACCAGTGTAAATCCAGATCAGCCTGTTCATCCGCACAATCTGATCAGGATCTGCACTGTTCACATCAATTCCATCAATGAAACACCTGGCATGCTTTTACCAAACAATATAGATGTAGATCGTTATTAAATTACGGGAGTGGGCTATTTGCAATTGATCAGGAGTGACACCCATTTCTCCAGTCACGGCCATATATTACAAGGCAAGCAAAAGAAGTTGGTTGATCTTAAAGAGATTGCAGCCCACAATTATGTTTTTGTAGAGATTAAACAGTGTTTGTAATAATTACCTGCAACATGTCACCTGTGCACATAGAAAATAGCTGATTCATACAATTTCCTGGTTACATCGATAGCCTTCGAGACACATTTGAAGATGACAGATTGTCTTCAAACTCGTAGCGTGTCAGCTCTGTAATGTGTGTTTCTAAATGATGCAGAATGGAATGAACCATTTCCATGACAAAGATACAAACAAAATCTGACTAAAGTTCTTTTTTTCATTTGAGTGGTAACAATATAAACTTTCATTGAGAAATGAAGAAAATAGAAGAAAACAAGAGGGCCATGATGGCCCTAATTCGCTCACCTGACTCCATGAACACCAGAGAAGAATGTGACATTGAGTTCATGTGTTTTAAAAAAATTGTGCTATTTTTAGATGGCGGTCATCTTGGATTAAGCGATGACTCTAATTTTACCAAATCTGAAAATGCTTCACCCAAGGATCTTAACTTCCTATGAAGTTTGGCCAGCATCGGCCATGTGGTTCCTGAGAAAAAGACGTTCAAAATCTTGAGTAAATGGACCTATTGGTGGCCATCATGGATGACATAATAATCCGATTCCGACAAATATTGCACCAGAGCAATCGCCTCATCGATACCTTCAATTTGATATATGGCATGAGCATATTCGGTCAAAAATAAAATTTGACCCCAATTTGACCCCACGGGCCACGCCCATTTTTGAACCCGGGGTCACCATTTTAACAACATTGAAAGAGCAATGTATGTCGATCATTCCTACCAACTTTCGTCGAAATCCGACTAGCGGTTCATGAGAAGAAGATTTTTTAAGAATTTATGCTATTTTTAGATGGCGGCCATCTTGGATTAGCGATGACCTCAATTTTAACAAATCTGAAAAGGCTTCACCCATGGACCAGGTGAGCTAAAAATGTAAATTAAGATACAGTCAGAATTCGTTACAACGGCATAGTTCGTCAGAGATGAATCTGCCGTTATAACGAATATGCCGGTATAAAGAATTGGCGATTTTCTCCTCGCTATCAGACTGTCGTGATAATTCCGGTAATTGGAACATGTCGGTAATTGGTAACCACACATTGTATCGACGCTATTTGCTGTCATTTTACATTAGCATTATCGGCGAGATATATACTTATTTGTCACCACATTGATAAAGCAATGCATATATACAAATTTATATCAAGGAAACCAACAACATTCAAAGCTAATCCGGCATTTGACAAAGTCTAGGTTGCAGGCGAACCTGTTGTTAATTGTAGAGCGCGTGGTGAATACCGGATTATCTGTGAAATTGTTTCTTTATCATGTTTATTTTTAGCAATTCGCAAACATGTGTGCATATAAAAAAGAAACACAGTTTGTTTTAATTTACATGCTAAAATTTATAAAAATACAAAGCAAAAACATGTAGAGTGGTTTCCCTTTAAATATTTACATGACAATTCTGAACTCGCCCCAGAGGCAAAGTTACACGATAATTATTTAAATTGTTCACGATTATGATATTTTTTTATTTACAATCTACCGGTCCTTGCTGGATTTAATCACTTGTAAATTTAGTTGCTAACTGTTCATTTCTTAATTGATGTTTGCAAAATAGTACATCACAGCAAGTGACAAGGTACCGACACGTTAATTGCCGCGATTTGTGACAGCAGGTCGGGGTTAATCAGCCGTGAAATTGTTTAGATATGGTCAGTGACTGGTTCCCGAATATTGATTTCCGGCACGTAATGCCGGATAACAGAGCTGGTACCAGCGACGCCGGGTACCGGCGCCGTTATGACGCACATTATATGGTCAGTGACTGGTTTCTGAATATCGGTTTCCGGCACGTAATGCCGGATAACAGAGCTGGGTCACAGCGCTGGTATCAGCGACGCCGGGTACCGGCGCCGTTATAACGCACATTAAACAAGACTTAAACTGTGAATTCGTTTGCGGGAATTCCCTGCCGGTGCCGGAAGCCGAATTTGCCGGTATATCGAGCAGATTAAAGAGCATGCCGATTGGTTTGGCCGCTTATTGTGCCGGGAGGCGAATATGCCGCTGTAACGTGTGCCGCTGTAACAAATTCTGACTGTACCTGTAAATGGGCATTTCATAAGAAATGTCAACATTCTTAAGAAACTAGTAAATGAGTTTAATAAATATCATATTAAATCGGAACAAACGTCAGATTCTATTTATTACATAAGTCCTACTCATGTAAAGTGTTTCCTGCATCATCACATTTGCATATTTATTACACTACTCTATTATGATTTCTAATACATTTCTGTAATTCGGGCGCCGGAAACGAAGTGTCGTCTGCTGCCGTTTAATATTTTGTCTTTATTCTCAATAAAAACATGGTTTTGCAGCACTTTAGAATAAGTGCTGCCAAACTATGTTTTTATTGATACCAAGAGTGCCGCAAGTCACAAACTACGCCCGTCGAAAATGGGCCAGACAGCGAAGATGCAGAAATGTGAAGCTGTCACCAAGGCAAGAAACATTAATGATAATTTGAAAATCTACAGCATTTTTTCTTCCTCTTGTTGTGATAATCAGGTATACTAATTTAGGTAGAGATGTGTAAAGTAGAAATTATATAGAATTGGATACAAAAAATGTAGAAAAATTGGCTGACTTAAAAATGTGATATGTTAAAAAAGATTTTTTCGCCATAAAAACACCAAGGTGCACATCTTCAATATGTGTAGAAGACGTGTGTATAGTTTCAGATTGAATGACAGAACAGTTTCAGAGAAATTGTGTACACAAAATCTGTACCCTGTATAGAATTGCATAAAAAGATGTAGAAAATATTTTGGTTAAAAAATATTTTTTCGGCATAAAAACACCAAGGTGACATCTTGAATATGTGTAGAAAATGTGTGTATAGTTTCAGATCGAATGACTGAACGGTTTCTGAGGAGTTGTGTACACAAACTCTGTACCTTGTATAGAATTGAATACAAAAATTTAGAAAAAATGCCTAAGTTAAAAAGGTTATATTTTTGTTAAAAATATATTTTTCGCCATAAAACACCAAGGTGCACATCTTCAATATGTGTAGAAGACATGTGTAGTTTCACATCGATTGACTGAACGGTTTCAGAGGAGTTGTGTACACAAACTCTGTACCCTATATAGAATTGTATACAAAAATGTAGAAAAAATGGCTCAGTTAAAAAGGTAATATTTTTGTTAAAAATATTTTTTCAACATCAAAACACCAAGGTGCTCATCTTCAATATGTGTAGAAGACTTGTGTATAGTTTCAGATCGATTGTCTGAACGGTTTCAGAGGAGTTGTGTACACAAACTCGTACTCTGTATAGAATTGAATACAAATATGTATAAAAATTAAGTTAAAAAGGTGATATTTTTGTTAAAAAATATTTTGTCGGCATAAAAACACCAAGGTGCACATCTTCAATATGTGTAGAAGACGAGTGTATAGTTTCAAATCGATTTACTGAATGGTTTCAGAGGAGTTGTGTACACAAACTCTGTACCCTATATAGAATTGTGTACAAAAATGTAGAAAAAATGGCTAAGTTAAAAAGGTGATATGTTTGTTAATTTTTTTGGCATAAAAACACCAAGGTGCACATCTTCAATATGTGTAGAAGACATGTGTACAGTTTCAGATCGATCGACTGAACGGTTTCAGAGGAGTTCTGAAAAGGCTTCACCCATGGACCATAACTTTTAAGTTTGGCTACCATAATTGGGCCAAGCGGTTCATGTGAAGAAAATGTGAAGAGGCCCAAATGGGCCTGTATCGCTCACCTAAAAACCTCCATAGTGGTCATCTTGATTTCACAAAGACTCTTCACTTACAACTTCAAATGTTCCACAGAATTTGTTGGTACCTTCTGATCTAACATATATTGCGAATGTGCATGTGATTTACTGCTATACCTTCGATTTGATATATAAAATGACCATATTCGGTCAAAAATAAAATTTGACCCCTATTTAACCCCTCGGGCCATGACCATTTTTGACCCAGAGGCCACCATATGAACAAATCTGAATCAGCGTTAACTATCGATCATTCATACAAAGTTTCGTCGAAATTGGCCTGGCGGTTTGTGAGAAGAAGATTTTTTGACAATTTGACCTACTTTTCAATGGCGGACATCTTGGATTTGGTGATGACCTCCATTTTGACAAAAAAATGAACAGGCTTCACCAACAAACCATTTCAGTTAAGTTTGGTCAATATCGGCCAAGCAGTTCACAAGAAGAAGTCCTTTGAAATATTTAGTAAAAGAACAACCTTTTGACCTGTCGGTGGCCATCTTGGATGACGTAATCATCTGATTTTGGCAAAACATGCTCCAGAGTGATCGTCTCGTCGATACCTTGGATTGGATATATTATATGACCATATTCGGTCAAAAATATAATTTGACCCCTAGTTGACCCCTCGGGCCACGCCCATTTTTGATCTAGGTGCCACCATATGAACAAATCTGAAACAGCATTAAATATCAATCATTCACACCAAGTTTCGTCGAAATCAGCCTGGAGGTTTGTGAGAAGAAGATTTGTTTGACAATTTGACCTACTTTTCATCGGCGGACATCTTGGATTGGGTGATGACCTCCATTTTAACAAAAATGGACAGGCTTCACCCACAGACCATTACAGTTAAGTTTGGCCAATATCGGCCAAGCAGTTCACAAGAAAAAGACGTTTGAAATCTTTAGTAAAAGAATGACCTTTTGAACTATCAGTGGCCATCTTGGATGACGTAATCATCTGATTTAGACAAAAAATTCTCCAGAGTGATCGTCTCGTCAATACCTTCGATTTGATATATTATATGACTATATTCGGTTAAAAATAAAATTTACCCCTATTTGACCCCTCGGGCGACGCCCATTTTTGACCCAGGGGCCACCATATGAACAAATCTGAAACAGCGCTAACTATCGATCATTCATACCCAGTATCGTCGAAATCGGCCTGGCGGTTCGTGAGAAGAAGATTTTTTAAGAATTTGACCTACTTCTCAACGGCGGCCATCTTGGATTTGGTGATGACCTCCATTTTAACAAAAATGAACAGGCTTCAACCACAGACCATTACAGTTAAGTTTGGCCAATATCGGCCAAGCAGTTTACAAGAAAAAGACGTTTGAAATCTTTAGTAAAAGAATGACCATTTGAACTATCGGTGGCCATCTTGGATGACGTAATCATATGATTTAGACAAAAAATGTTCCAGAGTGATTGTCTCGTCAATACCTTCGATTTGATATATTACATGACTATATTCGGTTAAAAATAAAATTTGACCCCTATTTGACCCCTCGGTTGACGCCCATTTTTGACCCACGGGCCACCATATGAACAAATCTGAAACAGCGCTAACTATCGATCATTCATACCAAGTATCGTCGAAATCGGCCTGGCGGTTCGTGAGAAGAAGATTTTTTAAGAATTTGACCTACTTTTCCATGGCGGCCCTCTTGGATTGTCGATGACCTCCATTTTAACAAATCTGAAATGGCATCACCCATATATCATCCCTGTGAAGTTTAACCAATATCGGCTCAGCAGTTCGGGAGAAGAAGATGATTGAAAATGTTCACAGACGGACGGACGGACGGACGGAACACAGACGGACGGAAGGACGGACGGACCGACGGACGACGGACGACGGATACTTTGCCATAACAATAGCTCACATGAGCTTTGCTCAGGTGAGCTAATAAAAGAAGTGAGCTAATAAAAGAACGACCTTTTGACCTTTCGACGACCATCTTGGATGACATAACCATCAGATTTCGACAAAAAAATGCACCAGATGATCGCCTCGTTGATACCTTCGATTTGATATATGACACGACCATATTCAAATAAAATTTGACCCCAATTTGACCCCACGGACTACGCCCATTTTTGACCCCGGGGTCACCATTTTAACAACTTTGAAAGAGCATTGTACATCGATCATTCCTACCAAGTTTCGTCGAAATCCGGCTGGCGGCTCATGAGAAGATTTTTTAAGAATTTGTGCTATTTTTAGATGGCAGCCATCTTGGATTACGTAATGACGTCATTTTAACAATTTTGTAATCCCCCTACCTAAGGACCATGACCATGAAGTTTGGTGACTATAGGCCCAATGGTTACCGAGGAGAAGACGTTTCAAAATGTTCACGGACGGACGACGGACACATTGCGGTAATAATAGCTCACATGAGCTTCGCTCAGGTGAGCTAAAAAAAAATCAGCAGACGACAAATTTAATTCAGCAGTGTAAGGGTTAAATAATATCAGAGGACAAATAAAATTGCACCTGTAATAAGGACGATTCCAATTTCTAACATAATTGCAAGCCTAAATGTCAAGATTTTTGTTTGCGCCACACATACTGATTGATCCTGTACAAGGGCCGACTGTGTGGGCGTAAGTCGCTTGTCACTTCCAGAGTTTGCGGTAATAAGCTGCTTCCTGGACACTAAGTCTATGTTATTATCATGCTGTTAACCCATTTCTTTCAGAAGGCATTACTGTACCTAACAACTTTAATTCATTTCCTAGTTTATTAACATCGCATAAATTTGTCCGTTTCAATCGTTCGTTCGATCACACGTACACACGCACGCACAGATTAAACGCACAACACACACACACAGCACAGATGTGCAGGCTGATCTGGATCTCCACTGATTGCAAATGTCATAGGCCCCATTTCTCTAGTCACAACCACAATGTGAACCTTCCATGGTCCGATACCTGACGTCAGCCAACACCACACATGAGACACGCCATGTGATTTTGTACCTTCGGACATCTGTTTAATTTCATTAAATACGTTTACAAAATTTACATTTTCATAAATAAAGTTAAAAGTTGACAAAACTTTCAGAGTACATGCATGTACTCTGAAAATGTTGTTAACTGTTGACGCCATTTACGGTAAATTTCGATAAGTTACGCAGATGTCCAAAGGTACAAGATCACTTGGCGTGTCTGATAATCACAACAGATGAGTTGCCAATTTGCACACTCGCTAAATGCAGTCACATCTATTAGCATCTGTACAAATTACACAATATTGTCTCGAAATATCGCATGCACTGACAGAGAGGCCTGTGACACATGACTTTCTGTTATGACAACATGCTCATAAATATTCTTGGCAAATGTCAGGGTGTCGTGTCATCTATCCATTCTGTCGCATCTACCATTATTGACTTATCAAGACTTCCAGACCACATATTCCTACACTGATAAAACAAGTTCATTTATTATTTGGCCACAACAACATTTATTTATTTAATGGTATTTAGTGGCCTGTCAACAGCTACGGTCATTTTAGGCCTGTTACAATGGGGTCAATCCCCTATTTCACCTTTGGGATGGGGGAGAATCCCAAAATCAGAACTGAATATTTACACGAAACATATATACATTGTATTCAGCCCTGAAATTAGACTAACCTGATCTGGTGCCAGGTCTTCACCACATTAGAATCATTTTTAGCCCCACTGCATAAAAGCAATAGGATTAGCACTAATCTTACTATTTTTATAATGGTATAACCGCATTCAACTCTCAAGTTACACGAAAGCCAACAATATAATGTAGCTGAAGGCCAAACCAGGGATGATCGGGATCACAGTAAGGATAAATCCGATCATTAAATTCACCCTTCGCATGCACGCGACCTGCCACCCATGACCAGTAGCCTATTTCACCAACATTGCAAAGATACTTTTCTAGCAAAGTATACTTTGAGGGAGTAATCAATTATTTTTCCTGAAATGCATTATTTCATATAGAACTAATGACTGCATATATTTGATGATTAAAAGTATGCAGAATTATTATACTGAATTTATTACATTATCACAGCCAAAATTGATAATGTAATAAATTCAGTATAATAAAAATTAATAAATTTATCCTAAAATTGAAAATTTCTCCCTCAAAGTATACTTTGCTAGAAAAGTATACTTTGCAATTTTGATGAAATCGGCTACAGAAGAACAGCGATGACACGTTTCCATGCCTTGTAAGTGAACAATAGTATTGTTAGTGACATGCCCTCCATCTACTCAGTGATTCTTATTATACAGACAAGGCCAGAGACAATTATTTGCAGAAGCTCAACTAACCTGAAATTTATGGCTGTCACGCAGGGCGACTTACGTCACAGCCAGAAAATTTGGGTTACTTCTCAACATTACCGGCCACTAAATTAAATTGTTAAATTATTTTATTTGCATATATTTATTATAAAGATAAAAAAAATATAGAAATTACTGTTTTTTCGCTAGAGTTACACCAATTTCAACAAAAATAAAATAAAAGTCACCAGCCCGCCTTATTTTATTACAAAATTTGGAGTAGAATCTACAAATTAATGTTTAACGATGATTTCATGCTGAGGATACACCATTATGTTTGCGAAAATTCCTAAATATTATCCTTTTATGCACTCAGAAGTATATGTCGCTACCACCATTTAAAGCGTCTCGTCGAGACGGTTCAAATGAGTGGTAACAAAAACACTGTCATTAAAAAAAAATAACAAGAATAAACTAGAAATTATGTTTGTAAAACAGAGATTGTGTGCACAAAAAAAAAGAAAACCATAAATTTACACAAATTTCAAAGTCATTTGAAAAAGTCTTACAAAGTTTTTGACGTAAAAAAGGGCTAAGTGTTTCAGCACCATTTTGATGGTGACAAAGGTCAAGGTCATGTTATTGGTTGTGTCCAACTATTAAAGCAATCATTCAAGTAATATTGAAGATATTACATGATGGAGAAACTCTTACAAACTTTTCAACAAAATGGCTAAATGTTTCAGCGACATTTCGAAGGTGACAACGGTCAAGGTCATGTTAATGTGGCGCGAGTGTGTGACAAATGTTCAGTTGATTCAAGTGTCCAAGTATCGAAGCAATCCTTCACGTAATATTGAAGATATTACACGTTGGAGAAACTTTTACAAACTGTTGACGCATAGGGGGCATACATATTTAATAAACTTGAAGGTGTATTCTGAAAGGAATGGGTTAACGGCCCAACACATCACATACGGATACAAATCTTGAAATGTTGATGCCATATCTAAGGTGTATTGTAATGCATTGCATAGTGATGACCTTCTCAAACTATCATGAAGTAGACACGTGATTGGTCTATTTGTTGACAACAGAGAAAACAAATATTCAGCTCCACCACATTATATTTGGGAATAGAAAAATATCCCATTTCAGTGGCAACAGCAAACACGAGTGGCAATGCTGACATCCTACACCGTCTTCAGGGTGTGGGATCACGTGGTTTCCGAACCCAATTTTCCCACGTGACGTAATCTTTACAGTAGATTTTCATTAAAATCTTCCTAACAAACGGACGGATTATGATGATTTGTAGTGCACCAAATACATATGGGTGCAATATTTACAAAGAATCGAGTACTGTTTATTTCTAACATTCACATGCTCTAGTTTTTATTTACATTGACGGTAACCGATTCTTCGTCAAAACGACAGAATTATGAGATTAAAGCCGCCTATACAATACAGGGCAACGTGTACCACATTTACTTCGGTATATTTCATAAAAATATGTCATTCCATTAGAAAGATAATAACCCTTAGACTGCTACTCACAACAATTGTTGTCTGCTGTTGCTCTTATATTTTGCCTTATTTCTCAATAAAAAATGGTTTGACAGCACTTCAGAATCATTTCCAATGGAGTGCAGTCAAAGCATGTTTTGTATGATCAAAATGGAAATAGAAAAGAAACAACAGACTACAAACAAATAGCGGTCTAAGAGTTAAAGGAAATCTACTGTAAACACATCTAAAAAAACATGTGATCCCACACCCTGGTGTTATTACATGCACCATTCTGACCATGTCACATGCTATTTGTCCAATAAGATCCCTTACAAGCAGCAGCACCAGATCCCGGACCTGTGTCTATACAACTGTGTTTCCCCCAGGATTAAAAAAGTGGGATGATAAGGCCACAAAAAAGGGCACATTTATTTGCAAAAGGGGCACATTCAGTGTGCAAAATGACAATTTTAATATTGAAAATTAGATCATCATATAAAAGTTAATACCAGTAAAAAAAACAACAGGAGTTTAAAATGTTGGTTGAATAATGATAATGCCTGAAATTGTGCCTGAACGAATTGTAATAATGTACCCAGTATATAAAAAGTTGCATTTAAAAAAGAAATTTGTTTATTTTTCATGTTTTTTGGCCAACAAATTTGGGCATGGTGCCACCAAAATCGTACATAGCGATGCTACAATAGGCTGGGTGAAGCACAAACAACTATGACCCTTTCAACACCACAGGCCTGTATAGCGGCACGGGCAAAAGGTGTAGATGCAAATGAGCCGGCTCGTGATATTTTTGAGAACAAACCCCCACCCCTTTTAATAAATGGACTAGTCTGAAAATCATTTTGTGACAGTTGGATTGGTTGCAAAATGAACATATCACAGTCCATTCCAATTACTTAGGGATGAAAGGGTTAAGAGAACGTACTCAAATATTTTTGTCAACCTCAAGTATTTTCATTAACTGAGCAATGATTATAAAAATTCTGTATGGCTTCAAAGTACTCAACGTTAGGCAGTTTGATTGGCTGAGACTGACCATATAGCTCAGCCTCAACCAATCAAACTGCCTGATTTAAAGAATGTGATTTTAAAACAGAATCATAAAGTCTTACAATCAGTATTCCATGTGAAGCAAAGACTGTGCTGTATGGTACTTGATCATTTAACTGCGACATGCATACCGAATATTATACCCAAACTACAAATCCACAAAATGACGGGGGATTCAAACCGGTTTAGGCATCCAAACACAGACATGTTAGTCACCGATGCTGGGAGTCACGATACGATGGTACAAGACCCAATCGACATGCCCATACATACTTGGTCTTTTTCTTCCCAAAGCCGGGGAGCCGCCAGAATCCGAAGGGTTTTTTGTCCGGTGGACCCGTCCAGGCCGCATCTGCAGCCTTCCTCTCAAAGAACGAGCTCAGTATGGCAATCTTAGAAAACTGGCGGCTCTTTTTCTTCGCCGGCTTAACCGGTTCCGTGATGCGTGGGATTGGCACAAGATGCAGAGCTGATGACGGATTGACCGCGCCTTTACTGTCCCGGCCGATTGGGGTCCGTAGCTTCGCACGACGGTCTAACGTCATACTCGTAGTCAGGGACGTGAAATAATCGGTCGTCGCACCCTCCGACGATGGACTTTCAGGTAGCGACAGCATCTGAGAAAATTTCTGCGGCACAGGAGCTGTCTTGGTCTTCTTAATCTCATGCAGTTTGCTTTAATAATATGACAAATATCGGTTTATATTCATTTGGCCCGTACACATTCGCAATACGCTTTATGTGCATGAACATTTTGAAATATGTTCTTTCCATTTTTCAATGTCTGTATATGTTGTGACCACTCATTTGAACTGTGCCCACGTGACTATTCAAGTCGTGGTCACAAAATATATGACATTGGTGTGTCCTCCGAATTGAAATTGATTAATGGTTATCCCATTGATAAGAACCTGCTTTTAGATGCATGAGCATTTTTAAATATTTTCTATCTTTTATTTTCTCAATTAATATGTATTGGTATATATTGTGACCACTTATTTGAACCACCTGAACAAAATCGATTAGGTGGTTGAAATGATTTGTCACAACATACACATCTGATGAGAAATAATAAAATATTTATCATTAAAGTGGTGTACTCAGGATATAATGGATTAATACAAACTATTGAATAGTCCGAAATACAGATTATATAGATGCATAAATTTGCATTAAACATTAAATGTCAACAATTAATAATATTGTGTTCTCTGAAACGACTACTGTTAACCCTTTCAACGCTAGAGACCTCTTTCCTAGTATTTATAGTGTATATTCTGATCAGGACCTGCACTATTTTGATTTTTGTTTTCAAAATGACCCTCTTAAATTCTGGACAATGGATAGTCTCAAACTTAACATGAAATAGTACATGTCAGTTACTCAGGCGTGAAAGGGTTAAACAAGGACCAACTAACACATACAAATCAAAACTTCGTAGAGCAAATGTAAAACTGCATACCGACAATACAACAATCATTTTATACTGAGCCTGAGCCAAAGTTCCTACACAACACCTGCAAAATCTCTATAGATACCGACACCACACCTTATAGGAATCATGATTTGCCTGGTTTGGCCATCAGGTACGTTTTTATCTTTGGCTCTTTTTTTACCTGGGAGTTGAATTGATTTATTGCCCATTATCTCGATATACCTGCTTATCTCGATATGCGTCCGAGGTCCCGGCCGAATTCCCTATATAGATCATATTTCGGTTATGTCGAGGTGGAAATAGAGTCCCGATAGCATGTTTCCTTCATATTTGTATTCTGATAACTCGATGTGAAAAATAAGCGCCTGATACCGCCAAGTCTGATTCAGAGAGATTATCTCAGGTAAGTTTTCACACGTCTATAGAATTAAAAAACACCGCCTCTAAAATGTGTTAAACGTTGCACAAACATGTTAAATTAATTCACTTAAACAATAATTAACCAAGTAATCAATGTGATATCGGATCACTTTAACATGAAGATAAAATAAACGGCGTGGCAATCAAGTCAATTGAACTCGACATTTCTTAATGCCGATTTTATTCAACTTGGGCCAAATTTGTTTGTGGCCGACGAGTCTAAGTCCGTCATGGTTTGGGGACGAAATGTGGGTCTTGCATTTTGCGATTGAATAATAACATCGTCAGAAAAGACGGCACGCGTTGACATTTAGATGTAACACTTATTCATTGATATGTATTGGGTATGATTTGCAAAACAAATGTTGTGTACCGGAAATTGTGTCATGCATATGCGATATATTTAGTAACAACGCATGCGCATTTCGTTATTAGAAAATGCGCGATTTATGAAAACCCGGAAGTAAAGTATTTACGGTATTTTTTAAGCGATTCAGTTTGGATTTTTTCGAGAATGGTTGCAAAATTTGGCGAATTGTTATCTCGATGTTCGGATATGTCGATATATTTTGCTCAGTGAAGTCAACTTCGAGATAACGAGAATTACCTGTAGTAAAGTAAGATTATTACTGATCCTACTGCTTTGGGAGGGGCCAAGTGATTCTGGTGTGGCGAGGACCTGGCATCAGATCAGGATTATTCTGATTTCAGGGCTGAATATATAGTTTTGTTATTGTATTGTACTTTTGTATATGTACTTGAACATGTACTTGTACATGTAATATATGGGATTTAGTACTAAACCCATTGACCCGGCCTTAAATGACCGTAGCTGTTGATAGGCCATTAGTTCCAACACAACACCTGAAAAATCTCTATAGATACCGACAATACAACAATCATTTTATACTGAGCCTCTATGCTGGAATTTAGTCCCGGGCAAGTCACTATTTTCTGTTAGAACATCCCGCCACAAGCCCGTTTTTTGGAACCGGACTGTCGTAAACTTAATCCCAAAACTGACCACTTTATCGATCGATAACGCCGCGGGCGTCCTGGCGATTCGCAGCTACTGTGTTACACAGTACCTGTGTATCGCAAGAAAGTGATATAACAATCTACAGCGACCCTGATTATATTAATTTAATCGAATTTGACAGGGCTGTACAAATTGGAATGCCTGACGCCCGGGACAAGTCGGATTTAATCTCGGGCAAGTGACTCTATGCTGGAATTTAGTCCTGGGCAAGTCACTATTTTCTGTTAGAACGTCCCGCCACAAGCCCGTTTTTTGGAACCGGACTGTCATAAACTTAATCCCAAAACTGACCACTTTATCGATCGATAACGCCGCGGGCGTCCTGGCGATTCGCAGCTACTGTGTTACACAGTACCTGTGTATCGCAAGAAAGTGATATAGCAATCTACAGCGACCCTGATTATATTAATTTAATCGAATTTGAAAGTAATTAGCGAATTAGCGAAAATATTCTGTGGCGATCGATGGTTATTGATTTATTTTATGTATGTTAACGTTTTCGTCTCACTGCGTCGACAGGCCAAGACACCTAACTTTAGAGAAATAAATGCATGTTCCTTCACGGGGTGGAAATGGAATTTAAGGTTCTTAATTATCGTTTCTACGCGGCATATAAACGAAGGAATATTGAATGGGATGGACATACTATGAAGGTATGTTTGATTCCCATGGCGATATTGGAACCCCAGGGCCGTAGAGGCTGCCTTGGCATTATTTTGGCCTGTTTTGTTTTGTTTTTTTTCCATCAGCTTCATGCATTGAACATCCAATTTTGAGGGTCTAAGTGGAATTTTTCCCGCTAAAAAGGCTGCCGTGGCATTATTTTACACACCGCTATGGGCCTGTAACCCACAACCTCCAGATTGGAAGTCGGTGTTCTAAGCACTAGGCCACAACCCATACCTTATAAACGAAGGAAAGAAATGCTCCTAACGAGCGACCATACGTACTTAGAATAACAGCTGACGTAACGCGCGGTAAACTGAAATGGCCTACATGACAATTGATATTTACGTTCCAACAAGATTTTCACGGTGTGTAATCGATCGTATTTCCTCGCCACCACCATATGAAACACAAATTAAGTTGTGGATTTCTAAATTTGTCAATTGTTTGTACGGTCTAAGAAATCAAACAAATGTGACAATTCTTTTTACAAAATATTAGAATCGCCTAAGGACACAATTCTCATGTGTTGCCAAAACATGTTTTAAGACATCGGACAAATGTGAAAAGAAAACCCGAATACATTGATATTTCTTTACAAAAACATATTTTGACAAAATTTGAGAATCGTCTTAGGAAACGATTCTCGTGTGCTGTCAAATCTTGGTTTTATCAAGAAATCAAATAAATGTGAAAATGCACAAGCTAATGCGTAATTATCAATTCATCGGCGATGCGATGACGTGAGCGACTACATAGCGTGGTTTTGGTATGTTTGTTTCCACCGAATTCTAAAGGTCAGTCACACTTTGCACGTGAAACTGGATTACCGACTGACGATTGTAAACACCATCAGGTGTGCAGCTAGACCGAAAATGATATGTCGCAAATGTGATAATTGGGGATGGGTGGGTACGGCCATATTTTTTTTTATGTTACAATCTCGCGTTTTTGCGATCTCGATCTCGATCTCGCCTTCCGCTTTTGGAAATACGATTTGCCCATGCATGTTTAGACAGCATGCGTGTTGGATTTGCAAAACCCAATTTCAACACACATGCATTCTACACACACATAATGACATGAACAAACGTATTTCCAAAAGCGGAAGGCGACATCGTGAAAAGGCCGAGGCGAAAACGCGACATCGCGGTCTCGAAAACGCGAGATAGCCAGGAGAAAACGCGAGAATGAATACAATAGAATCTCACGTTTTCGCCTCGCGATTTGGTCTCGCGTTTTCACGATCTTGTGTATAGGTCGACGATGCGATGCAGTAGCCTAACCAATAACACGTATCAAAATATGTTTTTTTTCGCTCAATAAACGTGTATTGGTAGCACATTAGAATCGTCTCCTAAGACGAGTATCATTTTTTGTCAAATTATGTTTTTGTTGTCAAGAAATATAGATGTTTGTCCACATTTGTTATATTTCTTAATAAAAACGTTAAAATGTTTTTGCAGCACATGAGAATCGTCTCCTAAGACAATGTTTACGTAGTCCTATTAGGGACATGTGGCAACCTCGCGTTTTCAAGCTTTCGAGATGAAAACGCGAAATTCTATCATATTCATCAATCTCATGTTTTGTAAACACGCCGCACATGCATGAGCAAAACTAATCCAAATTTTTCAAAAGCGGAAGGCGAGATTGCGAAAACGCGAGACGATTCTCATTATTTTAGGAAACAATTTTTATACAACCGTTATTAAAAAACAGTGCGTATTATGTTTTACCGCATGGCGGGCGGGCGGGCGGCTGAAGAAAAAGTGCATAGTTCGTGTACACAACTCCTCCGAAACCGTTCAGTCGATCGATCTGAAACTATACACACGTCTTCTACACATATTGAAGATGTGCACCTTGGTGTTTTTATGCCGAAAAAATATTTTTTAACAAAAATATCACCTTTTTAACTTTAATGAGAATTTGAAAGTCTATAGCATTATTTCTTCATCTCGTTGTGCTAAACATGTGTACTAATTTAGTCAGAGATAGAAAAGTAGAGTGTAAAGTAGAAATGATTTGTTAAAAAATATGTTTTCGGCATAAAAACACCAAGGTGCACATCTTTAATATGTGTAGAAGACGTGTGTATAGTTTCAGAATGATCGACTGAACATTTCTATACAATTCTATATACGGTACAGAGTTTGTGTACACAACTCCTCCGAAATTGTTCAGTCGATTGTTCTGAAACTATATACACGTCTTTTACACATATTGAAGATGTGCACCTTGGTGTTTTTATGCTGAAAATATATTTTTTAACAAAAATATCACCTTTTTAACTTAGTCATTTTTTCTACATTTTTCTATACAATTCTATATACGGTACAGAGTTTGTGTACACAACTCCTCCGAAACCGTTCAGTCGATCAATCTGAAACTATACACACGTCTTCTACACATATTGAAGATGTGCACCTTCGTGGTTTTATGTCGAAAAAATATTATTAACAAAAATATCACCTTTTTAACTTAGCCATTTATTCTACATTTGTCTATACAATTCTATATACGGTACAGAGTTTGTGTACATAACTCCTCCGAAACCGTACAGTCGATCGTTCTGAAACTATACACACGTCTTCTACACATATTGAAGATGTGCACCTTGGTGTTTTTATGCCGAAAAAATATTTTTTAACAAAAATATCACCTTTTTAACTTAGCCATTTTTTCTACATTTGTCTATACAATTCTATATAGGGTACAGAGTTTGTGTACACAACTCCTCCGAAACTGTTCAGTCGATCATTCTGAAACTATACACACGTCTTCTACACATATTAAAGATGTGCACCTTGGTGTTTTTATGCCGAAAACATATTTTTTAACAAATCATTTCTACTTTACACTCTACTTTTCTATCTCTGACTAAATTAGTACACATGTTTAGCACAACGAGATGAAGAAATAATGCTATAGACTTTCAAATTCTCATTAATGTTTCTTGCCTTGGTGACAGCTTCACATTTCTTCATCTTCGCTGTCTGGCCCATATTCGACGGGTGTATTTTGTGACTTGCGGTACTCTTGTTATGTTTTATTATTGTCGATAAATGTGTTTTGAGTATGCACTCGTTGCAACGTTAAATTATGTCCGCGGTGGCACAGTGACAAAAGACCACAAGAATAAATATGTACTATACAATGTTTATTATTATAGTTATTTAATATAATATGTATATGTGCCAAGTGCTCAATTGTATTATATTTAACAACTATGATAATAGTTTTTGTTTTGGGACAGTTTCGTATAAGAAATATTACGAGGACAAGTCACTTTTTCAAAATTACTTGCCCTGAAAATTATATTTTCCAGGACAAGTCAGGGCAAGTCACTTTTTTCAAGTCACTTGTCCGGGACAAGTGGCTAAAAAATCAATTTGTACAGCCCTGACAATACAACAATAATTTTATACTGAGCCAAAGTTCCTACACAACACCTGCAAAATCCCTATAGAGTACAATATGACACAAGATTCTTTTTGATACTTTAACAAACTAGATTGGTCAGTAAGCGAGGCATACGGAATACCCCCCGCGTGGGCCCAGGTACCCCTAAATATGTAAACATTTTCCAAGTGTGTGGGCTTGTGACCTTGACTCTGGGCTTAGCGGGGCGGGCACAAATGTGAATTTGTCACAGTGTGGTAGAGGTCCATTGGAGCAATGCGTTTGTGAAATGTGAAGCAGATCCAAGCAAGGAAATAGAAGTTATAACCAATTTCTCTGATGATAAGTTTTGTAAAGAAACTAAGTATGTGACCTTGACCACAAGATCAGCGGGGATTTGTCACAGCATGATAGTAGAGCCTTAGAGGAATGCATGCATGAAATATTAATAATTTTCGATGAAAGAAGTATAAGTTATCATTTCTCTGATGTTAAGTTTTGTAAAGAGACTAAGTATGTGACCTTGATCTTGGGATCAGTGGGTGTTGGACGGTCGTGGATTTGTTACAGCATGATAGTACAACCTTAGAGGAATGCACGAGCGAAATATTAAGAATTTTCAATGAAGGAAATAGAAGTTATAACATATTTTTCTGATGTTAAGTTTTGTAAAGAGACTAAGTATCTGACCTTCACCTTGGGATCAGCGGGGGTTGGACAGTCGTGGATTTGGCACAGCATGGTAGTAGAGCCTTACAGGAATGCATGTGTGAAATATTAAGCATTTTAGATGAAGGAAATAGAAGTTATAACATATTTCTCTGATGTTAAGTTTTGTAACGAGACTAAGTATTTGACCTTGACCTTGGGATCAGCGGGGGTAGGACGGTCGTGGATTTGGCACAGCATGGTAGTAGAACCTTACAGGAATGCATGTGTGAAATATTAAGCATTTTAGAAAAAGGAACTAGAAATGTGGCCTGTCGGCACACGAATACCCCCACTGGCAGCCAAAGAAAACGAGGCATTTTTGAGTATAAGCCATTTAGCGTTAAGGTTTCAAACGCATCAAGTCTGTGACCTTGACCCTGGGCATAGTGTGATAATCCATGCATCGGTGTAGAAGATATAGAGCGGAAGGGAATTTCAATAGGTTTGACCTTTGACCTCCAACTGTGACCTTGACCTTGGACGTAGGTGCATGGTTATTGATCGCGACACACCTTCTCATCCTGAGAAACATTTGTGCCAAGCCATTTGATAATCCATGCATCGGTGTAGAAGATATAGAGCGGAAGGGAATTTCAATAGGTTTGACCTTTGACCTTCAACTGTGACCTTGACCTTGGACGTAGGTGCGTGGTTATTGATTGTGACATACCTTCTCATCATGAGAAACATGTGTGCCAAGCCATTTGATAATCCATGCATCGGTGTAGAAGATATAGAGCGGAAGGGAATTTCAATAGGTTTGACCTTTGACCTTCAACTGTGACCTTGACCTTGGACGTAGGTGCGTGGTTATTGATTGCGACACACCTTCTCATCATGAGAAACATTTGTGCCAAGCCATTTGATAATCCATGCATCGGTGTAGAAGATATAGAGCGGAAGGGAATTTCAATAGGTTTGACCTTTGACCTTCAACTGTGACCTTGGACGTAGGTGCGTGGTTAGCAATTTGATAATCCATGCATCGGTGTAGAAGATATAGAGCGGAAGGGAATTTGAATAGGTTTGACCTTTGACCTTCAACTGTGACCTTGACCTTGGACGTAGGTGCGTGGTTATTGATCGCGACACACCTTCTCATCATGAGAAACATTTGTGCCAAGCCATTTGATAATCCATGCATCGGTGTAGAAGATATAGAGCGGAAGGGAATTTCAATAGGTTTGACCTTTGACCTTCAACAGTGACCTTGACCTTGGACGTAGGTGCGTGGTTATTGATCGCGACACCTTCTCATTATGAGAAACGTTTGTGCCAAGCCATTTGGGAATTTCAATATTTTTGACCTTTGACCTTCAACTGTGACCTTGACCTTGGACGTAGGTGAGGGTTATTGATCGCGACACACCTTCTCATCACGAGAAACATTTGTGCCAAGCCATTTGTTAATCCATGCTTCGGTGTAGAAGATATAGAGCGGAAGGGAATTTCAATAGGTTTGACCTTTGACCTTCAACTGTGACCTTCACCTTGGACGTAGGTGCGTGGTTATTGATCGCGACACACCTTCTCATCATGAGAAACATTTGTGCCAAGCCATTTGATAATCCATGCATCGGTGTAGAAGATATAGAGCGGAAGGGAATTTCGATAGGTTTGATCTTTGACCTTCAACTATGACCTTGACCTTGGATGTAGGCGCGTGGTTATTGATCGCGACACACCTTCTCATCATGAGAAACATTTGTGCCAAGCCATTTGATAATCCATGCATCGGTTTAGAAGATATAGAGCGGAAGGGAATTTCTGTAGGTTTGACCTTTGACCTTCAACTGTGACCTTGACCTTGGACGTAGGTGCGTGGTTATTGATCGCGACACACCTTCTCATCATGACAAACATTTGTGCCAAGCCATTTGATAATCCATGCATCGGTGTAGAAGATATAGAGCGGATGGGAATTTCCAACAGACCGACAGACCGACCGACCGACAAGCTGACTCCTATATACCCCCAACAAACTTTGTTTGTGGGGGTATAAATAGAAGTTATAACAATATTTCTCTGATGTTAAGTTTTGTAGAGACTAAGTATTTGACCTTCACCTTGGGATCAGCGGGGGTTGGACGGTCGTGGATTTGGCACAGCATGGAAGTAGAGCCTTACCGGAATACATGTGTGAAATATTAAGCATTTTAGATGAAGGAAATAGAAGTTATAACAATCTTTCTCTGATGTTAAGTTTACGGACGGACGCACAGACAACCTGACTCCAGTATACCCCCCATGCGGGGGGGTATAAATAAATGTAGAATCAACTTTTATCCATACTCCCCAACTGAATATATTAAAATAGTTAACCCTTACAACGCTTAATTAAATTTTGTCGCCTGCTGATTATTTTGTATTTTACATTTTTATTTTAATAAAACATTATTTGGCAGCACTTTAAATGCTGCCAAACAATGCTTTTATTGAGAAAGAAAACAAACTATGAAACAACAGCAGACAAATATTTTCATTTCCCGCATTATAAGGGTAAATTGTTGACAGCAGTAAAGCAACTTCAGTGTCGGAATGGCGAACAGCAAAGACCCTGATCAGACTGAATCGATCTGCGACTATGCTGTTCGCAAATAATGCATTAATTACCTTTTCTAAGGCAGGGCACAGATATTCTGAGATATGATGTATTTAGTCGGTGTCCGTCAATATTGTGTCAATACCAGAAGCTCCCTAAAGCTTTTTGCAAATTGCTCCAGACAAGAATTGAAGTTGATGCATCTCAAACAAGTTTCCAGTTACAGAGGTACAAGTAGCGTAGCAACAAGGCATCATTGTGCAGTCCATTACTATTAGTGCACTACATATACCATTAATGGTATGTCCAGTATCAATAGAGTATCTCAAACAAGTTTCCATTTGATATGAGAGTTATGAAACGAGTCACGCACAATTTATGCACCGAGCCTATGGCGAGGTGCGTAAAATTGCTGATGAACTGCATGACCAGTGTTTCAATGGTGCAATGGCGAACAGTGCAAATCCTGATAATTTCTCCAGCCATCACCACATATGAGATGGTTTTACATTTTAAACTGTTTGTTTTTTTCTGACAACCACTTGGTGAACACATGCATGCAGTGTAAATGAGGATCTGAATTATTAGGTGCATAAAAGTCAACCACCAAGAATTTCTTCATACGGTATAAATAGCAAACAGCATAGAACGGTAGCCAATTTCACCAAAATTGCAAAGTACACTTTGAGGGAGAAATTTTCAATTTAAGGATAAATTTATTAATTTGTATTATACTGAATTTATTACATTATCACAGCCATTTTGGTAATACATTCAGTATAATAATTCTGCATACTTTTAATCATCAAATATATGCAGTCGTTTGTTCTATATGAAATAATGCATTTCGGGAAAAAAAATTATTACTCTCTCAATATATACTTAGCTGCAATTTTGGTGAAATCGGCTACTGATCAAATTGCACAAATGCATGCTGATAACGGGGCTACACAGTAACGGCACTTGGACCGTTTTCCCACGATTTTGAGTGTTTTTTTTTCTCTTGTATTGTCTTGACATATCTATAACCGTGAAGACTTCAAATATGACAGCAAGTTTAAGTGGATTGGCGATGCCAGCCTGTACAGGAAGTAACAAGCCAGAAAACTCAGGGAATAGTAGGTTCGAGAACGGGACCTTGCACTGTTTGCGACCAGCATAGAACCAGACTCAGACATGTGACACAAAAAAAATGCCAATTAAAAAATTACCCCACCCACCTGGTTTTGTACTGTACATTACGTTTAATATATAACGTAATGTACAGTACGATACAAGGTGGGTGGAGTAATGGGATTTTTTAATGATATATAACGTAATGTACAGTACGATACAAGGTGGCTGGAGTAATGCGAGTTTTTAATGATATAAAATGTAATGTACAGTACGATACAAAGTGGGTGGAGTAATGGGATTTTTTAATGATATAGATGTAATGTACACACGATACAATGGGAATGCTGAGTAAGGAAGTTTTTAATGATAATATATATAACATAATGTACAGTACGATACAAGGTGGGTGGAGTAATGGGAGTTTTTAGTGATATATAACGTAATGTACAGCACGATACAAGGTGGGTGGAGGTAATGGGATTTTTTAATGATATATAACGTAATGTACAGCACGATACAAGGTGGGTGGGGTAAATGGGGATTTTTTTAATGGGATATTTTTTTAATAACATATGTCAGTACGATACAAGGTGGGTGGGAGTAAATGGGACAGTTATATATAACGTAATGTACAAGTATGATCAAGGGTGGGAGGGTAAATGGGATTTTTTAATGATATATAACGTAATGTACAGCACGATACAAGGTGGGTGGGGTAATGGGATTTTTTAATGATATAAAACGTAATGTACAGTACGATACAAGGTGGGTGGAGTAATGGGATTTTTTAATGATATAAAATGTAATGTACAGCACGATACAAGGTGGGTGGAGTAATGGGATTTTTTATGAAATAAAAGTAAAATGTTACAGTTTTTTACTGATACAAGGTGGGTGAGTAATGGATAATATGAAAAAATTAATGTACAGCACGAATACAAGGTGGGTGGAGGGGTAATGGATATTTTTTTAATGAAATAAAATAACTAAAGTACATAACGAATACAGGTGTGGGGACATGGTATTTTTTAACGACCCATAACGTCAATGGTAAACAGTACGATACAAGGTGGGTGGACAGGAGTAATGGGATTTTTTAATAATATGTAACGTAATGTACAGTACGATACAAGGTGGGTGGAGTAATGGGATTTTTTAATGATATATAACGTCATGTACATGTACAGTACGATACAAGGTGGGAGGGGTAATGGTATTTTTTAATGACACATAACATAATGTACAGTACGATACAAGGTGGGTGGAGTAATGGGATTTTTTTAATGATATATAACGTAATGTACAGTACGATACAAGGTGGGTGGAGTAATGGGAGTTTTTAAAGCTATAAAACGTAATGTACAGTACGATACAAGGTGCGTGGGGTAATGGTATTTTTTAATGACACATAACGTCATGTACAGTACGATACAAGGTGGGTGGACAGGAGTAATGGGATTTTTTAATAATGTATAACGTAATGTACAGTACAATACAAGGTGGGTGGGGTAATGGGACTTTTTAATGACACATAACGTCATGTACAGTACGATACAAGGCGAGTGGACAGGAGTAATGGGATTTTTTAATGATATAAAACGTAATGTACAGTACGATACAAGGTGGCTGGAGTAATGGGATTTTTTTAATGATCTCAAACGTAATGTACAGCACGATACAAGGTGGGTGGAGTAATGGGATTTTTTAATGATTTTTAACGTAATGTACAGTATGATACAAGGTGGGTGGAGTAATGGGATTTTTTAATGATTTTTAACGTAATGTGCATTTACGATACAAGGTGGGTGGAGTAATCAGATTTTGTTTAATGATTATTAAAGGTACATGCCCACGTGGCATGTTATAATATAGGGAGGCATATTTTTTTCGTCCATTCGTTATATATGACATTAATTGTTAGGGTAAAATAAACAGTCATTAACCATTTCCCGACGATATAATTGTCATCATTATACTTCGTATATCAAACAAAATTTCCACACTGATATCAGGGGCGATAATCGTGTTTCCTTAAAATGTTAACTGACATTACTATTTATCTCTGTATTTATTTGTTGATGTGCAATGATCACACTTTATAATCTGTTGAAAATATTATTTATTCAGGCGACTCATTTAATTAGTATAAATAATTAAACAAGAGGGCCATGATGGCCCTAATTCCTAATTCGCTCACCTGACTCCATGAACACCAGAGGAGAATGTGACATGGAGTTAATGTGTTTTAAACAAATTGTGCTATTTTTAGATGGCGGTCATCTTGGATTAAGCGATGACTCTCATTTTACCAAATTTGAAAATGCTTCACCCAAGGATCTTAACTTCCTATGAAGTTTGTCCAGCATCGGCCATGTGATTCCTGAGAAAAAGACGTTCAAAATCTTGAATAAATGGACCTTTTGGTAGCCATCATGGATGACATAATCATCCGATTCCGACAAATATTGCACCAGAGCAATCGCCTCATCGATACCTTCAATTTGATATATGACATGAGCATATTCGGTCAAAAATAAAATTTGACACCACGGGCCACGCCCATTTCTGACCCCGGGGTCACCATTTTCACAACTTTGAAAGTGCATTGTAAATCGATCATTCCTACCAAGTTTAGTCGAAATCCGGCCAGCGATTCATGAGAAGAAGATTTTTTAAGAATATATGCTATTTTTAGACGGCGGCCATCTTGGATTAGCAATGACCTCCATTTTAACAAATCTGAAAAGGCTTCACCCATGGACCATAACATTTAAGTTTGGCTACCATGGGCCAAGCGGTTCATGTGAAGAAGAACTTTGAAATCTCTAATAAAAGAACGACCTTTTGGCGGCCATCTTGGATGACATAACAATCCGATTTCGACAAAAAATGTACCAGAGTGATCGCCTTATTGATACCTTCGATTTGATATATAACATGACCATATTCGGTCAAAAATAAAATTTGACCCCACGGGCCATGCCCATTTTTGACCCCGGGGTCACCATTTTAACAACTTTGAAAGAGCATTGTACATCAATGATTCCTACCAAGTTTCGTTAAAATCCGGCAAGCGGTTCATGAGAAGAAGATTTTTTAAGAATTTATGCTATTTTTAGACGGCGGCATTCTTGGATTAGCGATGACCTCCATTTTAACAAATCTGAAAAGGCTTCACCCATGGACCATAACTTTTAAGTTTGGCAACCATGGGCCAAGTGGTTCATGTGAAGAAGAATTTTGAAATCTCTAATAAAAGAACGACCTTTTGACATTTCGGCGGCCATCATGGACGACATAACAATCCAATTTCAACAAAAAATGTACCAGAGTGGTCGCCTCATTGATACCTTCGATTTGATATATAACATGACCATAATCGGTCAAAAATAAAATTTGACCCCAATTTGACCCCACGGGCCACGCCCATTTTTGACCCCGGGGTCACCATTTTAACAACTCTGAAAGAGCTTTGTACATCGATCATTCCTACCAAGTTTCATCGAAATCCGGCTAGCAGTTCATGAGAAGAAGATTTTTTAAGAATTTATGCTATTTTTAGATGGTGGCCATCTTGGATTAGCGATGACCTCCATTTTAACAAATCTGAAAAGGCTTCACCCATGGACCATAACTTTTAAGTTTGGCTACCATGGGCCAAGCAGTCCATGTGAAGAAGAATTTTGAAATCTCTAATAAAAGAACGACCTTTTGATCTTTCGGCGGCCATCTTGGATTACATAACCATCCGATTTCGACAAGAAATGCACCAGAGTGATCGCCTCATTGATACCTTCAATTTGGTATATGACATGACCATATTCGGTCAAAAATAAAATTTGACAACAATTTGACCCCACGGGCCATGCCCATTTTTGACCCCGGGGTCACCATTTTAACAACTTTCAAAGAGCAATGTACATCGATCATTCCTACCAAGTTTTGTCGAAATCCGGTTGGCGGTTCTTGAGAAGATTTTTTAAGAATTTGTGCTATTTTTAGACGGCGGCCATCTTGGATTACGTAATGACGTCATTTTAACAATTTTGTAATCCCCCTACCTAAGGACCATGCCCATGAAGTTTGGTGACTATAGGCCCAATGGTTACCGAGGAGAAGACGTTTGAAAATGTTCACGGACGACGACGGACGACGGACGACGGACGACGGACGACGGACACATTGCGGTAACAATAGCTCACATGAGCTTCGCTCAGGTGAGCTAAAAATATCATGCCTCATTTGCATATGAATATAGCCTGATACCACCGCGGGTCACTATCAGTAAAATAAATATGGAACTGGTGGAATAGTGACACAATTATACACTTATTTAATTCATATAAAGAACATTCTGTGCCTACTGAGTGGGCATGTACCATTAATGGTTTAAATGTGAAAAAATAATTGAATTTCACTACATATACATGTGCATATGCTTTTAATGTGAAAATAGAGCATACGCTTGTCTCGGGTCACAGCAACAAAAACAACAATGTTAATGACGAGACTCATATTCACCAATTTTCCATGGTAAGACATTGGTGTTCCAGTGCATAACCATACCTTTCCATATTTTGGAACAAAATTCAAATACCTTTGAGAAAAATAATGTACATGTACGTTAGATTTATGGTTGTGATCCCAGTCTCGTGTTGCGAGATACGAGAGCAGAGCCTCACAAAAGACATGCCGCTCTATATCTACTGGTATGCTCCGATCTCAAAGCCAATTACCCTGCTATATATTCTATTAGTGACATTCCTGCGGTAATCAATGTTTGGCTGTATTTGCCAGTGTTAATCGAGGACAACAACCTGTAGACCACTGATTCATCAAACTTCAATTCCCATTAATGCGCGTTATGAAAATACAAGGAAGTACCCGATCATGTTGTCATACATGTACGTTAGTTACATATACTTGGAATGAGAACAAACAGCTTCACATTACTGTATATTTAACCAGTAAATCATAAAAAATGACACAATTTTTATATTAATCCTTAGAATTTGGAAAACAAAAATTGTCTGCTGTTGTTTCATATTTTGTCTTTTTCTCTCAATTTAACATGGTTTGGCAGCAGTTTATATTTGGAAATGACTCTAAAGTGAACCATGCTCTTGAAGAGAAAAAAAAACAAAAACAAGAGTGCCGAAGGTCACAATATATGCCCGTCGAGGCAAGGCCAGTTAACAAGGGGAGATAACTCAAATGACAATTAATAGTGTTCTTGCCATGATAAACATGTATATTGAATTTGGTCACGAATTGTCAAAATAAATAGGCTTCTTCGTCTTGCCGTGATAAACATGTATACCGAATTTGTTTACGATCGGTGAAGTAGAACTCGAGTTATTGCGTGGACAAGGATACAGAGTGCGAAAATTCAAAATGGCTGCCAAGGGTTGATAAGTCAACAGAAATTTTTCAAAATCAATAGACTTATTCGTCTTGCCGTGATAAACATGTATACCGAATTTGGTTACGAGCGATAAAGTAGAACTTGAGTTATTGCGTTGACAAGGATACAGAGTGGGAAAAATAAAAATGACCGCCAAGGGGAGATAAGTCATCAGAAATTTTTCATATTCAATAGGCTTCTTTGTCTTGCCATGATAAACATGTATACCGAATTTGGTTACGATCGGTGAAGTAGAACTTGAGTTATTGCGTGGACAAGGACACAGAGTGCGAAAAATAAAAATGGCCACCAATGGGAAATAAGTAATTGCAAATTTTTGAAAATAAATAGGCTTCTTCATCTTGCCGTGATAAACATGTATACCGAATATGGTTACGATCGGTGACGTAGAACTTGAGTTATTGCGTGGACAAGGATACAGAGTGCGAAAAATAAAAATGGCCGCCAAGGGGAGATAAGTAATTGGAAATTTTTGAAAATAAATAGGCTTCTTCATCTTGCCGTGATAAACATGTATACCAAATTTGGTTACGAGCGGTGAAGTAGAACTCTAGTTATTGCGTGGACAAGCTGTGCCCGCCCACCCGCCCGCCACCAGTCAAAATTCAATTCAGCATTGTAAGGGTTAAGATATATCCACTGAAAAGCACACCGTGCTGACACTGATCAGTATAACTAAATCTACAATAGCCTGATCTGGTACAAGGTGCCCTTGCCACATCAAAATCACTCATTATACTCGTATATAGCCGGATCTACTTAATTTTCAATAGTCCATTAAAATCACTAGAGGGTTTTAATTTGTAACTAGAGCAGTCGATGGCGCGCTACCGTAAATATACCCACTTTTCCCAAATGCTAATTCGAAAAGGGGATATAATCCAGGACAGGCGGTAGAATCAAAAATCGAAATTCACTTTGCGCATCTACATACCATAAGGAAAGCACACATCAAGTTTAAGTCCCTAACTATTACGGTTAAAAGGTTTTACTTCTTAATTCTAAGTCAAACGGAGGAGATAATCCATGACCAGGGGTAGAATCAAAAATCTAAATTACCTATTACGGTTAAAAAATTTTACTTCTTACAAGAAACATTATAGACGGACGTACGGACACCTGTGACGAAAACAATACACCCATTTTTTTTTTTTAAAAGTGGGTATAAAAAGGAAAACAAGAAATCAGCAACACTGATGGATGTACCCCTCAAAAAAACTTTATTGAAAATTTCTAAGTCATTTGACCTCGAGTACAGGAGGCCGCATGGGAGGGCTATATATAGAAATGCAAATATGGATGCTGACAAACAAGTATATGAAATTTTAAGCCAATCCGACTTATGGAAACACAGACAGTAGGTAGCTGAAACCCTTATTGAACAGACAGATGAACAGATGGACAGATTGACAGCAAAACGGTGGCGACTAGGTTATCCATTTTTTTTTAAATCATGGAATATTTACATTATCAACAAACATTTGCTCAATCATATTTGTCAGTGGTTTGTGGAGTTGAGAGGTGTGACAGATATTCTAGGTGACGTACATGCGTCACTGATGTTTTATGCAGCTATATCTATCCTAGATAACAATGTGATAACTGTGGCTACCACTGGAGAAATGGGGCTTATGGATTTTGCAAACAGTATAGATCCAGACCAGCCTGTGCATCCGCACAGTCTGATCAGGATTTGCACTGTTTGCCATTCCATCAATGAAACACTTGTGTATTGCGTATTCTTCGCTTCGAATTTGTCCACATTTTGTGCACACAACTTCCCACGATCTCTGATGCATGCCTGAATGTTCACAATTGTCAATAGTTTATGATTATCATCTTCACACACCAGGAAACTTGTTTAGTTTGTTATAATTCGCAATAGCTTGTTGGCATTTCCTGTGTGTGTTGAATGCCATGTTTACTGGCTGTGCTTGTTTTGGCTCGTATCTGATCGGAACTGTCCGTCCACACAATCTAGCCAATTGCTGTGCAGGAGGATGGACAAAACCTTACGGAAAGTAGCGGAACTTGTCCAAAACCATACGGAAAGTACCGGAACTTGTCCAAAACCATACGGAAAGTTACTCCCCACCCCAGCTTCGTGCCCTCTCCCACCCATGCTGTGTGATTCCCGAACCCTGCTTCGTGCACACCCGCTCTGTGATCCCCACCCCTACTTTGTGCCCACCTGCTGTGTGACTCCCAACCATAGCCTCATGTCCCCTCCCACCCCTGCTGTGTGACTCCCACACCCAGCATTATTTCCCACCCCAGCTTCGTGATTCCCGCTGTGTGTGTGACACCCTAGCTTCGTGCCCCCGTTCCACTCCTGCTGTGTGATTCCCGACCCCTGCTTCGTGCCCTCCTGCTGTGTGATCCCGACCCCTGCTTCGTGCACCTCTTCCACCCCTGCTGTGTGACTCCCCACCCCTGCTTCATGCCCCCCTTCCACCCCTGCTGTGTGACTCCCAACCCTAGCTTCGTGATCCCCTTCCACCCCCTGCTATGTGATTCCCGACCCCTCATTCATGCCCCTGCTGTGTGATTCCCCACACTAGCTTTGTGATTCCCGCTGTGTGACTCCCTCACCCAGCATTAGTTCCCACCCCAGCTTCGTGAATCCCGCTGTGTGACTCCCACACCCAACATCAGTTCCCACCCCAGCTTCATGATTCCCGCTGTGTGACTCCCACACCCAGCATTAGTTCCCACCCCAGCTTCGTCAATCCCACTGTGCGACTCCCACACCCAACATCAGTTCCCACCCCAACTTCATGATTCCCGTTGTGTGACTCCCACACCCAGCATTAGTTCCCACCCCAGCTTCGTGAATCCCGCTTCGTGACTCCCACACCCAGCATTAGTTCCCACCCTAGCTTCGTGATTCCCGCTGTGTGACTCCCACACCCAGCATTAGTTCCCACCCCAGCTTCATGAATCCCTCTGTGTGACTCCCACACCCAGCATTAGTTCCCACCCCAGCTTCATGAATCCCTCTGTGTGACTCCCACACCCAGCATTAGTTCCCACCCCAGCTTCGTGATTACCGCTGTGTGACTTCCCCACCCGGCATTATTCCCAACCCAAGTTTCGTAATTCCCACTGTGAGCCTCCCCCACCCAACATTATTTCACATCCCAGCTTCGTGATTCCAGTTATGTGACTTCCCATCTAGCATTACCACCCCACCCAAGCTACGTGATTCCCGCTGTGTGCCTCCCCCACCCACCATTACCACCCCACCCAAGCTTCGTGATTCCCGCTGTGTGACTCCCCTACCCAGCATTATTCCCAACCCAAGCTTCGTGATTCCCACTGTGTGACTCCCTCACTCAGTAGCATAATGTATGATAGTCCCGCGATTCCTGTCTAGGTCTGAGCTTGTACGCTTCAGAAAATAGTTGCAGTGTCTAGTTGCTGCCACAGTCGCCTATGTTAGTTAGATTTGCATACATGTACTACGAATACTGGCTGTTGATTTATATAGTCCTGTCCCCGATACCATTATTGTTACCACGAAGTTTCACCCTCATATAGTTGTATGTGTTGCATAATATTGTGGTTTACGTGTTATCAAAATATCAGGTATTATAAGTATACCAGCCTGACATGGCATTGTTTACATGCTTTGTTTATATAAACATTGGTGTATAAATAAACATGGAATTCCTGTAGGTATTTCCCTGTTTATTATGGCGCGTCGCTATAGTCATGATCGATATATTGCGATTGACAAAACAGTTTCTCATACTGGAGCAGTGGGTAAACTGGCGGCCAACGGTGGCACTTGATTTTAATTTTGCACTGCATGCGTTCGATCCTCACTTTGGCCATTACGGTATATATATATATATTTTTATTTTTTTTAAATATTGTTTTTGTGTTTTCTTTTTATTTTTAATGCATCATTATTACGTGTAACAACAATTGACATGGTAATTATGAACCACATGCATCCACGTTTATTTATTTATTTGTTTATTATCTGAAGTGAGAGGTTTATTTTTCGACATGGTGTTCTCCGTAACATATTTGCATTTGTAGTGAGTCGAGGTGGACTTTCACAATAACACACGAATGTGCAGAATGCATTTCATAATGATTAGGTTCAAAGTGAAGTGTTTTATAATGTTGTGTAAAAGTAAATGCACGACTGTTTCGGGATGTGTGCGTTACCTCTGGCGCCAAAATAGTAAAAGCGAGAGAAAAACTCACGACCGTCCGATCACCAAACAGCAGACATACATGTACCCACTAAAGCACTAAACGATGATACTATTATTAGCAATTCTATCGAATGTTAATGCGTTTGCGCTGGTATACAAATACCATGTCTACAACATATGACGTAAACGATTTAAAAATAGCACGTGTTTAAATAATATTTACAATAATAACGCGCCAGCTCAAAGCGGTACACCTCTAATACTGAATTCGCCACTGTCGTTCTTTCATTGCCAAGTACCGGTAACTATAGTTATTCCCACTTCCATATCCCGATTCGCAGGGGCCCCCGCTACCAACTCCCTGCGTGAAAATGAAAAATTATGGTTTATCCCGTATTCTTGAAGACAGACGCAACGAAGGGTAGTTACAATATAGATTGTCATCAGGCTACAGGAGTGTGATAAATGATCTTGATCTACATTGGTCACGAAAAAAGCCCCATTTCTCCAGTTACAGCCACAAATATCTCCTTTGCAGAATCACCCAGTAAGTTGTGACATAACTTATATCGTTTGACACCAATTAGCATCCAGCTATATATGTACATGTATGTCTTTTATAAATTTATAAATGAGACACGCCATATGATTGTGTATCTTAAGGTATTAGGTCATAGATAGATACATTTGACTTCAATGATAATTGCTTCATAAGAGTGATGTGATATATCAATTATATAACATGTAAAAATTGTGTTGTTACTGTATACTATATGGAGCATTGAGTTGCCATCTCCGCCATCTTTGTATGTACAAGCCATCGTACAGTTTCACCACTTCGTGTGTTTGACATATACAGCAAATAATATGACAGTAAACCAAATGTTTACATAATAGACAGATATGACAAAGGCAAGCTATAAATATTATGCCAGCAAACTATACAAAAGACGAGTTATCTTAGCATTTCTCCCATTAATCTCAAAATAAATGTCAACGTTTTAAAAACTTGTTTACACACAAACCGGTCATAAACAAAACACAGAATAGGTGAGACCGGTAAATATACCTGTGTCTGCATTCCTTTTCAATAGTGACTTTGAGATTGGTCACCAAGTCTTGTGTGGTCGAGGGGTTAGAGTGACAGTATATGAATCTTAGTTTTTTATACATATACATGTAGATATATTTTTTATTTGTTTATATTTTATTATTATATTTACAAATTACATTAACTTCTGCACGAGACAGTTTACATGTGAAAAGTTAGTCTCACTTTGAAGAAAACTAATAACTAAATGCACATTTCATCTGTGTCCATCATTCCACCAACCAGTCATAAAAGGAACACACAATACTATCGACAAAAGCAATGTGTTTTGTGAGGTTCGAACTCTCGACCAGATAGATTGAACAAAAGTTCCGCAAAATTGTGAACATTTGCCGGCTTCAATACCTGACTGAGCTACACTCTACATGTATATTGTTTAGCACCAAGATATAGTGACATACAAGCAATATGATAATACACCTGTTTACCTATTTTTGGACTCATCGATTGACCTCCAGCAACTTATTATCGTCTGTCATTTATACTGTACATGTTACCAATAGGTAAAGCCTATTTACTCGCATAGTAGGTGAGTAGACACCAGGGACAATACACTCAGGTATAAATGACAGACGATAATAAGTTGCTGGAGGTCAATCGATGAGTCCAAATATAGATAGATCAGGTGTGTTATCGTATCATAGCCTCGTTTTTGTGTATAATAACTACATGATAGAGTGCACGTGCATGCATGCCAATTTAATAGTGTATCTTGGTACTCAAAATAGACATGTAGTGTGGATCAGTGGTATCGAAGCAGGAGAATATCCATACGTTTGCAGAACTTTTGTTCATTTTATCTGGTCGAGAGTTCGAACCTCACAAAACGCATTACTTTTGTCAATATCATTCTGTTCTTTTTATGATTGGTTGCTGGAGAAGGGAATAAGTTAAATGGCAAGGGTTATAACTATTGCTGTATGACCTCAATGTGACATGGTCGGCGAAAACATACTCCCAGATTCTTCATGTTCACACATATGAAATGTGCATTTAGTTATTAGTTTTATTCAAAGTCAGACTAGCGTTCTTCATGTAATCTATCTCATGCCAAGTTAATAATATATTTGTAAGAGCAACACACATAAAAAAGAAATAAATAATAAAATATAAACAGAATAAAAATATATGTGTATATACGTATGAAAAACATAGATTCAAACTCACTACCTACGGCATTGACATCCGTCACTCGAACCCCTCGACTACATAAGACTTTATGAGAAATCTCAAAATCAATATTGAAAAGGAATACAGGCACGGGTATATTTACCTGTCTCACCTGTTTTGTGTTTTGTTTATGACCGGTTTGTTTGTAAACAAATAGCAAGTTATCGTCTGCGGACTATAACTGCTTACATGTCACTGGATTTGATAGCTAATAACGGAGTACAGTAGTGGGTATACATGGTATGTGTTGTGCAGTTTGCCAGGTAAAAGTAATACACTGCGATTTTCTTTGTATGAAGCTATTTATAATGGTGGTTCATGTTGTTAAAAACACAGTCACAAACCTGTCCAGAATAACTGACATAGTTTACAGTTTGGTGTAATATAATTGACGAGTCCGTTCTCCTGGCTTTTCTACATGTGATTAGCTACATTATATATATGTTCTATATCACATTTTGAGTTTTTTGTCAAACGGCAAAACAGGTGAAACTGGCTGATGGTAGGATGTCGGAGTTTTCCCCGATTTACGGTTTGCCTTCTGACCCAATGTTAAATTTGGCCGTATTCAAAGTCGATTTTTGAAGAATATTGGACGACTTAGTTAATAAAAAACATACATACACATTGTGTAATGTATATTTTATGACTTACAACGTTGTTTTTTTAAACATGCAACATGTGGATGGGTTTTAATCGATAAATACTAATCACTTCCGCGTTCACTTTTTTTTTGTGGACGCTGCCATTTTGAAAAATCACGTGTTAGGTGGTGTCGCGTAATTTCGATCACGCGATCATTTCCCGCTGCATATTTAATTTGCACATGTCAACTGAAAGAAAAAAGCTCCCTCTACATGATCCAGTTGTCTGCTGCCGAGATTTCACAGGGGAAAGTCGTGTTTATGGAGTCTGAAAGAGGTAAATATTTGAACATTGATTTTTATAGGAAACCCTGGATTCGACATCCTAGGACATCGACACTTTCTTTAACAATGATTAATGTGCCCAAAAAGCCCTTTATTGAACCGTGTGGCTTGTGCGCACCCGGTGGCAATTTTTTTTAGTAACCTCATGTCGAACCGGAAACTCGGACGTGATGCCGTGTCATGGGTTTTCGTGATCATTTTATTTTTCACTTCCGCATCGGAAAATGCAGTGTTGGAGTAGAACTGACCGTGTTAGTTTAAAATTAAAGTGCAGAATTGTTAATTAATGATGCATATGCGTGTTTGTGGGTCCTTGTACTACTTCAAGTTGTAGATTCACTTGGAAAATATGTTTTAAACAATTCAATGACAATATAATCTTTTTTTTTTTTTTACTCTTTGTAAATGACAAATGTTATTATTGGGCTATTCCAGTGAATATAAGTACCACGCGGCCCGCCTGGGAACGATAAGAAATAGATATGCCATGATATGACAACAGACTGACAGTCAACACCTGCAGGACCCCCCCCCCCCACCCACTCACATTCCCGGTCTTGGTAGAGATTCCCCCACCCCCATTCCTGGTCTTGGTAGAGCCGGAGGCATATAGTGTTTGGACTGTGTGTCTGGGAAAATGAATATTTTACATATTTTCTTGCCATCTTTCTAATGCGTTCTTGCGTACCTGTTCAAAGAAATATTGGCAGCAGACAGTTTTGGTCCGTCACAGTCGGGTGACGACCGCAAATTCATTTTTTATTGTAAATGTTCAATTCTGATAGGGTTATGCAACTTGCAATCGTTTTTCTCATGAAACAAACTTTTTCATACGTGATGCCTAATCCTATATGTCTTAATATGTGTTACATGATGTCTCTCATGTAAGTAACATTTTGTGCCTACTCGGTGGGCATGTACATTTAATGACTGTTCTAGAATATTGATGAGTGATGTAACGTGTATACATTTACTACAATGAGGATGGCAAGTGAAGCCCATGAATTGTTGTTTAAAGAAATGTATTGTTGGGCACTTACTGACTGAGGGCCTTGTGTACTGTGGCTTATATTGGACAAAGTTGGCCAACTTTCTTGCATTGAAAACACTTTCCCCTGTAGACATCTCGGTAACGGACTTAATACATGTACTCGGCAAATAGTTTGAAACTGGAGTTTCCGAGTAATTTGTATTTGAAATAAGGCAATTTTATACTACAATTATTCCTTAATGACTGTTCTAGAATATTGATGAGTCGTGTAACGTGTAGACATTTACTACAATGAGGATGGCAAGTGAATTGTTGTTTAAAGAAATGTATTATTGGGCACTTACCGACTGAGGGCCATGTGCACTGTGGCTTATATTGGACAAAGTTGGCCAACTTTCATGTATTGAAAACACTTTCCCCTGTAGACATCTCGGCAGCATACTTAATACATGTACTCGGCAAAGATGTTGTTGTTGTTATTTATGTAATTTATTTATAGTCCATCACAGTAAAACAAGTTGTGATTTAACTGATCGGTTCGCAATACCAGACATTGCAAAATAATTCCATAAATCACATTTTCCAACAGGTAAAAAATAATTCATGCTGACCGCCAATTGTTAAATAACAACTTGTATTATTAGTGACGTTATATATCATAGGTAGAAGTTGAGAGATGTTGTTTACGGTACATGTACTGTACAGGTAATATATGGGATTTAGTACTAAACCCATTGGCCCCGGCCTTAAATGACTACCTGTTAATGGGCCGTTGAACACAAAATCATTATGCACACATAAAATGCGGGATACACCCGTTGGCCCGGCCTTAAAGTAAAGACCTTAGCGGTTGATATGCCGTTAAACACAAATAATCGATCAGTGTATGAGAGCCATTGTTGGCTTCTCTCTATATTTATTTGACTGAAGAAATGGGGCTTATGGTATTTGTGATCAAGTAGCACATATCCGCAGCCTCGTGACAATCTGTATTGCTTGTTAGAAGGAAGACAGGTGTTTCATAGATGGAATCGTGAACAGTGCAGATTCTGATTAGACAGCGGATGCACAGGCTGATCTTCATCTACACTGGTTGCATACGCCCCATTTCTTCAGTCACATCTATTAATTAAATTAATGACGACGCACCGTCATCGACACGTGGTATTCTGAATAATTGAGCAACTTGATATTATCTGCTTTAAGATCTCGGCATAAAATTGTGAAAAAATGGCCTTTTTTAATTTGAAAACTTGCTTAACCAATTAAGCTATCTTCGTGAAACAATGTCCATTGTTCTGCATTCTTCAATACCTTTAATTTCATACCAAACACTCCATACTGCACACTTTTTTTCTTTTAATAAATATCCAATGAATTAAAAATCGCCAATTTTTATTTCAAGGAATAACAAATTGAATAACTTCTTAACCAATCAAGATATCTTGATGAAACGACTTCCATTGTTTTACATTATTCAATACCTTTAATTTCAATACCAAACACTCCATACTGCACATTTTATTTTGGGAAAAAACATCCACGACATTCAAAATCGGCCAATTTTTTTCACATTTTTCTTCTTTTTACAACTTTTCAAAATTTAATAACTTCTTAACCAATCAAGCTATCTTCATGAAACTACTTCCATTGTTTTGCATTCGTCAATACTTTTAATTTCATACCAAACACTCCATAATGCACACTTTTGTTTTTGAAAAAATATCCACTACATTCAAAAGCAGCAATATTTTTATTAGAAATGTTTGTATTTTTCGAAATTAAAAATTCAATAACTTCTTAAACAATCAAGATATATTGATGAAACAATTTCCATTGTTTTGATGTCTTCAATACCTTTAATTTAATTAGAAACACTCCATACTGTACACTTTTGTTTTGGAAAAAATATCCACTACATTCGAAATCGGCAATTTTTTTTGTTCAAAATGTGTTATTTATCGAAATTAAAACTTCAATAACTTCTTAACCAATCAAGATATCGTGATGAAACAACTTTCATTATTTTGCATTCTTCAATACCTTTAATTTGATACCAAACACTCGATAATGCACACTTTTATTTTGCAAAAAATATCTATGTTCAAAATCTGCAATATTTTTTTTAGAAAATGTGTTATTTCTCGAAATTAAAAATTTAATAACTTCTTAACCAATCAAGATATATTGATGAAACAACTTCCATTGTTTTGCATTCTTGAATACCTTTAATTCCATACCAAACACTCCATACTGAACACTTTTCCGTAAAAAATATCCACTAAATTCAAAAACGAAATTATTTTTTTTACAATTTTTTTCATTTCTCGAAATTAAAAATTGAATAACTTCTTAACCAATCAAGATATCTTGATGAAAAAACTTCCATTGTTTTGCATTCTTCAATACCTTTAATTGGATACCAAACACTCCATAATACACATTTACAAAAATCAAATAATCTTTAAATTCAAATTCGGCAGAAAACGGTCAGAAAATTTCCCAACTTCTCCATTTTCAATAATCAAGATATCTTGATGAAATAACTTGCATTGTACAACTATATTCCTCAGCTTTAATTTGATACCAAAAAATCCATAAAAATCTCAATTTTTTAAAAAACTTACATTGTTTTGCATTCTTGAATACCTTTAATTCCATACCAAACACTCCATACTGAACACTTTTCCGTAAAAAATATCCACTAAATTCAAAAACGAAATTATTTTTTTTACAATTTTTTTCATTTCTCGAAATTAAAAATTGAATAACTTCTTAACCAATCAAGATATCTTGATGAAAAAACTTCCATTGTTTTGCATTCTTCAATACCTTTAATTGGATACCAAACACTCCATAATACACATTTACAAAAATCAAATAATCTTTAAATTCAAATTCGGCAGAAAACGGTCAGAAAATTTCCCAACTTCTCCATTTTCAATAATCAAGATATCTTGATGAAATAACTTGCATTGTACAACTATATTCCTCAGCTTTAATTTGATACCAAAAAATCCATAAAAATCTCAATTTTTTAAAAAACTTAGACATCCCTACTGATGGCTGGAACACACAAAGATGGCCGACTTGACCACCCCATCACATTTACGAAGCAATAATCTTTGAATCAAACAATGATCAGGTATATAGTTGGTCCTTAACCCTTTCAGGCCTGTATCGTGGTATTGGCAAAACATGTAGATTCAGATGAGCCGGCTCGTGACGAGCCGTCTCATCAGGATCTGTACTTCTTGCAAGTAATTTTCTTATTTTTGAGAACAAAAACACCCCCCTTTTCATAAATGGACTAGTCTGAAAATCATTTTGTGACAATTGGATTGATAGGAAAATTAACATATCACAGTCCATTTCAGTCCTTTAGGATTGAAAGGGTTAAGATGATGTTTGATTTTTCGCGAAAAATATTTACAGAAACTGATAATTTCTGTAAACAACGTCAAAAGTTGACAAAATTTTGATAGCAAATGCGGATGAGAATTTGAAAAAAAATCCATGCACAAAACAACATTTTTAATATTACTTGAACACTACATCATCATTAAACACTGAATGCCAGTAGTTTTCAATTGATGTACTAGAAATTATACAAAATCACATTTGGGCAAACATAGGTGTGCTCTTTCTTTTTTTTTTGCTGTGTCTGACATTTTGGATTTATGTAATTAACAACTTCCATTTTGTTGTGGTGTCCAGTCCATTTATATATATATTTATATATATTGCACAATTACACCCACATTTTACTGCCTCAAGAAGATTTATTACAATGGGTTGAGAAGAAATAATTGCTCCCCTACATTTATATTTATTTTCCCCATAATAGGTTTGTGGTGGGTCGGGGCCATCCCCCACAAACCGTACATAATATACATGTAATAGTCAGATACAAATACAAAATATACAATTACAGATATTCACCCTCTTTTGCTCTTGCAGTACTGGGTAGAAATCACTGTTCTATTAAGACTTCATGGTTGAGTGGTACATTAGAATCATCATTAATGAAAGACCTGAATTTTTAATAAAAAAATGGCATGTGTTATTAAAACAAGAGGGCCATGATGGCCCTAATTCGCTCACCTGACTGCATGAACACCAGAGGAGAATGTGACATTGAGTTATTATGTGTTTTAAAAAAATTGTGCTATTTTTAGATGGTGGTCATCTTGGATTAAGTGATGACTCATTTTACCAAATCTGAAAATGCTTCACCCAAGGATCTTAACTTACTATGAAGTTTGGCAAGCATCGGCCATGTGGTTCCTGAGAAAAAGACGTTCAAAATCTTGAATAAATGGACCTTTTGGCGGCCATCATGGATGACATAATCATCCGATTCCGACAAATATTGCACCAGAGCAATCGACTCATCGATACCTTCAATTTGATATATGACATGAGCATATTCAGTCGAAAATAAAATTTGACCCCACGGGCTATGCCCATTTTTGACCCCGGGGTCACCATGTTAACACCTTTGAAAGAGCATTCTACATCGATCATTCCTACCAAGTTTCGTCTACATCCGGCTGGCGGTTCATGAGAAGAAGATTTTTTTAAGAATTTGTGCTATTTTTAGACGGCGGCCATCTTGGATTAGCGACGACCTCCGTTTTAACAAATCTGAAAAGGCTTCAAACATGGACCATAACTGTGAAGTTTGGCCAACATGGGCCAAGCGGTTCGTGTGAAGAAGAATTTTGAAATCTCTAATAAAATAATGACCTTTTGGCGGCCATCTTCGATGACAAGACCATCCAATTTCGACAAAAATGTACCAGAGCGATCGCCTCTTTGATACCTTCGATTTGATATAGACATGACCATATTCGGTCAAAAATAAAATTTGACCCTAATTTGACCCCACGGGCCACGCCCATTTTTGACCCCGGGGTCACCATTCTAACAACTTTGAAAGAGCATTGTACATTGATCATTCCTAATAAGTTTCGTCGAAATCCAGTTGGCGGTTCAGGAGAAGAAGATTTTTTAAAAATTTGTGCTATTTTTAGACGGCGGCCATCTTGGATTAGCGATGACCTCCATTTTAACAAATCTGAAAAGGCTTCACCCATGGACCATAACTTTTAAGTTTGGCTACCATGGGCCAATTGGTTCATGTGAAGAAGAATTTTGAAATCTCTAATAAAAGAACGACCTTTTGCCCTTTCGGCGGCCATCTTGGATGACATAACCATCCGATTTCGACAATAAATGCACCAGAGTGATCGCCTCGTTGATACCTTCGATTTGATATATGACATGACCATATTCGGTCAAAAATAAAATTTGACCCCAATTTGACCCCACGGGCCATCCCTATTTTTGACCCCGGGGTCATCATTTTAACAACTTTGAAAGAGCATTGTACATCGATCATTCCTACCAAGTTTTGTCGAAATCCGGTTAGCGGTTCTTGAGAAGAAGATTTTTGAAGAATTTGTGCTATTTTTAGACGGCGGCCATCTTGGATTACATAATGATGTAATTTTAACAATTTTGTAATTCCCCTACCTAAGGACCATGACCATGAAGTTTGGTGACTATAGGCCCAATGGTTACCGAGGAGAAGACGTTTAAAAATGTTCACGGACGACAATGACGGACGACGGAAGACGGACGACGACGGACACATTGCGGTAACAATAGCTCACATGAGCTCACATTTACATGTTTAAATCGTGTATGAACCCTTTCAACAATACAGCCGTTTATATAGGTGTTTTTAAACAGTGCAGATCCAGACGAGCCGGCTTATCAGGATCTTGTGTTGAATGGAATTGACCGAAAATTAACATATTATATATAAACCATTCCAGTTATTTAGGGCTGAAAGGGTTAAATGTTAAAGTTGTTGGTAACATTATGTATTGACAAGCCAATGTACAATCTGTTCCGATCCCCACACTGGTTATAAAACAAAACGCGGCTGGCTCCGTCAGATCATGGTCTTTGCTTGAACCTGTATTACTCTGTGTATATTATATTCATCTATTAGATTCATATTTATAATGTGGGCCGGGCTTAATGACAACGTCATGAAAAGCGGTAAACGACGTCGGAAAAACGACGTTTGCAGCGTCGCTGTAAAAGTTCACATTTTGCCCTCCCATTTACGTTTACTGGTGTCAATTAACATTAAGTGTGAACAGAAAACAGAAAATTATAACTTACTGAAACTTTCACTTATATGAGACGCGATGCCTTGCACCTTAATACACATATTATGACATCATGACTTGACGGCACGTACTTATGACGTCACTGAACGTGAATACATGTTTGACGTTATGGCCATGGTGTCTTGACAAAATATTATAGCAATGATACTTGCAAGAGTTCATCGTAGCATCAATGACTTAGAAATGCTTCAGGTGCTGTGCATTGTCGCCTAACTGTCGTTCTTTGACATTATCACTCTTTTTCGTCGGTTATCCTTATGAATTCAAAATGGTGAACGCATAATTTAACTGGCTACATATCAGCGAAGTCCTCGCTTACACTGCACCTTGAATCCTGAATAATCTTAAATATGAACAACCTAGTGTATGCCAACGATATTACCATCTATTATCTTGGTAAATTGAGACACTTTTGAACAATTGAATCCAGTACTTAGCGAATGATATGCCATTTAATGCCACTCATTTTATCATAAACGGAGGTAGACACTCAACTATATTGTAAGGGACATGCAATCTGGTTTTTGTCAGGATGATTATCCAGATATCGGGTTTGGTAGCTCCGCATCAACAAGGATCAACTATCAACTAAATATTGGCTGAGAATAGAATACGAGAGCGAATGACAATTCAACAAGTTTAATAAAGTTTTAACTAACATGTAACAACAATTAAAGTATTTTTTACAGACTGAACAGGGATCAATTTACAGGGCGAAGTGGGCGAAATTCTCTCCCTATTAAATTGTCTGACTTCTCCCTATTTTGAGTTGAGGGAGACGTTTTTTGCTATATAAAACAGAAATTTTGGGAAAAATGGTATATTTCTAAATTTTTTAGTGAAAACTTCTCCCTGTTTTGAAGGGCTAGCTTGAACCCTGCTGAATATCGGATTATGAGGTGCAGAATATGTCATTTCCACATTGTGGCAGAAATGAACACATGTCAAACAGAGAACAATAATGGGAATCTCAACCTCCAAGTAACCTCTGCAACTAATCAACATGTGTCGGTAATATTGGTTAAATATTCAACATGTTCTCATGTTATACACTGCAGCTCCATTATAAAATTTCGGGACATGCACGGGTACTGGTACTGCACAGGTTACTGGTATCATCCGCATTTCGGTTACCAACTATTGCGGGAATTCCATTAGCAACGGACCCATATGAAATAATGTAATTTGAACAGAAGTTAAAAGTAATTATTAATAATGCCTATGACATACAAACTTGTATTAATGTATTAAACATACGAGTTATTTATAAAATCATGCTTATTACATTGTATAGTGCTCGCGATAGACAGACGCTTATTACAATGTATACTACTCGCGATCAACAGGCGCTTAAAAGGATTAATTGATAATAAACTAGAAAAAGTCGATGGCGCGCCATCGCAATATACCCACTTTCCCCAAATGCTAAGTCCGAAAGGGGGAGGTAATCCATGATGGAGGGTCGGATGAAAAATCCGAATTCACTTTGCGCATCTGCACATGATAACGAAGCTACATACCAAATATCAGGCGCGTAGGTATGAAGGTGAAAAAGTTTTTCAAATTACAAGAAAAGTGACGGACGTACGGACGTACGGACATACGGACGGACGGACACTCGTGACGAAAACAATATACCCATTTTTTCCCAAAAAAGTGGGTATAATAATGCCTATGGTCACGTGTCCTGCCTATTTATGCGGACGATTAGCTGTTGATACGTGCATAATCTCAGGATGTGGGGTCACGTGATCTATTGTTTAAGCTGCAACAGTCATATTGATGAATGAAATTTACGATTTAAGCGAGATTGCCGTGGGCTGCAGTGTAAACAATAGACCACGTGATCCCATACCCAGATAATGCTGAAACACCAGTCTATTTATAGAACGCTAAATATTACACCTGGGAGTAAACAAAAAGAAAGGCGATCGAACACGCAACCATTTATTAGCGACAATTATGTGTTAACACAGATACATTAACATTACTTGGTGACAAAAAGCGGTACATTTACGTGACTGGAGAAATGGTGCTCATGGGATTTGTGGGATTTGTGGCCAGTGTAGCTTCTGATCAGGCGTTACATTGGTCGGCATGCTCCTTTGATACGACCATCCATTACTTCGCGAATACATGTCAATTGGGATTAAGGTAATTGAATTGATTAATAAATATGCCTATTAACATGATTACCTGATTAAAGGTATTACATTTGCTAACATACTAATAATAATCCTTTCATGGACTTCAGCGGACCCGGCGCGCGCCCCCCCTCCCCCCCCCCCCCCCTAAAATTCACCGAGTAAAGATTTTTTACAAGTTACAAGGCACTTGTTTTGCTCCAAAATGCGCCAGAACGCAGGAAATGTAGATTAAAAAAAAAAAATGGGGGAAATGCCCCGGACCCCCCTAGCGCTATCCCGAGCTCCGATAATATAGTCAAGTATTCCAAAATAGTTACGCCCCCCTCCCCCCCCCCCCCCAACCAGAAATCCTGGATCCGCGCCTGGTAACAAGTGACAAAGGGCACATGGCCACAATCCTTAATCCTTACAATATAATGACATATATATCCAGGGTTTGTATTGAATTTGGCAAAACAAATGCATCAAAATCTCTCTAATAGATTCAGAATCAGTGATTTCAATGCAGCTCCTTCATTGTTTGTGTATAAGCAATACATAATGTACAAAACACACAGTGACGTCGGTGGAGTTTTCGAAAAGTCTTGAAATTAATTGGAAATTTCATGGTCATAAACTTGCTTTTCGCACGATTTGTAGTATCAAATCATCAGTTTATCACTTGACTTCATAATAATGTATGTCTGAATCAGGCGATGGTAATAAAGCGATCCTCAAGAAAGACACCTGGCAACAATTATAAGGTATCATGCTACCACATCTGCCGACGTCTTGTTTTGTCACAAAGTTAAATGTTATAAGCCGCCTACTGCAGATGTACACACGTGCACCGTCTACAAACAAATACTCCATTTGCAGCAATTCCTTATTTGAAAATTATTCATACGGAATTACGTTACTTGGGCCGCAATCCAAAACATGACGTTACATGAATAGCAACTGCAATAAACATTATTTTCATACTTTGTCTTCGCCTAATGGGAAACACTTGGAAATGCTACGAGATATCCAAATTTGGTGTTGACATGTGATAAAAGATGACAAATCGATAGGACTTGTCCGGGTATTTTATCAACACACCTTGTACACGCCGCTGATAAAAACGTCGTAATTTCAACGTCATTGATCTAAAACGTCATATAAGTTTTTACCACAATGTATACTACTCGCGATCAACAGGCGCTTAAAAGGATTAATTGATAATAAACTAGAAAAAGTCGATGGCGCGCCATCGCAATATACCCACTTTCCCCAAATGCTAAGTCCGAAAGGGGGAGGTAATCCATGATGGAGGGTCGGATGAAAAATCCGAATTCACTTTGCGCATCTGCACATGATAACGAAGCTACATACCAAATATCAGGCGCGTAGGTATGAAGGTGAAAAAGTTTTTCAAATTACAAGAAAAGTGACGGACGTACGGACGTACGGACGTACGGACACTCGTGACGAAAACAATATACCCATTTTTTTCCCAAAAAAGTGGGTATAATAATGCCTATGGTCACGTGTCCTGCCTATTTATGCGGACGATTAGCTGTTGATACGTGCATAATCTCAGGATGTGGGGTCACGTGATCTATTGTTTAAGCTGCAACAGTCATATTGATGAATGAAATTTACGATTTAAGCGAGATTGCCGTGGGCTGCAGTGTAAACAATAGACCACGTGATCCCATACCCAGATAATGCTGAAACACCAGTCTATTTATAGAACGCTAAATATTACACCTGGGAGTAAACAAAAAGAAAGGCGATCGAACACGCAACCATTTATTAGCGACAATTATGTGTTAACACAGATACATTAACATTACTTGGTGACAAAAAGCGGTACATTTACGTGACTGGAGAAATGGTGCTCATGGGATTTGTGGGATTTGTGGCCAGTGTAGCTTCTGATCAGGCGTTACATTGGTCGGCATGCTCCTTTGATACGACCATTACTTCGCGAATACATGTCAATTGGGATTAAGGTAATTGAATTGATTAATAAATATGCCTATTAACATGATTACCTGATTAAAGGTATTACATTTGCTAACATACTAATAATAATCCTTTCATGGACTTTGAACTTCGTATTCAGGGGGGGGCGGACCCGGCGCAAGCCCCCCCTCCCCTCCCCCCCCCCCCCCCTAAAATTCACCGAGTAAAGATTTTTTACAAGTTACAAGGCACTTGTTTTGCTCCAAAATGCGCCAGAACGCAGGAAATGTAGATTAAAAAAAAAAAATGGGGGAAATGCCCCGGACCCACCTAGCACTATCCCGAGCTCCGATAATATAGTCAAGTATTCCAAAATAGTTACGCCCCCCCCCCCCCCCCCCCCCCAACCAGAAATCCTGGATCCGCGCCTGGTAACAAGTGACAAAGGGCACATGGCCACAATCCTTAATCCTTACAATATAATGACATATATATCCAGGGTTTGTATTGAATTTGGCAAAACAAATGCATCAAAATCTCTCTAATAGATTCAGAATCAGTGATTTCAATGCAGCTCCTTCATTGTTTGTGTATAAGCAATACATAATGTACAAAACACACAGTGACGTCGGTGGAGTTTTCGAAAAGTCTTGAAATTAATTGGAAATTTCATGGTCATAAACTTCCTTTTCGCACGATTTGTAGAATCAAATCATCAGCTTATCACTTGACTTCATAATAATGTATGTCTGAATCAGGCGATGGTAATGCGATCCTCAAGAAAGACACCTGGCAACAATTATAAGGTATCATGCTACCACATCTGCCCGACGTCTTGTTTTGTCACAAAGTTAATGTTATAAGCCGCCTACTGCAGATGTACACGTGCACCGTCTACAAACAAATACTCCATTTGCAGCAATTCCTTATGTTGAAAATTATTCATACGGAATTACGTTACTTGGGCCGCAATCCAAAACATGACGTTACATGAATAGCAACTGCAATAAACATTATTTTCATACTTTGTCTTCGCCTAATGGGAAACACTTGGAAATGCTACGAGATATCCAAATTTGGTGTTGACATGTGATAAAAGATGACAAATCGATAGGACTTGTCCGGGTATTTTATCAACACACCTTGTACACGCCGCTGATAAAAACGTCGTAATTTCAACGTCATTGATCTAAAATGTCATATAAGTTTTTACCACGCGTCATAAAAATACTTCTAAAATGAAAAATAATTGGGATACATTGATAATTTTGGCGACATATGGCTTTTAAAAGATGTACAATTCAGAATACGTGAAAAAGTAAAAACTGAAAATGTTGTCATTAAGCCCGGTTTTCGCATGGCGCGGCTCATGTCTTTATTTCCCAAACCTATAATATGAGGTGGAATGGGGGGTGGAGAGGGGGTGGAGAGGGGGTGGGGAAGGGGTTAAAACAAAGAAAGGAAAAAAAACGCACAAAAGCAGAGATTTATTTATTAATTTTTATTATAATGAATTTATCACATAACCACAGCCATTTTGGCTATGATAATGTAATAAATTCAGTATAATAATTCTGCATACAAAAAAAGAAGGAAAAAAGTGTGATGCAATTATCAATCAAGTAAAAGACATGGAAGGTTGGTGGCTGGTTGATTATATTAAGGTATTGTTAAGTTGACATGCAATTCTGTTTAATATTATCATTGTTTATTAGCTATTCATCAAGGGTGTTGTGCATTCAATTCATGAATATAGTTTTGTAATTATTGTCCCATATTGCGTCAAATTTATCTAATGTATTGTTGTCGTGCGCAATTTGACGATGAATTTTGTATGTTTCTGTCAGTCTTGATTTTAGTGCAGTGAAATATAAATTCTGTTTTATTGTTCTTGATCGGTATATATATGCTTTTGTTTCCATAAAAATAATTTTGACTACTTCAGACGTCGTATTTTCGAAAAGCCCAAATAGGAAAGATTTTTTCTGTTAGTTCTATTGTTATGTTATTATTTCTTAGCAATTCTGTCAAATTAGTTAGCAATTTTTCTGTTTGGGGACACTGCCAAAAAATATGTCTAATGGTTTCTATATCCGAGCTACATAGATTACATAAATTGTTATTAACAGCTCCTATCCTGTATAAGAAGGTATTTGTCACTAATATATTATGATTTATTCTAACTTGTAACCATCTTAACCTTGTACTTTTGGTAGTTCTAAATGGTTCTTGGTATATAGATTTCCAATTGTTTGCACTAAATTCATATATAGCATTCCATTTTTGTTTGCCAGTAGGTGTTTCTGTGTTTTTGTTTAGTATACTATACATGTCCTTAGACCCCTTGCATGATCTTAGAATTGTTCTCAAAGGTGCTGGTATAATAGGTTGTTCTAACTTTTGTGTTATTAATATTTGATGTTTTTGGAATAGTGATTTCAATGAAGATGACAGACCGTGGTAATGAAGATAATTAATGTTTATGCCTGTATTCTGTTTAAACTGTTACAATGTAAAGATCTTATTGTCTTCATCTAACATGTCATTTATGAATTCAATTCCTTTTTCATATAAATTTTTGAAATAAATTGTTGTGCCACCCATTTTGATGTTTGTGTTGTAAAAAAGACTGTTGGCTAATAAATTATCTTGGTTTGTTAAATCTGTTTTTGAGTTTAATTCTGTATATGCTCTAAAAACATCTTTTCAAAATGGATTATTGTTTACATACTTTTCTTCAATATATTTTGTTCCCATGGAAAATAAATGCCCAACATCAACATATTTGTTTAGTATATCTATCCATTTGCCATTGTTCACTATTATCCTTCTAATCCAACTTAGTTTTAATGATTTAACAAATGCGGAAAGATTTATCATTCTTAGTCCTCCTCTATATAGCTTTTTGTAACTACTGAACTTTTAATTCTTGCAGGGCCTAGCCATAAGAACTCATATAAGGCCACAATTAAAAGATTTTAAGTTTGCCCAAACCCGACCCTACTTTCAAAAAATGGGTAGGTAGGTAGGCAAAATCTTCTTTTCTTTCTTTTTTTAAGGTAGCTGTACGACACAAAAAAAAGCGATTAATAACAACACAGTAACTTTAATGCTGTTAAAACAACAATAACTGAAACGCTTAAATAATACGTCGTCAATAACAACGCTCTTTGTTGAATAGCAGGTGCGCGGAAGAGTAAAGCGTTTGGATTACACAGTCTATAAGGTCGTACTTGATTTGGATATACCGAACTTGATTATTCCTATACAAAATAGTTTTGTAAAGGGGCAAAATCGGCAAAAAAAAAAAAGAATACTTAGTATGTTCACGGCGATAAAAGATTTTGAGTCGGCGGTTTTTTTCGGGTCGGTCGCGTTTGGGCAAACAAACACCTTCTTTATTATGGCCTAACATACTATTTATTTTCTTTAGGATTTTGTCGTTTGGGTTCAGTAATGATATGAACATGTGGTTTAATGTTGGTACTAATAAGGTTTTAATTACTGTAAGTCTACCTAATGGTGTAAGTATTCTACATTTCCAGTGGTTAATTGATTTTTGAAGTTTGATTATTTTCGGGTTAAAGTTAAGGTCCATCATTTTATTTAAATCAACATGGAAATGTATGCCCAGAAGTTTGAAGTCAGTTTGTCCCCAGGCTATTTTAAATTTTGTTTTAATTGTGTCAGAGCTGAATTTCTTTTTACCGATCCATATAACATGTGTCTTCTCAAAGTTTACTTTCAATCCAGATATGTTTTCAATTTTTTTTAATTCCTTTAATGTATTATTCAATGAGGATTCACTGCCATCTAGTGTGAGTGAAGTGTCGTCTGCGAAGCTTGAAAGTTTGATTTCTGTATTATTTACCATAATATCCCTTAATGTGACTATTATTTCGTATTCTGATTGCTAATATTTGTGCACATAGAATGAATATGTAAGGTGATAGCTAGTATTTGTGCACATAGAATGAATATGTAAGGTGATAGAGGATCTCCTTGTCTACACCCACGACCGACATTAACAAGAGCTGTAGGAGAACAGCATAGCTCGACTACGAGGGTTGTCGATGTACACATAGCTTGACAAAGAAGGTGGCTGTGGCCTGCATAAAAACCTTAACCAAGGTTGACTAAAAACATTAACCAAGGGAAACTAGAAATGTGGCCTGTCGGCACACGAATACCCCCACTGGCAGCCAAAGAAAACGAGGCATTTTTGATTATAAGCCATTTAGCCGAGCGTTAAGGTTTCAAACGCATCAAGTCTGTGACCTTGACCCTGGGCATAGTGTGATAATCCATGCATCGGTGTAGAAGATATAGAGCGGAAGGGAATTTCAATAGGTTTGACCTTTGACCTTCAACTGTGACCTTCACCTTGGACGTAGGTGCGTGGTTATTGATTGCGACAAACCTTCTCATCATGAGAAACATTTGTGCCAAGCCATTTGATAATCCATGCATCGGTGTAGAAGATATAGAGCGGAAGGGGATTTCAATAGGTTTGACCTTTGACCTTCAACTGTGACCTTGGACGTAGGTGCGTGGTTAGCAATTTGATAATCCATGCATCGGTGTAGAAGATATAGAGCGGAAGGGAATTTCAATAGATTTGACCTTTGACCTTCAACTGTGACCTTGACCTTGGACGTAGGTGCGTGGTTATTGATCGCGACACACCTTCTCATCATGAGAAACAGTTGTGCCAAGCCATTTGATAATCCATGCATCGGTGTAGAAGATATAGAGCGGAAGGGAATTTCAATAGGTTTGACCTTTGACCTTCAACAGTGACCTTGACCTTGGACGTAGGTGCATGGTTTTCCAAGTATGGTTGCTGTAGGACCAGGAGTATTCCATATACAAGCTTGAGCAAAAACTGTAACCAAGGGGAGATAACTAAGTAATCAAAGGATAAAAGTAGGTCAAGGTCAAATATAGGTCAGGGATTATTGATGTACATCACTAGGAGATGAAGTTGTCCAAGTATGGTTGATGTAGGCCCAGAAGTATTCCATATACAAGCTTGACTATAAACATTAAGCAAGTAATTCAAGGTTAAATGTAGGTGAAGGTAAAATAAAGGTCAGGGGTTATTGATGTACATCCTATGAGAAAAGTTATCCAAGTATGGTGTCTGTATGCACAATAGTATTCCATCTACAAGCTTGACTAAAAACCTTAACCAAGGTTGAGTAAAAATCTTAACCAAGGGGAATTAAGTAAGTAATTTAAGGTTAAATGTAGGTCAAGGTCAAATATAGGTCAGGGGTTGTTGATGTACATCACTAGGAGATGAAGTTGTCCAAGTATGGTTGGTGTAGGGCCATGAGTATTCCATCTACAAGCTTGACTAAAAACCTTAACCAAAGAGAATTAAGTAAGTAATTCAAGAGGAAATGTAGGTCAAGGTCAAATATAGATCAGGGGTTATTGATGTACATGACTATGAGAAAAGGTTGTCCAATTATGGTGTCTGTATGCACAATAGTATTCCATGTACAAGCTTGAGTAAAAAGCTTAACCAAGGTTGAGTAAAAACTTTAACCAAGGGGAATTAAGTGGAATTCAAGGTTAAATGTAGGTCAAGGTCAAATATAGGTCAGGGGTTGTTGATGTACATCACTAGGAGATGAAGTTGTCCAAGTATGGTTGGTGTAGGGCCAGGAGTATTCCATCTACAAGCTTGACTAAAAACGTTAACCAAGGGGAATTAAGTAATTCAAGAGGAAATGTAGGTCAAGGTCAAATATAGATCAGGGGTTGTTGATGTACATCACTAGGAGATGAAGTTGTGCAAGTATGGTGGGTGTAGGGCCAGTAATATTCCATATAGAAGGTTGACTAAAAACCTTAACCAAAAGGAATTAAGTAAGTAATTGAAGAGGAAATGTAAGTCAAGGTCAAATATAGATCAGGGGTTATTGATGTACATACCTATGAGAAAAGGTATTCAATGTACAAGCTTGAAAAAAAACTTTAACCAAGGTTGACTAAAAACCTTAACCAAGGGGAATTAAGTAAGTAATTCAAGAGGAAATGTAGGTCAAGGTCAAATATAGATCAGGGGTTATTGATGTGCATCACTAGGAGATGAAGTTGTCCAAGTATGGTGGGTGTAGGGCCAGTAGTATTGCATATACAAACTTGACTAAAAACCTTAACCAAGGTTGACTAAAAACCTTAACCAAGGGGAATTAACCAAGTAATTCAAGAGGAAATGTAGGTGAAGGTCAAATATAGATCAGGGGTTATTGATGTACATCACTAGGAGATGAAGTTGTCCAAGTAGTATTCCATATACAAGCTTGACTAAAAACCTTAACCAAGGCGTGACGATGACGGTGACGCCGACGCCGACGCCGGGGTGACAACATAAGCTCTACTTATTCTTTGAATAGTCGAGCTAAAAAAGAAAGAGAGGTGGCCACACTGAAGTACCGCTAGTTTAGAGTTTCTGTATAAGACATCTACCCATTTTCTTAATGAGTTCCCAAATTGGAAAAAAGATAGTGTGTTCCTGATGAAATTCCACGAAATCGAGTCAAATGCTTTTTCAAAATTAATAAGCAATAGTAACCCTGGTATATCATTATCTTCTGTGTACTGTAGTATATCATAAATCAGTCGTGTATTTTCTCCCATATGACGGCCTGCTACAAAACCTGTCTGATCGTTATGAATTAATTTATTTAGCACCCCTTTATATGGGCCAATGTTAGTTTCTCTTCATATTTTGCAAATAAATGAGACAGATGTTGAGAAAAAGACCTTCGTAACAATTGTAGACATTGGTGGTCTTGCAAATTCACACAATTATGAAAATTGTTTATTTGATATTATTATTATTATTATTTATTTTCAACAAATACTTTTGATGAGAAATAAGAAAAGAAAAATAGAACAGAAAACAATTCAACATCTGTGTTCTTCAAAAAGTGTCTTCCGACTGTAACGGGTTTAAATTTAAACTTTCAAATGTGAGAACGGGGTTTAAATTTCCACATCAAGCACGAGGGCACTTATATAAATGCTTTAATTGGCACAGATGGAGGCGTAAAGGTGGTCCTTAAGGTGGGAGGAAACCGGAGTACCCAGAGGAAATGAAATGAATGGGGTTGAACGTCCCAGCAACAGCTAAAGTAATGTATGGATGGGACCACAGTTTCACAAGTCGCATCTGACAGACCAGTGGGATGGACATACTCAGAAAGTAGTATTCATGTTGTAGGGTACATGTAGGTTATGAACTCACAAAAGTTCCGTATTGAGCCACATCCTGTACCCAGAGGAAACCCACTTCGTCTGATCTGGGGCCCGTTTCACTAAACTTTGTATGACTAATATGTCTGCAAGTGCAAAGTTATGATAGTCTGTAAATTTCGCATTAACCATTCTTGTATGGCCTCCTGGTGACCACCATACATGCATTTCGCATACTGCATCAATGAAAGAATATGTTGTGACTACTGATGTGAAACGTCTCGATGAGTTCAAATAGAGTTCATGACAAACATTTGAGCACATGAGACACACCAAGCGATTTTGTACCTTCGGACATGTGTGTAATTTCATTAAATATGTTTACAAAATTTACAATACACGATTCCGTACGTCTCGGAAAATGTTGTCAACTTTTGACTTTATTTATGACAAATATTGAAAATTTTGTACACATAATTATTTAATGAAATTATGCAGATACAAAATCACATGGCATGTCTCATACATGGCTGTGACTGGATAAATGAGGATTATGGGTTTTTGCGAACAGTGTATATCCAGATCAGCATGTGCATCCACAGTCTGATCAGGATTGTTCATTGTTCGCCATTCCATCAATGAATACTTGCAACAAGCTAAGGATCATTATAAGGCTACAGGAGTGTGCCATTTGACCCGGAGCTATACTGATCACAAATTCCATAATCCCCATTTCTCCAGTCACGACCACATATGAAGAAAATATTTAGTATTTGTTACAATGTTACAATTTTGCTATGTTTTGCTATTGCAAGGTGCAAGGGCGGGGGGGGGGGGGGGGGAGGGGAGTGTTCTGTCACAAATAATTTTCAGACTAGTCCATTTATAAAAAGGGCGGAGGGTGTTTTTATTCTCAAAAAATATGAAAATTACGACTCGTCACATCTGGATCTACACTGTTTGCTAATACCTCTATACAGGCATGCAGTGTTGAAAGGGTTAGACGGCGCATACTTGTTTAAATTTTCTATTCCACAGTAAAGCGCTACCATATCTTCTTTGATCAAGATCTACTTCTAAAGATGTAACTCAGCTGACAATAAAAACTTCTGGATTCTGGCAATATTCTTAAAATAGATCGTGAAGTTATGAGGCTTGTGAGAATTTATCGCTCCTGACAAAACAGTACAAGATATTGAATGTATCTGAACAGACTTGATGGCCGAGTTACCATGAGAGCTCTACAAATACCAGTCCAGTGTCCTCTTTTTCCACTGACTCCACAATAAGTCCATGTAAAATGAATGTACTTAATATCATCCCGACCCGCCCCTAAAAAATAATGCCAAATTAATAATATCTATTTTAACCCTTACACTGGTGAATCAAATTGTGTCGTCTGCTGTTTATTTTATATTTTCCATTTTTTCTCATAAAAAAAATGTTTTGACAGCACTTTAGAATCATTTCCAACTGATTCTAAAGTGCTGTCAAACAATGTTTTTATTGAAGAAAAAAAATAAAATATTAAGCAACAGCAGACGACACTTCGTTTCCAGCATTCTAAGGGTTAAGAACTAGATGGTCACGTCACGGCCCACATGTCGCGCCCGCCGAGGCTTTGATAGCACTATAGCACTACTATATCAAACAAGAGGGCCATGATGGCCCTAATTCGCTCACCTGACTCCATGAACACCAGAGGTGAATGTGACATCGAGTTATTATGTGTTTTAAAAACATTGTGCTATTTTTAGATGGCGGTCATCTTGGATTAAGCGATGACTCTCATTTTACCAAATCTGAAAATGCTTCACCCAAGGATCTTAACTTACTTTGAAGTTTGGCCAGCATCGGCCATGTGGTTCCTGAGAAAAAGACGTTCAAAATCTTGAATAAATAGACCTTTTGGAGGCCATCATGGATGACATAATCATCCGATTCCGACAAATATTGCACCAGAGCAATCGCCTCATCAATACCTTCAATTTGATATATGACATGAGCATATTTGGTCAAAAATAAAATTTGACCCCACGGGCCATGCTCATTTTTGACCCCGGGGTCACCATTTTAACACCTTTGAAAGAGCATTCTACGTCGATCATTCCTACCAAGTTTCGTCGAAATCCAGCTGGCGGTTCATGAGAAGAAGATTTTTTAAGAATTAGTGCTATTTTTAGACGGCGGCCATCTTGGATTAGCGACGACCTCCGTTTTAACAAATCTGAAAAGGCTTCACCCATGGACCATAACTGTTAAGTTTGGCCACCATGGGCCAAGCGGTTCGTGTGAAGAAGAATTTTGAAATCTCTAATAAAAGAACGACCTTTTGACCTTTCGGTGGCCACCTTGGATGACATGACCATCCAATTTCGACAAAAAATATACCAGAGCGATTGCCTCTTTGATACTTTCAATTTGATATAGACATGACCATATTTGGTCAAAAATAAAATTTGACCCCAATTTGACCCCACGGGCCACGCCCATTTTTGACTCCGGGGTCACTATTTTAACAACTTTGAAAGAACATTGTACATCGATCATTCCTACCAAGTTTCGTCCAAATCCGGCTGGCGGTTCATGAGAAGAATTTTTTTTAAGAATTTGTGCTATTTTTAGACGGCGGCCATCTTGGATTAGCGACGACGTCCGTTTTAACAAATCTGAAAAGGCTTCACCCATGGACCACAACTGTGAAGTTTGGCCACCATGGGCCAAGCAGTTCGTGTGAAGAAGAATTTTGAAATCTCTAATAAAAGAACAACCATTTGACCTTTCGGCGGCCATCTTGGATGACATGACAATCCAATTTCTACAAATAATGTACCAGAGCGATCGCCTCTTCGAAATCCGGTTGGCGGTTCTTGAGAAGAAGATTTTTGAAGAATTTGTACTATTTTTAGATGGCGGCCATCTTGGATTACGTGATGACGTCATTTTAACAATTTTGTAATCCCCCTACATAAGGACCAGGGGTTGACCATGAAGTTTGGTGACCATAGGCCCAATGGTTACCGAGGAGAAGCTCAGGTGAGCTAAAAATGTTAACCAAAAACTTTAACCTGGAGATGGAAGGACGTACTGACGGACGGATACTGACATTTACTTGTATATTCGTTGGTTTCAAATATGTTTATTATTGTATTTTGTTTCTGTGGGTAGAAAGAAGGCGATGAAACAAGCTGCTGGGTTGGCTATGTTCGACAACGTCACCACGAAATGATATGTCTCGGAACCATAAGGTAGGCCATTTATGAAAAGGGCGGGGGGGTTCTGTCACAAATAATTTTCAGACTAGTCCATTTATGAAAAGGGCAGGGTGGGGTGGTGTTTTCATCCTCAAAAAATATGAAAATTACTTGCAAAAAGTGCAGATCCTGAGGAGACGGCTCGTCACATCTGGATCTACACTGTTTGCTAAAACCACTATACAGGCCTGCAGTGTCCATAGGCCAATATGGCGACTGTATCGCGCTGACCACAAGCAGGCCTGACAAAATTCATTAATTATTGTGGGTTTTTTTCAACACTAATTACAACATATAAACGAGGTTACCGAGGTGACAGTAGGGGGTTCTACAGAACTTTCCACCCGCCCCATTTTTCCCCAAAATTTGGATGATATTCAGTAAATTAACTTCATATGTGGGCACTCTTACTACAAGGCGAGCGTTAATCCCGGTGTGAATCCCAGTAACATTCACCACGACAATATAAATCCCAGTAAGGAGGGATGAACCCCAACAACACTACAGCCCTCTATAGCGGTGTTTGCAAAAAGTGTAGATGCAGATGAGCCGGCTCGTGACGAGCCGTCTCATCAGGATCTGCACTTTTTGGTAGTATTTTCAGAAATGGACTGTCTGAAAATCATTTTGTGACAAATGGATTGGTCGGAAAATTAACATATCAAAATCCATTCCAGTTACTTAGGGGTGAAAGGGTTACTCATTATGATGTGTGTACCCTCCAATAAACCTAAAAAATATTCAGAATGTAATGCTGTGCAAGCCCCTCCCATCCCTACATGTACAATTCCGTGGAAAACCTCGCCAGAACTTGGAACTTACAGAGAAAAAAACCATGGCAAAAATTGGACTATATTTCTGCGCAAAAACAGGAAAATGACAAAGAAAATTTAAATAGATTGGAATTGTAACGATCGCAGAATGTGTCGCATGGTCTATGCCTCAAATGTAGAAACTATACATCTCATCAGGAGCTATGCTGGTCAGACCCTGATCGAGCCCTCCATTGCCAGAAGAATACATCAGAAACGTGATGAAATACATGCCGGCTATGACAAAATGCTGTAGCAGGCACTGACACTGAGATAAAATGTATCGCAGTCAATATGTATTCAAAAACTACTGTCGCTGATGTTTCATTCGTCAACTAACGTCACGTGAAGTGTGATACGCAACGTGAACAGGTGTTTCTTTCAACAAAAACGACATCTGCAGTTCATAACACGATAATTCCAGCACAAAAATATTTACACAATTCCCTAACATTTGATTGGTCCGTAGCAAGTCTCTGTCCAAAATTTATATCCCAGTAAACTCCATGCAAACTACTTTCCGTAACCGTCGGGCGCAGTTAAAATAATTCTTAAGAAAACGGAAAATAAACACATTTTCTTGATGAATTTATTTCAAATGCTGGAATTATAAGGAATGAATGGCCTTTTTGTGGAATTTATCGGGGATATAAACTTGGAAAAGTCGCGGGAATACTGGACGAGGCCTTCCGGCCTTCGTCCAGTATTCCCGTGACTTTTCCAAGTTTATACCCCGATAAATTCCACAAAAAGACCATTCATTCCTATATTACATGATAAATAGAAACACACGCCATGGTCTTTGATATCCAATTTATCAGGAAAGACTCGGAAACGGTAGGAATTCCTTGTTGAGCCGAGGAATTCCTACACGTTTCCCAGTCTTGCCTGATAAAATTGATATCAAGTGACACCAGCCTGGTATCCCCGATGTGTTGGTGCAGTTGGCCGCCTACAAGCCATGAAAATAGAATGATGGATGTGCTTGCGGTTTATGTTTAGAGAAACAATTTGAAAATATTTATGGAGAAATACAGCGGCTGGCCGAAAATAACTCTAGAGGAATGAGCTTACCTATTCACCTGTTGAATGTGAACAGGAGAAAAAGTGCTTGTTCTTACATTCTCATATTCATACGCATATTTAACCCTTTCAACACACACTGATTTCGTAAAAATGCCGAAGATGGTGAAAAAATTGAAAGAACAGGATGAAATGGTGCAACGTCCCAGCAATGGCATATAGAGACTGGACCATGGTTTCAAGTGGCATCAGAAAATTCAGTGGCTTGGAAATATTATAAACATAACTTTTATGCCTAGGGTGGAGATTGAACCCATGATCAATACTTCACCACTACACAATCAACCCCTATGCTATCAATTGATTGATTTGATTTATTGGTGTTTAACAGCTAAGGTCATTTAAAGCCAGGCCAATGGGTTTGATTCCGCATGTAACCTGCTGGATTGGGGAGAAAATCCCAAAATCAAAAACGGAATATTTACATCAAAATAAATATATATTTAGCCCTGAAATTAGAATAACCGGACCTGGTGCCAGGTCCTTACCACACCAAAGTCACTTACTTGGCCTCTTCCCCTAAAAGTAATAGGATTAGGAATAATCGTATTACTCATACAAGGGGTATAAGCAGATTCAACCTTCACATACAAGAATGCCAAAGACGTACTTGAGGACCAAACCAGGTCTCCGTTCAGGATAGGCTGAATCCCGATCGTTAAATTAACCATTGCATGCTCCTACCTGCCACCCACCGACCCCTATCGAAACGTGACACATACGGAATTCAATACTGCATGAGCTCTGAATGTTTTCAACAACATTTACAGTAATTATGTGGCGATACAAGATTAGCGATGACCTCCAATGCCGAGCCTCCACTCCATATTTCTGTAAATGCATTATTCATATATCGTGGCGCGCAGACAGATCTACCTCCAAGATTTGTGTGTTTCCCCCGACATGTAACAGGTATATAATTGTCAGACCAGACGTATTTCAATGTAGGTCAAGGCTGACATTGTCGTTGGCAGACTTTCCTGGCATTAGATGTCAATATGAATATGTGTATGTCATGACCTTGCAGATTACCAGGGGGGGGGGTGGGGGTGTCGTTAGCTTACATGGGTCGGTGGACGATATAACGGACCTTGTGACGTTTGCGACCAGAGTAGCCCGACATCAGACTGCACTTCCGCGCAGTCTGATCAGGGCCTACGATGTTTGCCATTCAGTCACTGAAGTAGGCTTTGCAATCGTCAAGAAAACATTTACATCATCCAAATACCGGGGGAATGTCAAAATGGTCTGCAAATGTTGTATGGTACGTTTGCTCAGCTGGTCATCTGGAAATGATTATGAAGTGCTGTCTAACCATGTTGTTTATATTTATAACAAGAGCTGTAGGAGAACAGCATAGCTCGACTACGAGGGTTGTCGATGTACACATAGCTTGACAAAGAAGGTGGCTGCGGCCTGCATAAAAACCTTAACCAAGGTTGACTAAAAACATTAACCAAGGGAAATAAAGTAAGTAATTCAAGGTTAAATGTAGGTCAATGTCAGATATAGGTCAGGGGTTATTGATGTACATCACTAGGAGATAAAGTTTTCCAAGTATGGTTGCTGTAGGCCCAGGAGTATTCCATATACAAGCTTGAGTAAACACCGTAACCAAGGGGAGATAACTAAGTAATCCAAGGATAAAAGTAGGTCAAGGTCAAATATAGGTCAGGGATTATTGATGTACATCACTAGGAGATGAAGTTGTCCAAGTATGGTTGATGTAGGCCCAGAAGTATTCCATATACAAGCTTGACTATAAACATTAAGCAAGTAATTCAAGGTTAAATGTAGGTGAAGGTAAAATAAAGGTCAGGGGTTATTGATGTACATCCCTATGAGAAAAAGTTATCCAAGTATGGTGTCTGTATGCACAATAGTATTCCATCTACAAGCTTGACTAAAAACCTTAACCAAGGTTGAGTAAAAACCGTAACCAAGGGGAATTAAGTAATTAATTTAATGTTAAATGTAGGTATGTACAGACAAGGTCAGATATAGGTCCAGGGGTTGTTGATGTCAGACAGATGAAGTTGTCCAAGTATGGTTGGTGTAGGGCCATGAGTATTCCATCTACAAGCTTGACTAAAAACAAAATTAACCAAAGAGAATTAAGTAATGTAATTCTTCAAGAGGAAATGTAGGTTAAGGTCAAATATAGATCAGGGGTTTTATTTGATGTACAACACTATGAGAAAAAGGTTTGGCCAAGTATGGTGTCCATAAGGACAATAGTATCCATGTACAAGCTTGAGTAAAAATTAAACCAAGGTCAAGACCTTAACCAAGGGGGAATTTAAGTAAATTAATTCAGGTCAAATGTAGGTCAAGGCAATATAGGGGGTCAGGGGGTTGTTGATGTACATCACTAGGAGATTGAAAAGGTTGTCCAAGTATGGTTGGTGTAGGGCCAGGAGTATTCCATCTACAAGCTTGACTAAAAACCTTAACCAAGGGGAATTAAGTAAGTAATTCAAGAGGAAATGTAGGTCAAGGTCAAATATAGATCAGGGGTTTTTGATGTACATCACTAGGAGATGAAGTTGTCCAAGCATGGTGGGTGTAGGGCCAGTAGTATTCCATATAGAAGGTCGACTAAAAACCTTAACCAAAAGGAATTACGTAAGTAATTGAAGAGGAAATGTAGGTCAAGGTCAAATATAGATCAGGGGTTATTGATGTACATACCTATGAGTAAAGGTTGTCGAAGTATGGTGTCTGGATGCACAATAGTATTCAATGTACAAGCTTGAAAAAAAACCTTAACCAAGGTTGACTAAAAACCAAAACCAAGGGGAATTAAGTAAGTAATTCAAGAGGAAATGTAGGTCAAGGTCAAATATAGATGAGGGGTTATTGATGTGCATCACTAGGAGATGAAGTTGTCCAAGTATGGTGGGTGTAGGGCCAGTAGTATTGCATATACAAGCTTGACTAAAAACCTTTACCAAGGTTGACTAAAAACCTTAACCAAGGAGTAGTATAAAGGGAGTCAAAATGATACCACCTGCGGTGGCATCATTTATAACCCTTTATACTACCCCCACCACCCCCGAAAAATCAAAAATTGGTTAACGAGGAAATTGTCTCCCACCAACCACGAAAAATTGGTGTCATAAATACCTTATGTTTTTTTCACGTCCAATTGAACATATAAATTTAATAGGTTATAATAAAAATATTATAACAAAATGGATAATAAAATACGCAACGAATTGGAATTGTATAATGACCTTGCTGAAGAATTTTACGCCGCTGTTTCTACAGTATTAAAACACGGTAAAATGACAATACTATGTGGTATCGAAAACATGAAATATCAGCGTAATTTATTACGCTGCGATAAAAACGTTGCATTTACAATATTAAACCGGCAATTATGTCGCCGGTATAAGTCTCAAATTTATGTAATGAAGCGACTAAATAGGATCAATAGGATCGTAGAAACACTACCGAAATATTATCAAACTAATTTTATAAAACAGTTTAAAATCAAAGATTCGTTTACGGATATGCGTTTCTACAATATCGCTTTTAACGAAGAAATTGGAAAATTATTAGAAGAAATTGGAAATTGAACAGAAAAAAAACAACTATTAGAGAAAATGGATAATACAATACAATTGGAATTGAAAGTTTTTAATACCTGTGTTGAAGAAGTTTACGAAGCTTAAGGGGGTTATAATCCTGTATATAAATTCTATAAAATGAGAACACTAGGCGATATCGAATACATGAAATACCAGCGTAATTTATTACGCTCCGATAAAAACGTTACATTTACAATATTATACCGGCAATTATGTCAACTGTACAAGAGGCAAATACAAACATTAAGACGGATAATGCGTATCGGATATGAAACTAAGGTGTATTATATAAAATTGTTAAAACCCAACGATTCGTTTACGAATATACATTTCTACGATATCGCTTATAAAGATATTAATAATTTGTAAAAATTAAAAAAAAAAAATAGCAAAAGCCTCCACTCGTGCACAACACCCCCAGCGACTGGGCAGATTTCTAGCCGGCACCCAGCCACTGGGGTGTTGGGACCTTTCTTAAGCCCACGCATCTGTTGGCTCACATTCTGGGTCGCCTTGAACCCCATTGCCAATTCCTCTATTAAGAGAAACCAGCGAAGTAAGGCGAGCCTATGTGTGAATTTGGTTTCCGAAATTGCAAAGCTCTTAGGCAGAAATCATTTAGGCCGGCACCTTTGAGCTACACAATTACATCGCCAAAATACATCACATATGCATAGACTGCTACCATTAAACAGACGAGACGGACGTCATACCGGATCAACAACATGGCATGCACGAGATGAGACCAATTGTTGTAAGGTCAACAAACATATATATACTCATCAGTTTCCTATACAACATACAAATGGTGTGCAAATTATAATTATTTATTAATACCTATTGGCGAAAGAAAACATGGGTTGGTTCGTTATTTTGTTAATTTTATAATTAATTTTATATTTTTTTTTAATAATTTAAAGCTGAACACCCCCTATTATTACATAGTAATTAATTTATGTTGTAACGACAATGTTTCAATTACACGGGTTATGGCCCATGCGTAAATTGATAGCCGAGGTAAACAGAGCCGAGTGTATAAATTACACGGGTTATGGCCCATACGTAAATTGATAACCAAGGTAAACAGAGCCGAGTGTATCAATTACACAGACGGTGTGTACAGTGTAATCCTCGACTGAATTTGTAATTCTCAGTGAAAAACACATGTTGTATAGGTATGTAAATTTGTTTACTGCACCAATATAATTTTGAAAAAATTAGGAAAATTATAAAATTAAGATTAATTTTTTTTTTTTTTTTTTTTTTTTTAATTATTTTTTTTTTTTTTTTTTTTTTTTTTATTTTTTTTTTTTTTTTTTTTTTTTTTTATTATTATTATTTTTTTTTATTTTTTTTTTTTTTTTTTTTTTTTTTTAATTATTTTATAATGGTGCTGTAACATTTCCTCCGACTTATTTCCCAACCCCCCAATTTTACCCTAATTTATCCCTAATCAGTACACTCAATTTTGGGCATGGTGGCGCGCGCCTTGATCCTTATATCATTTTTTAATTCTTCATATCTCCCCATTTCTTCACCACGGATTCAAACTCTAAATTTGATTATTTTCTTATCGGCCAACGCTTTGGACACCATAACGTCGATGCTATTTTTCTTAGACCTAGCGAGAACGGATATTCTATCATGTTTTCTACTTTTTTTCTCGAGTTTTCCACCCACCGCCCTAATTACCATACAAAGTGTTCCAGATAAAACGGTAATTCCACTCAAAACCCCTGCAAGTGGAACCATTACAATTGTAGATAGCGTTGTTGCAGCAGTCCCCGCCCCACACAACACAGAAACACTTGCCAGAACCGTACTAGATGCTTCAGCTATGTTTGCCGCGCGCTTATATTTGTTAGCGTGTCTTTTTCTATTTGCACATTCTCTAACAAAAATATCCTGCATAGCGACGATATTATTCAACCTAAAATCTGAACTTCTTTCGTTAATTGGATATAGTGTTGGTGGAGTGGTATTGAGAGTTGTATACAGTGTTGGTGGAGTGGTATTGAGAGTTGGATATGGTGATTCGTTCATAGTTAAATTTATTTCAATATATTAGTATTTACACAATAAATTCAATTAACAATGAGACAATAGTGGAAGAACTCTCTGAGTCACCGATTTTCGTAACAAAGTTAATAACACTACCTTTGGAAAGTCTAATTCGATCACTTACCGGCGAACGAAACAATCGTCGAACTATCTCCAGAGATTTTAGTGACTACCAACCCCCGTTCTTCCCCATCTACTACAATATTTATCGCGACTGCGCCCACAGGTTTACCATTAGCATTAACGAGCAGACCGCCATTTGGATAACTTCACCTGCAGCTGTCATAGTGTATCCCCCATATTTATTACTCGCTTTGGCACCGAACGAATATTCATAGTGCCCCACAACCAATGGGCCCCGCTTCTTCTCAGCCCAAACTGTTATGACACGTTTTTGGTGTTTTCATTGTTTTCAACTATTCCGGCAAGCGCCCTGTTTGCGTTATATGCCTCAGTACGAATCTCATAAGAGGCCTCCTCAAGAGCTTTGGTCGCGGCTATACGATCATGTTTCAGTTTATCAGAAAACTTCGGTTATTTTTCCATCTAGTTCGGTAAGTGCCGCTTCTCTGCTGAGAGAGTCCTCTAAGCGCAACGCATCATAAGCCTCCGTAATGGTCGCCTGGTGGCCTTCTAAGGCTTTATCAATACCCGACCGGGCCTCTTTTTGAAATTCTGTTATTTTCCATCTAGTTCGGTAAGTGTCGCTTCTCTGTTGATAGAGTCCTCTAAGAGCAACACCCTATAAGCTTCCGTAATATCTGCCTGGTGGTCTTCTCCGGGCTTTCTCAATACCCGTTCGGACTCCATCAAGATCAAACCGGGTCTCTTTTTTAAATTCGGTTATTTTTTCGTATATGTCAGTAAGTGCCGCTTCTCTGTTGAGAGAGTCCTCTGAGCGTAACGCCCCATAAGCCTCCGCAATAGCCTCTTTGTGGTCTTCTCGGACCCCCTCAACCCCCGATCTGGTCTCTTTCAGAAATTCGGCTATTTTACCGTCTAGTTCGGTAAGTGTCGCTTCTTTACTATGAGAGTTCTCTAAGCGCAACGCATCATAAGCCTCCGCAATGGCTCCTCAAGGTTCGACTGGTGGTCTTCTCGGACTTTATCAATAACCCGAAGCCGGGGGTCTATTTTCGAAATTTGGTTATTTTTTTATCTAGTTCAGTAAGTGCCGCTTCTCTGATGAGAGAGTCTTCTGAGCGCAAACACCTCATAAGCCTTCGTAAGGTCCGCATGGTGGTCTTCTCGGGCTTTCTCAATACCCGACGTGGCCTCTTTTAAATTTTCGAAAAATCGATTATTTTCCCCGTTTCTAATTCAGCAAGTGTAAGCTTCTTTGCTGAGAGAGTCTTCTAAGCGCAAGCATCATAAAACCGCGTAATGTCAACCAGGCGGTCTTTTCGGGCTTTAAATCAATCCCCCAACCGGGCCTCTTTTATCTAAATTTTGGTTATTTTTTTTACCTAGTCGTTTAGTTCTGTATGCGTTTTCAACACGACTTTGTGTACACAGCCAGGGCATATTCTCTAAGTTTGTGATAGTAGACTTTTGTGAATCTCGTCCGTGGCCCTCGATATAGTTCTATTGATCAAGGCCTTTGTTTTTTTGGGTAGTTAAAAAGTCGCCCTCTGTCGGGATGAATCCCCCTTCTGCCGGTTCCAAAATTAATTTGAATTTAAATTTGTCCACCCAATCGGAAGAAACTACCTGGTCCGTATATACTCATAATGTTGATATATATATTACGAACATGCGTTAAATTCGAAATAATTTTCTTAAAATTAATTAATTTGAAAATTTAAATTTCTAGGACGACCGAATCGGGTAATCGTTTCTTCAACTCTCTCCCTTTATCATCAAGAATAGAAATCTTCAACTCGTGGTTGTGGTCCCGATTCCAAAACTTTCATCTCGGGGTGTGGGATGTCTAAGGTCACAGTCTCGCCATAGAAACAGTCGCTGGCGGGCACAGTTTTCAGTAATGTGCTGGGGATCCGTCTACCATGTTGTACGATGTGTTCACCCGATCAAGGTGCACCCTCCCCGAGAGTTTTTTCGTGAAGGTGAGTCCACCGGATTATCACCGACGTACTCACCCGGGGTAAACACTCCTTTGTTTGAGGAGTATGTCTCTCTAAAACCGAGTTGAATACCCAACCCCGGGGAGGGAACCACTACCTTATCAGTGCTGATGGTCATTGTTGCGAGCCGGTAGCCTTCGATACTGTGAGGTTGATTATACCGTCAAGCTCTGAGTTGACAAAATCTTTGAGCTGTCTTATTCCCCACAGTCCGTGAGGCAGCTTTACACCTAATTGTTGTCCATCTTCACATAGTAAAACCCACCTTCGCTCTTCCCCACATTCTGCCATCCAACCGTGAAGGTGATTGATCTAAGGCCTACCCGGCGTTTTCCCGCAGCAGTTGTCTATTAATTTTTTGAAGTTCAACAAACTCCCTTTTTGAACATTAGTTATAGTAGCAAAAAACATTAAAAATAATATCTTTTCAATGGATACCAAAGCATTTAGCTTTAACTCTAATGTAAAGTACGCGGTCGGAGGTAAATACACACAAAAATAAAAGACGTTGTTAAACCCCCTTGTACACCCAACCGTACAACGTTAGAACCGGACAGCGGCTTTGCACCAATTTCCTAATATCTTTGAACAATATAGGCTGCCCAAGATTACTACGAGTGGAGGTGGTAAACGGGTGGAAAGCAACACCGATGCAGTTTTGTCAGAACCAAATAAATTCGTCTTGTATGGTGCGCAAAACAACCGGGTGTGGAGTTTCATATAAAGACCATCTGACATCCAAAGAATGTCATGCTCCAAGTGTCTACAACTTTCAGTGTATTATACTATTAGGAGGATTTCTCAAAAAACTAGGTATTTTTTCACTACCTCAAGAAACGACGCCTGGGATCCCCCTTTTTACAAACGCATACGACCGTATGGCCTTGAAGACTGTGTAACGAATTTTAACGTTTCAAAAGACGCGGACTGGAGACAGGAAAGCATTTCTACCAGCACCGGCCTCGGGACGTTCTCATTCACGGCCAGTCCCGGGAATTGGACAACAGACTGATTTTAGACACGAATCACAAATCCGGTGACCACATCGTCAGTCGGAAGCCCGAGGGAATTTTGACCCCCAGCGACTATGACATTCGGGCCGGAAGTGTCTGGAGGTCGGCACTGTGGCGTGTTTTTCTTGTAAAAATGTTACCTCCGAAACGGGCTCACGTCGATTTACAATACAGCAGGCTGCTGAGGTTCAGGACGTGGCCGGGGGTACATTTTTATGTTTAGATAAGGGTATAGGGTTCACGCAGGCCGGGGGTTTACTCGCGTCAACGACTCCATTCGCACGTACGTACTGGGCCATCCTCGGCGCACAGAAGCAAACTCGCAGTTCCATACTGGGCACGGGAACGGCGTTTTGATGCACAAAAACAATTCTTGGCACTTGTAGAGGACGCCATCAAAGCTAGGGTGGACCTGGAGAAGGCGATCAAGAATTATCAAGACGTTTTACCAGAATGCCAGCACCCCAGTAGACTATGTATTTGGAATAGGTCTTTATATGGCGCCGAGGCAATATGATAACTACGAGACGACCGGGTTGACGGTTACAATATCAGATCGTAATCGCCACCGCCAATCAAAAAAATCGGCCACATACGGTAACGTGAACACGGATACATCAAGCGCACCCCCCAACATGATCGGGGTTCAACATGGAACCGATTTCATAAAAAACAAAATGGATACACCTCCCCCCAATTCGTAAATTGGACACACAATCGAACCCAGTACCCCCTACCCCCCAATCGTAAATTGGATGCACCATCGAGTTCCATCAACAGACCAATCGCGATTGGAGAAACACCAATCATCAACAATGTTGAAATTGGGAAGCACACACACGAGGAGGGAGAAATTAGGGCTCGTCGTCACCCTCGTGGCGATCGGAATTATTTACGCTTTGGTTGTAGGAACTCTCTGGCGAAGAATAGTAGGAGACCGGCGATTGTCACGATTTAAAGCCCAGGTATTTTTGGCTAGCCATCCGGCCGTTTTTGATTAATATAGATAGCAAGTAAGAAACGATACTTCCAATCAGTCCAGGTAGTGCGGCAGCCGCCTTTCCAGCTAATTTAGCTAGAAGACTGGGCGAGGGCTTTTAGTTGTTTATTTTTTTATCCCACTCCTTGGCTCCCACCGGATGGAGCGGGGTGCTGGTGTGCTGGAGCTGGAGCGGGTGGTGCGCCGCACCACCAGTGAAAGCAGAACTATGGTCGATATAGTCATGCGATAGCAACGAGGATGCTTGCTATCGTGACGCCCTCTCTCTGAACAGAGTGCGAAAGACGCTTTCACCGAGTGTCGTCTCCTCGTGCAGGACCCTCGAGATTGATTCACGGATCCGACTTATTTGTGTGCGGAGAGCCTCACGGGTAGCGAGGCGGTCTCCCCAAGCGAGCTTCTCTTCATCCCGCAAAGACCGCAGTCGTTCGGCGATCCGCTCGGTAGAATTCTCTATCGTCAACGGGCTTCCTCCAGTTTTCTTTCTTCTAGCGCGATATGGTTCATCCAGCGCCGTGAGTTTGGAGAGGTTAAGGACCAGTTCGGCCCCGGACCGTTTGTAGAGCCTTATCGAGTCCACGGAGTTCGCGAAGAGGTAACGGTGGGTCATCGTGAGTTATTTTTCCCAATTGTGATTGGACTGAACTGGTCTCCATCGTGTTAATAACGTCGGTGGCTATTTGAGGGACCTCGCTGAGCTCAACATTTTCTATCGCGGGTGGCGTCTTCGCTATAGTTTCGTCGGTAGACTGTAGGGCCTCTACAGCGCGGGCCGGTATATTGGTTTTACCCCTTCTTCCAATCCGTGAATCCTAGTTCGTCCCTTATGAATCGGCCACCGCACGGGGTTTCGGCTAAATGGTGCCCAGTGCTAGGGGTTTACCGGTCCTCGTGTGACTATTGGAATATTTGATTGCTGCTTTTAGTCGCAATCTACCGTTCAAATCAATTTGAACTTGGAGTAGTCGCGACCGACGAGGGGGGGGACCAGACCTTTTTCTGCTGTCAAACTGTTATAGTAGTCGTTTACAGCTCCTCGAGTAATTCCTGACTTTGTACTAGTGGTAGCGCCACCCAATTGTGATTGGATTGGAACTGGAGTCTCGAGAGAATCCTCGAAATTATCATCACCATCGAGGTAATTGTCTCTGCCGATTTCATCCATTTCAACATCGTAATCAGCCATCTTTATAATTTTCTTAAAAATTACTTATGTATTAAAGACAAAACCATACGGGTTTAAAATAGTTTCAATAATTTTGAAAAAATTAATTATGTCTTCGAGTCAATAACGGTCGCAAAAACTCAATCCATACCGCAGACTGCGTGAGCCCTCGGGGGCAAAAGGCGTGAGACAGAGTGTCGTTATTACGAAAAACAAACCCCTCGACGAATTCGACCAGAACCAGCAGTCTTAGTCCGCATCCCCAACCTCGGTAGCTTAACGACGTCATTGTGCCGGTACTGTTCGCCTCGCTTTCACTATTTCGCTTAAACGTCGACGGACGCGGACCGAACCGTCGTTAGAATTCCAGTTAAACCTGGGTTCGCGCCATCGTCAAGAAGACCATGATTTAAAGATTTTGGTAATGATGTGATGTCGATCGACGACAGCGACGTCTACCATTGCTATCAGGACCTGTGGAAGACGTCACACGAGCTCGAAAACGCTGTCTATCAAGGTATTGACACCAGCAAAAAATAAGACGTAACCAAACTTAGAAATCGGGGCTGCTAACAAGGTAGATAACAACGCTAGTGACAACGGTCGCGGGCGCTTACGGCAACCGCTTCTACTTTAATCCCGCTCGACTTTGATTGATTGCCTGGAGAGTCACATGCCCTTATCTATCAGAGCGCCTTTTGGCTGACAGCCTCGAATACGAACTAACGTTTTTCAACGACTACGGCCGAGTTATCATAGCCAGCGACTGTTATCGACGTATACGATCGATAATGTTTCGCTGGAGTACGACATGGTCACGATGCCCGAAACATCGCGCGATTGACTTGAACCCAGTAGCCGGGCGCGTTGCCATACTTTTACGAGCCGAGTTCTCTTCGCCATCCGCAACATGACGAAAGACAAAGGGCGACAAACATTGTGGAATATTAACTCAACGTTAACCCGCCCGCCGGTCGATTGAAAGGTATACTGATGTTGTTCGAAGGAGGCTCGCGTAGCGCACGGTGTTAGAAAAACCGACAGATTCTATAACCCCAAAAATCACGAAGGTTAAGAGGTGACGATCCGAGGGAGTCCCCAATCAACTCTACAGCGCGGGTCTTCGCGCGCACCAGCAGTGGGACGAAGTAAGGGAAAGCAGTTTGCTGCCGGCTCTAAGCGCTCTCCGGAGGTTGCAGCAAGTTGCCAAAGACCTGCATCTCTCGGCGTCTCCTCGCGGAGTTTCCTGAATACCAAATACGCGTTATGGCTAGACATGCGAGCCAGCGACGAAGACCAAACATACACGGTAGCGGACGCCAAGTTGAGACGCTAGTGAGGGTGTGACGATCCAGATAACCAAAGAGGCGGACGGAGCCGGGGCCGCCATTGAATCGTGTACTTATATATTATTTACCAGACGCACAACCTCAAACATCGAAGATGGTCGATACGTATCAGCGATCTATGATTTAATAAAAAATCATCTAACGATTTTTTATTAATACATAATTTTTGAAAAAAAAAATTAGGAAATCTATCAATCAATACCAATCACGATTGGAGATGCTCACTCTGCCTTAATATGTGGGCAGACAGGATGTGGAAAAAAAAAAAAACGGTTTTCATCCTCGACTTGCTCGAGGAGTCCTACCGCAATGCCTTTCGTACATTGTGATCCTGTGTCCCACTGTGCGGCACAACGATACTTATCAGCGGCGCCCGTGGATATGGACCGACCCTGAGGTATACGTTATTGACCTCCCGGGTGATAGGCTTCACGATTGGTTGCGTGGTTTATACCAAGATTCCAGGGTGAGCCCACCCTATATGTGATTGACGATTGCTCGGCCAAGGCGGCGATGACCAAAAAGAAGGACATGCTCTCCGAGCTCATTTTCTGGCCGCAGCGAGGCAAAGCGTATGGATCTCACTCAAAAGTACAACGCCGTCCTCAAGGATCTGCGCGAGCAAACGAAATGGGTCGCCCTCTTTCACTGCAAGGGACCGAGACTCATTCGAATGACTGTCTTCGAGAGAATGACGTTTATCCCAACGCGCGAGGAGCGCCCCTGGAGGTTCGACAGATGCTTCCGAAACTAAGCACGCAAGCTTCTGCTAAGACTGATCAACCAACTGCTTATAAAGTTATCAATTAATTTAATAATTTTGAAAAAAATTAGGAAAATTACAAAAGTAATAAGCTATTGCATGCTTAACAATGCTTAGCAATTGCTGAAAAACAATGCTTAGCCAATTGCTGAACAATGCTGAACAATGTGAACAAATACTGAACAATGGTTAACAATGTTAACAATTTTCTGCTCCCGCTGCGAGCTTTGTTGCGAGCATAATGGTGATCATAAGTATCGGGTGGTGCGCGTGGCAATATGTTAAAGTGATGAGACTTGTTAGAATATTTAAATTACTAATTTTGAAAAAAAATGAACTGCGACGAACTTCTCGATCAGGCTAATGGAAGAAACCTCAACTCCGACTGCCAAAGATAATGAAACATCAACTCCGACAGAGCATCGGGATCAACTCCAACTCCAACGGCAGTTGGTATTGGGGTTGGGAGTGCAAACGACTCCGAATGAAAATGCGGCGCGACGCGAGCGTCTAGCTGCGCTGGTTGCTGGGGGACAATCGGGAGCATTATATAGGTAGGCGTCTTTCAGTTTGTCAGGTGCATAAGATGTCAGATGCGGAGATCGATAAAAATGCATCATGACGCGGATACGAATAAACCAAATTGGGGGAGCAGATGACAAAAACAAAAACTTGGATCGGCGGCTATTCATTTGTACGCTACCCGCCCGTTTTTAGTAGACTTCTCCCTATCCAAACACCGAAGGGTTGATTCACGATCTAGAGACTGACCCTTTTATAAAGGACACACTCTTTAGATAAACGGCATGCTGCTCAATTTATCACAGTTTGGAATGTTACTTAGCTCCGCTGACAACCGCGTTTGACCACGGGTAAACAAAACTGTCAATTTTGGACATATATGCCCACGAACTATAAGCCCTGAAAATGATGACACAAGACACACCCACGAGAGTGACGGAGTTGAACCTGATTGATCCAACACAATCGAACCAGAGTGTTACATCCGCCACTGGATGACATACCGCATATAAAAAAATCCCAAAAGCAGGCAGCTGGAAGGCGGCGGCTTGCCACCCGAAAAGTTAAAACAAATAAAATACACTCGCCGAGCTTCGAGAGGCTAAACTCCAATCGAGATTGGGGTTTTGCAGCAAATTCCTGAATTGATGGGGACGGAGACAGCAAGAAAAGGAAGGACATGCTCTCCGAGCTCAGGCATTTTCTGGGCCGCCATGCGAGGCAAAGCGTATGGATCTCCACTCAAAAGTACAACGCCGTCCTCAAGGATCTGCGCGAGCAAACGAAATGGGTCGCCCTCTTTTCACTGCAAGGACCGAGACTCATTCGATGACTGTCTTCGAGAGAATGACGTTATCCCAACGCGCGAGGAGCGCCTGGAGGTTCGACAGATGCTTTCGAAACTAAGCACGCCAAGCTTCTGCTAAAGACTGATCAACCAACTGCTTATAAAGTTATCAATTAAATTAAATAATTTTGAAAAAAATTAGGAAATTACAAAAGTAATAAGCTATTGCATGCTTAACAATGCTTAGCAATTGCTGAACAATGCTTAGCAATTGCTGAACAATGCTGAACAATGCTGAAACAATACTGAAACAATGGTTAAAACATGTTAACAATTTTCTGCTCGCTGCGAGCTTTGTTTGCGAGCATAATGGTGATCATAAGTATCGGGTGGTGCGCTTGGCAATATGTTTAAAGTGATGAGACTTGTTATATATTTAAAATTACAATTTTGAAAAAAAATGAACTGCGACGAACTTTCTCGATCAGCTAATAAGAAAGAAAACCTCAACTCCGACTGCCCAAAGATAATGAAACATCAACTCCGACAGAGCAATCGGGATCAACTCCAACTCCAACGGCAGTTGGTATTGGGTTGAGTGCAACGACTCCGAATGAAAATGCGGCGCGACGCGAGCGCTAGCTGCGCTGGTTGCTGGGGGGACAATCGAGCATTATCTAGGTAGGCGTTTCTTTCAGTTTGTCAGGTGCATAAGATGTCAGATGCGGAGATCGATTAAAATGCATGCGCGATACGGAATCAAATAAAGGGAGCAGAGATGACAAAAACTCTTGGATCGGCGGGGCTATTCATTTGTACGGCTACGCCGTTAGTAGACTTCTCCCTATACCAAACACCGAAGGGTTGATTCACGATCTAGAGACTGACCCCTTTTATAGGACACACTCTTAGAAACGGCATGCTGCTCAATTTATCACAAGTTTGGAAGTTTACTTAGTCCGCTGACAAACCCGCGGTTGACCACGGGTAAACACTGTCAATTTGGACATATGCCCACGAACTATAAGCTGAAAATGATGACACAAAGATCACACCCACGAGAGTGACGGAGTTGACCAGATTGCTCCCAACACAATCGAACCAGAGTGTTACTCCGCACTGGATGACATACCGCATATAAAAAATCCCAAAAAAAAACAAAAAGACAGGCAGCTGGGAAGGCGGCGGCTGACACCCCCCGAAAAAGTTAAACAAGAATAAAAAATACTCGCCGAGCTTCGAGAGGCTAAACTCCAATCGAGATTGGTCTTGCAGCAAATTCCTGAATTGATGGGGACGGAGACAGCAAAACATCTGAAGAACAGAGCAAAATTCGGGTTCAACTTCACCCCAAATTCACGAATTAGAAGCACACCCAAATTCTTTGAATTTGTCACCCAATACCAACTCCCGTTGGAGTTGGACTGAACCCCTTAATTCACGTTATTGGTATTGGTTTGTTGGTGGTAGTCTGGCAGTTGTTGGTGCCCTGTGCGTGTGGAAATACCCGGAAAAAATAACCCACGCCCAGTGTTCAGAAAGAAAGTTACAAACACCAATCATCAACAATGTTGAATTTGGATGCGCCCCATTTAAACATTGATCGCGATCCTTTTATATGCAATAATTATAACAATGGCTGATAACAAGATGGTTAAAATGTTAGTGAATGCGCTTTATCCACGCCGTGGTGATATCGAGGTTTCAGTATCGGGTTATGCTCGACTATCAAAGATGGGCCCTAGGGAGGAAACCGCTCCCAAATTGGACTTTAATGTGAGAGAACTAGGGCTCGCGACCTTAGATTAGCGGCCGCAGTTTGGACCCAGAGATTATCTAGTTAAAGCTGGAATTCTACCAGAAATAAATATGGAAATAAATGGCTTCAATCGCAGTAATAGTATGTGGTGCGCTTGTAAACGCATTGGCGTTCAGCGGGTAGCAACTTTTATATTCTCTAAAATGAAAAGCTCGAACGTGGATGAGGAGCGTTAAAAGCGTCATTGATTTAGCTGTAGAACAAACTCAATAGTGCAAAGGAAAGCGTGGGTCGAAAAAACGAACCGCCCACCGGATCTGGACCTGGGGTCAACGAAGAGCTTCGCCGCGAAAATCACGCCGCACAAAATAAACTTTTCAGAACGTTGAAGAAGCCAACCGCGAGTACGCGCTGGCAATATCCGCAACAAAAGTCTCGATCCAATGGGATCCCGAGCCCCAACTTTCAGATTTATATGTACCGTCAGAGGCCCAAAAGGACCGCGAGATCGCGTTCATCGTCGTGGGAATGTTTGTGGTGGGTCTCGTCGGCTATTATATTCAATCGAGATTTTAAATTAATTAATTAAAACAATTTTTTTTTATATATATATATATATAGAACGATGTTAGTTGACGAACTTTATGACGCTATGATCGATGTAGGCTACACTGCCCAAAAACATCGTTTACCTGGTGCAAAGAGTATGATTCGTCTGGCCCGAGATTCTCTCGAGACGTGGCGCGAGGACGAAAAAGCGGCCACCCTTTTCGCAAAGCGGATGTTAGATTCCTCCACCAATCCTGGGGGATTGGACTCCCAATCGAGATTGAATGAATTAGATTCCCCTCTCCTGTTCCAACCCAAACGCGATTGGGCTGCAGCGAAACTTCCAACAAAGGTTTATTATTAACGACGCAGTTACCGGACGAACTGGCGAGGGCATGTTGGAGATTGTCCGATATATTAGAATACTTCGCATACGATGAACACGCGCAAACTTGATACCAAACTAACGCGCAAGCTGTCGAATACATACTATAGCCCACGCGGCTACTGGAAGGGACTCACGGCCATCAAGAACCTCGCGGCGGCGACCAAGGTTTCAGAAAACGCTGTCAAGGAATGGCTCAAGAAGCAGGCCATCTGGCAGATCTATTTACCCGCGCCTCACAATATTCCGCGGCCGAAATTCGACGTGCCGGTGCCGAACCAAGTTCACCAAGCGGACCTCCTGTTTCTACCTCACGATCGCGTCGGTCGCAAGACGTACAAGTACGCACTGACAATCGTTGACGTAGCGAGTCGTTATAAGGGGGCTGAGCCGTTGGCCACTAAAGAGTCTAAGGAAGTGGCTGAGGCTCTTTCCCGAATATATAAGAGGAGTCCTCTCAAATGGCCGAATCTTCTCCAGGTCGATCCCGGCCGCGAGTTCATGGGCGCGGTCTCTCATCTATTGTCTAAGCATAAAGTTTCTATCAGACGCGGCCGCGTCAATATCCACCGGGATCAGGGGATCGTGGAACGCTTCAATCGAACCCTGGCTGAGAGACTGTTCGGACACCAATACGCTAAAGAACTTGTAGACCCTCATTCGCGATCGACCGAGTGGGTGGCCAGACTGCCCGCCGTGGTCTCCGCACTGAACGGAGAGGTGACCAGATTGATAGGTAAGAAGCCTGTAGATGCTATCAAGTTTAAAAGGGTGACGAGCAAGCCATCTGCCGTCTCGCGCGGGCGACCCGTTGGTTTAGAGGAGCAGCAATCGGCGATTGCACTTCCATCAGATATTGACGTCCGGTACCTCTATCAACAGGGAGAGCTCGAAGGTGGCAGCCGCCGCGCGACTGATCCAGTGTGGTCTCTCAATGTATATCATCTAGATCGATCTATTACCAAACCCGATGAGCCCGTGCTCTACTATTTGGATGATGGGCCATCTCGAGGGTTTGTTCGCGAAGAACTTCTTATAGTGCCTTCTGACACCCAGCTACCCCCGGATCAGTAGAGATGTTTTGTATGTATTCCGTCTGGTAACAAGCGTCTTTTATCGTAGTATGCCGAGAGTCCTAATTTTTGTTGACAGTACGTTTTCATAACGCCGTCTTTCATTTTAAATCCTCTATTTTGTGCTACATCTATAATGTGTTTTCCATCTTCTGTAGTTTCACTTAGTACTCGTTTATATCTATCCCAATTTAAATTGTTAGTTCTCTTGGACATTCCTTTCGCAGAGTTTTTATTAATTTTAATTTGTTCCAAATTATCTTTAGTGAAATTAATTTTTTCTACGAAATAACACTTACTAGATAACGCTATCGCCCTATCCCGCTAAATTCCATTTTGAAAAGTCCGGGCTCTCTTTCGCTCCATTTATCCCAAGCCAACCATTTCTTTTTTTCTTTTTCAAAACTCGTCTTAGTAAGTTAGGTCTAATCAATTCCTCTATCGTTTTTCTTTTCCATAACTCCTATATACATACTCTGTATCCATCTGTATTAATTCAAAGTCTTCTCTTTTTTACGTATTTATCTAGAAATTCGTAGTAAAATTCCACATTCTCAATTTAGCTAGTTGATAAACGCTATTCCACAATGGAATGGTCTCTTTACCGCACACCTGGGTTTTCTTGAAGATATTTCGTACGCATCTCCCTATCTCTTCCAAATCGTCAAAGAATGCAGATCTTAATTGCTTTGTCAACACAGGTTTCGTTTTGTGTATATGTCGTATTTAAATGTCTCTCCGTTGCCTCTATCATTTTTCCACAACACGAGTTTCCTAATAATTTCATTATGTCGGCTACTGGTTTCTTATTTGGTTCTACATCGCCTGTTCGTCTTGCGGCTGTAACTTCTTTTGCGAAACCATTCGAATGGTTTTCCACTAATATAATCTATAACACGATGAACTCCAGTTATTTCTAGGCCGTGTTTTAAATACCATTTCAACAGTGGCGCGTACAGCAATACTTTAGTGGCGGTCATTGATCCCACCAATTTTCTTCCATTTCCTCTAGTTTCTTCCAGTATCTTCCAAATATTTTAACATGTGTGTGGGAACTTCATCAACCTCTACTTCTCTGTTTATAAATTATTGGGGACATTTCAGAAAACTTATCTTTTAAGTTGTGTGGAACTTCTATATCCACCTCCGCAAACCCAAACCAGTCTCCAGATAAAACTCTTTTACAAAACTTTTTAATAAATTTAGGGTTATGTGGGGTATCTATATGGTGTATAGTTTCTCTCCCACACGGCATCTCTTTATTTAACGTAGATAAATATAACGCGTTTGCATCGTACCCCAAAACAGCCTTGCAAGGTTTGTTAATTTCATTTGAGGAATTTAGATCTAATATTTGAAAACACCAGCTTCTGCATATCGTGTAAATACTATTGATGGACGCCCCAACTAGAGCGTCCTTCACTTTCGTATGTTTCTTCTTTTGGTGCTATAGAGCATCCTCCGGTATAATCGTCTTTGAAGATTTTTGTTCTTTAATGGTTCCTCTCAATAAATATTGTATAGCTACTCCAGGTAGTGTTACCGCATCTTTGAAAATATCCACACCTCTGTGTTTATAAAATTCACACATTTTTTCCACCGCTTCTAGGAACGGTGCTACATCTAAATCGTTATAATATTTCAACCAATCTCTGAAAGTTTTCATATTATTTTCTTCGAAAATTCTACGACATTTACTTAATTCTGTTTCATCTATTAACATTTTCCCAGATAGTTTGGAATACCAATTCTCTATATCCGGTAGTCCTGGGTAATTCAGTTTGTCTGGAGAATCGAACCACTCATAAGGAAAGAAAGTTTTCTGTCCTTTGCATTCGTAGGCTTTTATCCAACTATCGTAACTTACACCTGGTCCTAGATAAAGTATTACATCAAGAAATCTAAACTCTGGAGTAAATAGAAATATTGTTGCGTTTGCACGTTTTCCGACCATTACTTTCTTTGTTGTTGATGCCAGTTCGCCTACTAGGTATTTCTTTATTAAGTTTTATATCGTACTTACTGCTGTTAAAACCTATAACCGGTACTTGCTCTATCCACTGTTCGATCTTGGCGATTTGGTTTTTACGTAAATGTTCTGTATTAAACCTATATCTTGACCACACTTCTTCTCTTATAGCTTTTCCCCTGACTTTCAAATCTTCTACGAATTTTTCTATAAGTTTTGCGGGATCTTTATCACAAATATGAGTTACTGTTCCTGAGAAATTATCTCCTATACTAACGCTTGCCGGAACGTGCTCAGCTTCGTACTCTAAACTATTACCGGTAGTTTCAACTTCTGGCTGGAGATACGCCTCAAAATCGTATACTATCTGATATGGATAAAGAGTAGTGTCACAACCGATCTTTATATCTTTACCCGTTCTTTGGAATTCGCATTCCCACATAACTACTAGGTTGAATTCTTTGCTTTTTCTAATAACTTTATCTCTTCTCATAGTGGATGCGCGTTCTTCTTTTCTATGCTTTGCATGAATCTCACACCCGTGCCAGTAACAGCCGTGATATTGATATACGGTATTGGTTTCTGGACAGTATCCATCTACCGGAGCTCCTAAAATCCATCTTTCACCTCCGTGTCCGCACTGTTCGTGGTGAATGTGAATCCCTCCCGCTTTTCCACAGAATACATCCAATCGATCGCCCCATAACTGTTAGAACCTTTTGGGTAAAACGCTTTCTCGAACGACGAACGCGGGCGCTCTAAATAATTACCATCACATATTACTTTTGTCTCACCTCTCATACATGTTGGTCCGTGTCTCTTCATATTACTCGCTTTCGTAAATTTCTGCTTGCAATTATCGCAGGCGTAAATTTTAGATAGGTTTTTAAGGTTTTTTATCAGAAATGCGTGATTATTAAACAGTCCTATTGTCATTGGTTTATTACCTATTGCCTTATAGTGCGCTGGTACCTTTTTCAACCACCATACATTACATTCAGTGGGTTGATATACTTCTATACCGATTTTAAAAAACTCTTCAACCTTTTTCAGATCTGAAAAAGAAATTGGTGAAACCACATTACTACCGAAATATTGCTTACTAAGTTCTTTCGCCTTTTCTGTACATCTGTCAGGTCTGATCTTTTTTATCAAGGTGCATAGCTAGACACCTGAACAGACAAAGATCGTCATTATACTTATCTAAAGAATACATACCTTTTCTATTCCTCAACCATTCTGGAAGTTCTCCTCCTGCTGCTTCTTTGGATTGTAGTCCCAAATCTATTCCCCTACTACCCTGTATTAGCTTTACAAAAACCTCTACCCATCTTACAAACTTCCACTTTGTATTTGGTCTGTCTATTTTATCGGACATTATTCGTGTTTGCTCCTTATCTGACAGCCATTTTTTAACGGTTTCATTTCATTGATGATAGTGGTTCGCTACCACCGAGATTTTTGTGAAATATTATAGTTTTAGGTTTTCCATTTTTAATTTCCTCCATATGTTCTAGCTTGTAAGAATATGAATATCTCAAATAAAAAATTGGTTGTTAGATACGGAGCGAGTTTATCGGACATGCGTTCAGACTCGTTAATGTTAAATGTTTTTACGAAAGGATAATGTAACTACCCGTCTTCCATTTTCTACCTTTTCCAATGTTTCATCGTGAGCCCCCAATATTTCTTCACCTTTTTCCACTATCGCGCTAACGATAGATTTTTTCTTATTATTATTTTGGCGTCTAATTTGGGACAAATTATTTGTGCTTGAAGGTTTGATTACACTAGCCCTTAACCCCGCAATACTTTCTTTTTGAATTCTGTTACCTACTTCCTCCGCTTTGGATATATCTTTAAAGGCTCCTCGTTTGTGGGCGCGGGTAAACCGCTTCATAAACGCCTCATTCTTTGTGGAGTTTATAAGATTTGTCAACCCCCTAACTCTCAACCGTTTACTATAAGTAATCCCTAGAGATTCGGCTTCTCTTCTCAAACTTTCTATTTCTGGCGTTATCATATTTTCTGTAATATAACCTATGAAATTTATCTGTTCAATTGGTCTTGAAAACATTATGTTTTTTTTCACTTCTAATTGAATATAAACATAAACATATACATATATAATGGAGTGTGAGACTTGTTGTAAGACGTTTACGCGTAAAGAATATCTACGAAGGCATCTAGCGAGACGTAGAAAAATTCCTTGTGTCCCACGCAATTTAAATGCCCCAGATGCCCTTGTAAATTCATTAGTGCCCAAACTCTTTGTAGACATAAGCAACTACACTGTCAGGTGGCTACAGGTGAACGTGGTAGACTAGAGCTGGTAGAATTAGTTGCTGATCTGCGAAATAAATTAGCTATATTGGAGGAGAAAAATGGGGTGTTGGAATATAAACTATCACTCGTGGGCACATTGAAATAATTATTTTATCATAAATTTACTGTCGGGGAAAACATTATGTTTTTTTCACGACCAATTTTTCGTGGTTGGTGGGAGACAATTTCATCGTTAACCAATTTTTGATTTTTCGGGGGTGGTGGGGGTAGTATAAAGGGTTATAAATGATGCCACCGCAGGTGGTATCATTTTGACTCCCTTTATACTACTCAAGGGGAATTAACCAAGTAATTCAAGAGGAAATGTAGGTCAAGGTCAAATATAGATCAGGGCTTATTGATGTACATCACTAGGAGATGAAGTTGTCCAAGTATGGTGGGTGTAGGGCCAGTAGTATTTCATATACAAACTTGACTAAAAACCTTAACCAAGGCGTGACGCCGACGCCAACGCCGACGCCGACGCCGGGGTGACAACATAAGCTCTACTTATTCTTCGAATAGTCGAGCTAAAAATGGAAAATAGAACACAGACAGCAGACAACAAAATTAATTCAGCAGTGTCAGGGTTAATACATGCCAGTGTTAGGTCTTGTGCCCATAGAATACCAGGGAAATTGGATCAGAACCAGCGCATGCTAAACGGTACAAGCATAAATGTCTGTGGAATGAAAGTGAATGGGTTTTACGTCCAGAACCAGCTAGGTGTCATGCAGGGAGGGGACCTCCTTTTCAAGTCTGTTCCAAAGGACCAGACAGAAACAGATGGAAATACTATGTAAGCGTTTTTCACGTCTACGGTGGTGATCGATTTGTTTGTTTGTTTGTTGTTGTCACAAATTTGTGCAGTTGCTCAGTATAGATTGTGTCTAATTGTGTGCAATATACATACCTGTACTATTGATTGCACAGGTAAGTTGTACCCAGGTGCATTTTACAGGTGAGTTGCATTGTTAACACTTACTGGTAGTGGATATCACATACAGTGGTCAGTCATGCTTGACAAATATTGGGCATTTATGTGAATAGTTCATTGGGCATGCATGTGTGGTCATTGCTTAGAGAGATCTGATTGTGGGAAGACCTATTAGTGCTTTGTGTGGAGAACGTTGTAAAATTTTATTCCTGTATATGTGAGCTAGATCTGTGGATTCCAGACACTGTGGCTTATGTTGATGGGGCGATTCCTGGGTGTCCATCCTCTGGGGGATTCCTTTCCATTCCACGGGCATTGCCATTCCTGAGCAGCATATGGCGGGTCGAGACTGACATTTCCATAGATGGAAATAACCGAGAATGACATGAGGTGATGTCATTTGTGTGAATGAGAGATATTGTATCCTTTGGGAGTGAACTGATGTGAACATTGATGAGATTGACTAACATTACTGGGGTATTATCACCCTTAATCGTAAGATGTAATCGACAGATTGTCGGTGGAGTGAACACGTGTGAATCTTAGTGACATATTGTCCTTAGTGGACATTTTTGTGATATTATGTCCTTATTGGACATCTGTACAATAAACTTAGTGGTATATTAATGACATCTCGGTGACATACTTAGTGGACACATGTAACATCTTCGTGGTATATTATTCTTAGTGGACATCTTTGTGACATCATAGTACATGTGGTTTACTGTCCTCCATGACACCAGTGTGACACCTTAGTGTACCATTTTGAATGTTAGGATTCTCAGTTCATATTATTTAATCTGGTGCACATACCATGTGGGTGAATATTTGTTGTGCATCTATGAACATTTGTGTATTCAGTCACAACCTAGGACTCCTGCATTCACAGGGAAACTTAGCTATGTGGAACTTTTAGAAGATACTGTCAATTGTGTTTTGCTGGATAAATAGTGCCATAGTTATCATTGACTGATTAAAAATGTGTAAATTGACTTTGACGATTTGTCTATGCCTATGTACAGCCACACCAGATCTATATTAAAAGAACCTGTCTCACAATTGTGTGATTTCGGTTACACAATTTTGTGACAGTTGTGGTTTAACGGCCTATCAACAGCTAAGGTCATTTAAGGCCGGGTCAATGGGTTTAGTACTAAATCCCATATATTACCCGTACAAATGGGGGGAAAATTCCAAAATCAAAACAGATTACTTACAATAACAAGAGTTGTCAGAAGACAACAAAGCTCGACTGTTGGCAGCCTTCACTCAAACTTAGCACAGTTGCATAAAAAAACATGAATATTATATAACTTGACCTTGGGTAAAGGGGTGTGCGGTGGACCTTGACATTGGGGTCAGTGGTGGAAGGTGGGTCGTGGATTTGCTATAGCATGATATAGCATATTAAGATGAATGCATATATGAAATATCAATGCGCTGCCTGAAAACAGAAGTTATACAAAATTTAACCAACGTTAAGTTTATGAACGTTGGTGATTTTCTACAGCATGATAGCTATTCACATGAGAATGCATATATGAATGTGCTAAGTTTGTGACCTTGACGTTGGGGAAAGGGGTGGGGGTGGGTCATGGATTTGCTGTAGCACAATAGAGGATCATCAGATGAATGCAGGTACGAAATATCAAGGTGTTCCCTGTAAAGAAACAGAAGTTATAACTAGAAAATGTGTTCATAGAACACGGATGCCCCACATATCGCTTTGATAATAAATGAGGCCACATTCCAAGTCAAAATATTTTTTGGCTTGCCGGGGATAGGACGAACGTGGATTTGGCACAGAGCAGTAGAGGACCATTAGAGCAATGTGTATATGAAGTATGAAGCTGATCAGTGAAAGAAAACAGAAATTATAAGATATTTACCTGAGCGTTAAAGTTTTTGAAGCACCAAGTATGTGACCTTGACCCTGGGCTTGGCGGGGGGCAGGACGAACGTGGATTTGGCACAGGACAGTAGAGGACCATTAGAGCAATGTGTATATGAAGTATGAAGCTGATCCGTGAAAGGAAACAGAAATTATAAGATATTTACCCGATTTGGATTTGGCACAGGGCGGTAGAGGACCATCAGAGCAATGTGTATATGAAATATGAAGCAGATCGGTCAAAGGATGAAGAAATTAGGAGACATTTACCCGAGCGTTACGAGACGGACGGGACGGACGGACAAGGGTAACACTAAATGCCCACTCCACTATCGTGGTGGGGCATAAAAAGACATTTACTCCAATGTTAAGTTTATGATGTTGATCTTGGGGAAAGGGGTGGGGGTGGGTCATAGATTTTCTGTAGCACAATAGAGGATCATCAGATGAATGCATGTATGAAATATCAAAGCGTTCCCTGTAAATAAACAGAAGTTACACAACATTTACCCAAACGTTATGAACATGCTAAGTTTGTGACATTGACCTTGGGGTAAGGGTTGGGTGGTGGGTCGTGGATTTGCTACAGAATGATAGAGGGTCATCTGAGGAATGCATGTATGAAAAATATCAAGGCGTTCCATGAAAGGAAATAGATGTTATAAGACATCCCAACATTAAGTTTATGAATGTGCTAAGTGTGTGACCTTGACCTTGCGGTAAAGGGTGGGCGGTGGGTCATGGATTTGCTATAGCACAATAGAGTATCATCAAATGAATGCATGTATGAAATATCAAGGCGTTCCATGAAAGGAAACAGATGTTATAAGACATTTACCCCAATGTTAAGTTTATGAATGTGCTAAGTTTGTGACCTTGACCTTGGGGTAAGGGTTGGGTGGTGGGCCATGGATTTGCTACAGCATGATAGAGGTTCATCTGAGGAATGCATGTATGAAATAACAAGGTGTTCCATGAAAGGAAACAGAAGTTATAAGACATTTACCCCAACGTTAAGTTTGTGGACGCGGACGCCGGGGGTATGCCATAAGCTCTTCTGCACTTCGTGCAGGCGAGCTAAAAAACTATATATTTAGCCCTGAAATCAGAATAACCTGATCTGATGTCAGGTCCTCGCCACACCAGAATTACTTGGCCCCCTCCCAAAAGCAGAAAAAGTAGAATTAGAAATAATCTTACTACTTTTATAATGGGCAATAACCTATTTCAACTCCAAGGTAACAAAAGAGCCAAAGATAAAAACCAGAGGGCAAAACCAGGTAAATCGTGATTCATATAAGGAGGAACCCCTACCATTAATTTACGCGTTCGCCCGACCAACCACCCACTGGGCGGGTATTGAACTCGCAACCTCTGGTATTGAAGTCCAGTGTCTAACCTGTAGGCCACAATTCTTGTCCACAATTCTTTACAGAATGACGTGTGACAATTTTCTTGACACAGCAAACTACTATAACCAACAAAAACTAGATTGGTCAGTAAACGAGACGTGGGCCCCGCGTGGGCCCCGCGTGGGCCCAGGTACCCCTAAATATGTAAAATTTTACAGGCGTGTGGGCTTGTGACCTTGACTCTGGGCTTAGTGGGGAGGCACGAACGTGAATGTGAAGCAGATCCGAGCAAGGAAATAGCAGTTATAACCGATTTCTCTGATGTTAAGTTTTGTAAAGACACTAAGTATGTGATCTTGACCTTGGGATCAGCGGGGATATGTCACAGCATGATAGTAGAGCCTTAGAGGAATGCATGCATGAAATATTAAGAATTTTAGATGAAGTTATAACATATTTCTCTGATGTTAAGTTTTGTAAAGAGACCATGTATTTGACCTTGACCTTGGGATCAGCGGGGGTTGGATGGTCGTGGATTTGGCACAGCATGGTAGTAGAGCCTTATAAGAATGCATGTGTGAAATATTAAGCATTTTAGATGAAGGAAATAGAAGTTATAACAATATTTCTCTGATGTTAAGTTTTGTAAAGAGACTAAGTATTTGACCTTGACCATGGGATCAGCGGGGGTTGGACGGTCGTGAATTTGGCACAGTATGGTAGTAGAGCCTTACAGGAATGAATGTGTGAACTATTAAGCATTTTAGATGAAGGAAATAGAAGTTATAACAATATTTCTCTGATGTTAAGTTTTGTAAAGAGACTAAGTATTTGACCTTGACCATGGGATCAGCGGGGGTTGGACGGTCGTGGATTTGGCACAGCATGGTAGTAGAGCCTTACAGGAATGCATGTGTGAAATATGAAGCATTTTGGATGAAGGAAATAGAAGTTATAACAATATTTCTCTGATGTTAAGTTTTGACCATGGGATCAGCGGGGGTTGGAGGGTCGTGGATTTGGCACAGCATGGTAGTAGAGCCTTACAGGAATACATGTGTGAAATATTAAGCATTTCAGATGAATGAAATAGAAGTTATAACAATATTTCTCTGATGTTAAGTTTTGTACTAAGTATTTGACCTTGACCTTGGGATCAGCGGGGGTTGGACGGTCGTGTATTTGGCACAGCATGGTAGTAGAGCCGTACAGGAATGAATGTGTGAAATATTAAGCATTTTAGATGAAGGAAATAGAAGTTATAACAATATTTCTCTGATGTTAAGTTTACGGACGCACGGACGGACGCACGGACACACGGACAACCTGACTCCAGTATACCCCCCCACAACTCGTTGCTGGGGTATAACAAGTCCCCAGCGGGGTATTTGACAGCCACACAGTGGCTTGAGTGGGAATATACATTAGATGTCCAAACAAATCTTCTTATGGGAAAATGCTGGACACAGTTTTAATTTGAAAAACTCAATTACATGTAGATTTCAGAATGTTGCCAACAGCAGCCACAGTCCCTCAGCTCGCTTTGAGTTTATTAGGAGAAAATAGCTGGATATCTGAGAGGCTACTATTATAGAGGTGACTACTAATAGAATAAGAGCATCGCTGTCTCTAATCCCCTCGCTGGCAGCCTAGATAATAAAAAAAAAACTAGAAATGTGGCCTATCGGCACACGAATGCCCCCGCTGGCAGCCAAAGAAAACAAGGCATATTTGAATGTGGATTTGTTACAGGGTGGCAGAGGACCATTGGAGCAATGCGTGTGTGAAATGTGAAGCAGATCCGAGCAAGGAAACAGAAATTATAAGCCATTTACCCGAGCGTTAAGGTTTCGAACGCACCAAGTCTGTGACCTTGACCCTGGGCTTAGCGGGGGCGGGACGAATGTTGGGATTTGTCACAAGGGTTGGGCAGAGGACCCATTGGAAGCAATGCGAGGTGTGAAATGTTGAAGCAGATCCGAGCAAGGAAACAGAAATTATAAGGCATTTACCCAAGCGTTAAAGTTTCGAACACACCAAGTCTGTGACGTTGACCCTGGGCTTAGCGGGGGCGGGACGAATGTGGATTTGTCACAGGGTGGCAGAGGACCATTGGAGCAATGCGTTTGTGAAATGTGAAGCAGATCCGAGCAAGGAAACAGAAATTATAAGCCATTTACCCGAGCGTTAAGGTTTCGAACGCACCAAGTCTGTGACCTTGACCCTGGGCTTAGCGGGGGCGGGACGAATGTGGATTTGTCACAGGGTGGCAGAGGACCATTGGAGCAATGCGTTTGTGAAATGTGAAGCAGATCCGAGCAAGGAAACAGAAATTATAAGCCATTTACCCGAGCATTAAGGTTTCGAACGCACCAAGTCTGTGACCTTGACCCTGGGCTTAGCGGGGGCGGGACGAATGTAGATTTGTCACAGGGTGGCAGAGGACCATTGGAGCAATGCGTGTGTGAAATGTGAAGCAGATCCGAGCAAGGAAACAGAAATTATGAGGCATTTACCCAGCGTTAAGGTTTTGAACGCACCAAGTCTGCGACCTTGACCATGGGCTTAACGGGGGCGGGACGAATGTGGATTTGTCACAGGGTGGCAGAGGACCATTGGAGCAATGCGTGTGTGAAATGTGAACAGATCCGAGCAAGGAAACAGAAATTATAAGGCATTTACCCAGCGTTAAGGTTTCGAACGCACCAAGTCTGTGACCTTGACCCTGGGCTTAGCGGAGGCGGCACAAATGTGGATTTGTCACAGGGTGGCAGAGGGCCATTGGAGCAATGTGTGTGTGAAATGTGAAGCAGATCCGAGCAAGGAAGCAGAAATTATAAGCCATTTACCCGAGCGTTAAGGTTTCGGCGGGACGTACGTACGGTAACACTATATGCCCCCCTCACCATTCGGTGGCGGGGGCATAACAAAAATTGTTTTGGCCTTAAAAACAAGGTGAACACAAGTCCTCTGTGACCTTAACCTAGGGCAATCGCACGTGGGTCATATGCAATGCATGTATGAAATATGAAGACATTCCCTGTAAATAAACAGAAGTTAGACAACATTTACCCCAACGTTAAGTTTATGAACATGCTAAGTTTGTGACCTTGACCCTGGGGTAAGGGTTGGGTGGTGGGTCATGGATTTGCTACAGCATTATAGAGGGTCATCTGAGGAATGCATGTATGAAATATCAAGGCGTTCCATGAAAGGAAACAGATGTTATAAGAAAATTACCCCAACGTTAAGTTTATGAATGTGCTAAGGTTGTGACCTTGGGGTAAGGGTTGGGTGGTGGGTCATGCACTTGCTACAGCATGATAGAGGGTCATCTGAGGAATGCATGTATGAAATAACAAGGTGTTCCATTAAAGGAAACAGAAGTTATAAGACATTTACCCCAACGTTAAGTTTGTGAATGTGCTAAGTTTGTGACCTTGACCCTGGTGTAAGGGTTGGGTGGTGGGTCATGGATTTGCTACAGCATGATAGAGGGTCATCTGAGGAATGCATGTATGAAATATCAAGGCGTTCGATGAAAGGAAACAGATGTTATAAGAAATTTACCCAACGTTAAGTTTATGAATGTGCTAAGTTTGTGACTTTGACCTTGGGGTAAGGGTTGGGTGGTGGGTCATGGATTTGCTACAGCATGATAGAGGGTCATCTGAGGAATGCATGTATGAAATAACAAGGTGTTCCATGAAGGGAAACAGAAGTTATAAGACATTTACCCCAACGTCAAGTTTGTGGACGACGCCGACGACGCCGGGGGTATGCCATATTCCTGTTCTTTGTAAACACTTGATACTTACTACCAAACGGGATCTCATTCTGACAATTGCAGTCATTTTAATGAGCCACTGACGCTTCTTATGACGTTTAAAACATGATGATGGACGTCATTTGGAATGTCTCTATTTTATTCATTTGACATAACGTTGGCGCATAATACGAATACATAATTACGGTGATGCTGCCAGCCGCCAAACAAATGAGCTACAGGTGTTCTTACATGTGTGTCATAACACATTTATGAAATGGGTTAAAACATGGAGTGCCGAAGGTCACAATATACGCCCATCGATGAAAGGCCAGTTAACAAGGGGAGATAACTCACTGACAATTAATAGGGTTCTTGCCATGATAAACATGTATATTGAATTTGGTCACGATCTGTCAAAATAAATAGGCTTCTTTGTCTTGCCGTGATAAACATGTAGACCGAATTTGTTTACGAGCGATAAAGTAGAACTCAAGTTATTGCGTGGACAAGGATACAGTGAGTGAGTGAGTGAATAGGGTTTAACGTCCGTTTTTCTGACATAGAGGTACAAGCCTCAGGGAGTCTACACGCAGACGGGTCAACGGGGTCGAGTCCCATATCCACCTGTCCAAGGGGGGTAAATCCCAACTTCAGAACTCAATATTTACAATCAAAATATATATTCAGTCCTGAAATTAGAACAACCTGATCTGGTGCCAGGCCCTCGCCACACCAGCATCATTTATCCCATCCCCTAAAAGTAATAGGATTAGCGCTAATCTTACTTTTATATATGGGGCATAGCCCGACTCAACTCTCACATACAAGAAAGCCAAAAATGTACATGAGGGCCAAATCCGGTATAGTGGGTTCCGGAAAGTATGAACCCAATCGTTAAGCCAGTTTAGTCGCCTTTTACGACAAGCAATGGCTACTGCAGCACTATTCTCAGGATCAGTTGATCCCGCCCCGGTGCCTGCACGGGGCCTGACAAGGATACAGAGTGAAAAAAAATAAAATGGCCGCCAAGGAGAGATAAGTCATCGGGAATTTTTCATAATCAATAGGCTTCTTCATCTTGCCATGATAAACATGTATGCCGAATTTGGTTACGATCGGTGAAGTAGAACTTTGAGTTATTGCGTGGACAAGGATACAGAGTGCGAAAAATTAAAATGGCCGCCAAGCAGAGAAAAGTAATTGCAAATTTTTGAAAATAAATAGGCTTCTTCATCTTGCCGTGATAAACATGTATACCGAATTTGGTTACGATCGGTGAAGTAGAACTTGAGTTATTGCGTGGACAAGGATACAGAGTGCGAAAAATAAAAATGGCCGCCAAGGGGAGATAAGTAATTGGAATTTTTTGAAAATAAATAGGCTTCTTCATCTTGCCGTGATAAACATGTATACCTAATTTGGTTACGATCAGTTAAGTAGAACTTGAGTTATTGCGTGGACAAGGATACAGAGTGCGAAAAATAAAAATGGCCGCCAAGGGGAGATAAGTCATCAGAAATTTTTGAAAATAAATAGGCTTCTTCACATTAACAAATGACGTCAGTGTAATGACACAACGCAAACATGTCTGCATTCTTTTCAATAAAATCCGCATTCTACTTGCTCATTCTGTAGCATAAAATGTCACCTGATAAATAGAATACTAGGCTCGTGTCTTTTGGTTTACAGTTTCAGCTCGGCAATGGTAGATTCTTGGCAAATCTGATATTCCTACATGTTTCCTCATCTTGCCTGATAATCTTGATTGCAAAATGCTCTAGCTAGGTATTCTCTATAAACTGGTATACATTTTTATCCCCACGCCGATAGGCACAAGGGGATATAGCGTTAGTCCATGTACGTACATACGTTAGTAACAGCTTTCATTTTCAATAACTCATGGACCGCTTCACCGATTTTGATAATATTTGGCCACAATGTGTGTCTAGGTATCCTTGTCCTCACAATAACTAGAGTTCTACTTGATGGATCATAACCAAATTTGGTACACATCTTTGTCATGGCAAAAGGAAGAACCCTATTATCAAGGCTGCCAGCGAGGGGATTAGCTTCATTTAACAACGTCATTTCTTGTTCACCATTATTTTCTAGCCTCCTAGTTGACAATCCTGTTTTACAGACAACACACAGTTAGCTATCACCCAGAACAGACAGTGAACAGTCATAAACCAACCATACTGGGCTAATAACCATGCAGCAACACTAATGGCAGTTCCCAGATGGAGACAATTGGGTTGCCAGATCTCAAACGGGGCACTGCGACATTAGCAGCCAATGTAGCTCCAGATCAGTATCTTCTATGGTGGTAGAACAGGTTAGAATAAGTAGAAAATCGACTTAACAGCAACCAGTGTAGCTCCCGATCAGACTGCGCACTCTGCGCCGGGGCTACGCTGGTGGCAAATACAGTAAAATACCAGCCGTTGGTCCAATTACGGCAGCGACATGATTGCAAATACACACAACGGCTTTTAGCTCCTAATTCAACTCTTTTTTTTTCAGAAATGGATTTGTGGATTTTCTGTAATGGTGTTGTTGTAACCAAATATTTCTGACACAGGTACAGTTGATTTATTGAACGGCGTTTACAGTACGGTCCATACAGATGGGTGACTGGGTAGATAGAATCAGTGACTTAACACAGAAATATTCTTCTTTTGGCACACAATTATAGGTGTTGACCATGATTTCAATCACTTAACCCTTTTCATGCTGAGGATACACCATTATGTTTGTGAATCCTAACTATTTGCAAATGAGTGGTCACAACATATAATTTCATTGAGAAATAACAAAAATAAAAATTAAACATATTAAACATATGGGTTAATCACGTTTATTCAATACGCATGGTAACAACGTTGATAAGTACATCTGTACGTCAGTAAATATGAAAAACAGAAAAAAGGTGTGGATCTTAATTTATCATAAAATTATTAAACCTGTTACGGATTGCTGTAATACCTGTGTTGACACTTTCAACACCACAGACCTGTACAGTGGTAGCTGCACGTTTTCCGTTTTATAGGCAACAGGTTGCTACACCACGATGCATAGTAAAAATGTGAGTAATAGCATTTACACTTCACACACTAAAATATAGAACCAGATGGCCGCGGCCCGCATGTCGAGCCCGCCGAGGCATTTGATGGTCTCAGAGTGTATTTATTTGAAGTTTGAATTAAGGGTTGTGGAGATACAAGGTATGTAAAAGCCTTAACGCACATTTTAAAGTCAATTGACCTGGACGTTGGGCATGTGGGCTGAATGGGTGGGCTATAGAATGAAAATATGGATGATAATAAATAATTATTTGAAGTTTCAAGTACATCGGAGTAAGTGTTGTGGAGATATAAGGTATGTAAAAACTTTAACACAAATTTCAAAGTCATTTGACCTTGACCTTGGGCATGTGGACCACATGGGCAGGCTATAGAAGGAAAATATGGATGATGAATAAGAAGTATTGGATGTTGGAAGTAAATAGGAGTAAGCGTTGTGGATATAAGGTATGTAAAATCTTTAACCGAGATTTAATAATAACGCAAACTTCTAAGTCATTTGACCTTGACCTTGGGGCACAGGGGCCGCATGAGTGGGACACAGAATGAATATATGGATGATGCCCAATAAGCATACAAAGTTTCAAGCAAATGTGACTTCTGGTTACAGAGATAGTAGGTACGGTACGTGAAAACGTTAACGCAAATTTTGACAAAACTTTCAAACAAACTTCTAAGTCATTTTACCTTGACCTTGGGGCACAGGGGCTGCATGAGTGGGACACAGCATGAGTGGGACACAGTATGATGACTAATAAGTTTATGAAGTTTCAAGTCAATGTGACTTAGGACTTCAGAGATATAAGGTATTTTAAAACTTGAATGCAGATTTCGGACGGACAGACGGACAGATGGATGTTCCTACAAATGGATACTTATTGGGTTTTTACTATATAAAAGTACCCAACAAAAGTACTCAACACTACCCTAACCCTACTCAAGAAGATCCCTGTACGCTTGCCCAACACACAGATGAGCATTTGTTGGGTACTTTTGTACCCAACAAGTACCCATTGGTGTGTGCGGACGGACGGACAGACGCACAGACGGACGGACGCACAGTTACCCGGACGTCATTGTGATCACTATGCCTCGTTTTCCGCAAGCGAGATCGACAAAACACCTGCAGGGTGTTGACGTTCATACATCACAATACTGTTATTGGGAGACAATTCTACAATATGAAACAAAAATATTACCATAAACTTACAAAATAAAGTGTGTATTAGCAAAATTCTTAGGTCACTCTCCACAAAGTAGAAAGTAAACAAAAAACGCTTCAAACACACATTTGGAAAGACTACTCTATCATAACTCTTCAGAACGAGTACAGTGGTATTGGCAGTCATCAGGATCTGCACTTTTTGAGAAAGTAATTTTCATACAAGTCCCTATCAGGCTGTAGTAGCTAGAAAGCGGATCATGAAGAACTAGACTAACAACAAATGCCAAAAGCTCATAATCTTTCACAGTGTAATAACACAGTGTATTAAAAATCATCAGTTTGCAATAGTCTAAAAACGTGTTAAAATGATACCACTATTGAAAACAAGTGAAGTGACCAGTACAGCTTCAATGTGTGGTGCTGTGCTTACACAATAAATAGCAAAACATTTGTTTAATATATTTAGTGACCTTGTTGACTGATTTCATAAGAAAATTGGCATTAGAAGTAAACTACATGTATTTTTAATAAAACTATCATATTGAATCATGACTCTCCAGTCACAGCCACGGTCTTTAACCAGTTCCTTTCAGAATACACTTTGACGAGTATGAAATTTATTAAAAATTATTTTTTGTTTTGTTTCTCAATGAAAGTATACATTGTGACCACTCATTTGAACCGTCTCGAAGGTGGTCGTGACATATACTTTTGAGCGCATAGAGGAATATATTTAGGATTTTCCGCAAACATAATGGTGAATCCTCAGCATGAAAATAGTTAAGCATGTTTGTTTGTTTGTTTATTTATTGGTGTTTAACGGCCTATCAACAGCTACGGTCATTTAAAGCCGGGTCAATGGGTTCGATCTTGCATGTAACCTGCTGCATTGGGCAGAAAATCCAAAACTCAGAATGGATTATTTACATCGAAATAAATATATATTCAGCCCTGAAATTAGAATTACCTGACCTGGTGCCAGGTCCATCCATACCACACCAAAGTCACTTGGCCTCTCTCCTAAAAGCGGTTAAACATGTCTTGTTTCTACGGTCAACAATATATATTTATTGCACGCTGCATCGCAAGGTATTGCATCCGCTGATCAGACACTGTCAGGCCGATATAATCCACAGAAAATGGAAAAACATGCTGAACTAAATGTCAATCGGATATATTGTCTCAAAATAAATATCCGACCGTCTGCAGGGCATTAACTCATTCATGCTGAGGATATGCAATTTTGCTGATGGAAGCGTATAGAAATATAAATTTTAATCTGGCAAATTCCACAATGTCCGTCCTCTAATTTGCAGCTTATGGTGTCGAAGACTACCCTGGTCATATTATTTATATATCACATTCAGACAATGTTTCTACAAGAGATATTTGTTTCCTAGTTCATTGCCGCGCCAATATTATGATAGACAATCTCCAGACAATAAACCGGTTTATAGAGGTTCCACTGTAATTAAGAACTCCATGAGCACTTTAGGGTTAGTATGGTTGTACTCGATTATTGCAATAACAAAATATTTTGGATACAATGTTTTTGAGAACCCCCTATATTATAGGGGTTTACCAAAACAAATGGTGTTTGAATAGATATGGTTATTACGTTAATATAAATAACAGCAGAAGGTAAAAGATAACTCTGCGTTAACCCATCCACCACCAAGTAACTGGAATGTTCTATTCCATGTTAACCTGTTCAACACTACAGACCTGTATAGTGGTATTGGCAAATAGTGTAGATCTAGATGAGCCGGCTCGTGACGAGCCGTGTCATCAGGATCTGCACTTCTAGCTTGCATGTAATTTTTTTTTTTTTTGAGAACAAACCCAACCCCTTTTTATAAATAGACTAGTCTGAAAATCATTGTGTTACAGTGGGATTGGTTGCAAAATTAACATCAAAATATATTCCAGTTACTTAGGGGAGAAAGGGTTAAATTTTGTCGTCTGCTGTTTTTCTAATCAAAAACATGATCTGACAGCACTTCAGAATCCTTTCCACTTTTCCCTTCCGCATTCAAAGGGACTATTTTTACCTTTTTCATTAGTTTTAGAACGGTGTTGCTTTGCACAAAATTCATAAAACTATCCACAAACAGTGCAGATCCTGCTGAGACGGCTTGTTACGAGCCGGCGCATCCGGATCAACAATGTTTGCAAATGATAGGATTGGTGTGTGTACCGTTGAAAAGGCTAAGGTTTTACTCAGACGAGAATAATGAATGAGAAATTGACATGGAAACGTGTATTTACTTGGCAGCTGCTGAAAACGTGCATCTTCCGCTAGATCTTGGTAAACATTTGTGGTTGCAGCAAAATAATGACAATTTCGTCTGCCGCTAATAGACACTTAGTAATTAAAGGTATGATTTGAAAATGTGTGTTATGACATCTGCGACCAGCATAGCCCAAGATCAGACTGTGCCATACTGCAAGGACTATGCTGTTCGCTAATGAATCAGTGAGGGAGCGAGAAATCTGTGAAGGGACAATAAAAACAAGAACTGGCATCGTTAAACGAAGCTAATCCCCTCACTGGCAGCCTTAATAAAAATAAAACAAGAGGGCCATGATGGCCCTAATTTACTCACCTGACTCCATGAACACCAGAGGAAAATGTGACATTGAGTTCATATGTGTTTTAAAATTTTTTTTGCTATTTTCAGATGGCGGTCATCTTGGATTAAGCGATGACTCATTTTACCAAATCTGAAAATGCTTCACCCAAGGATCTTAACTTAGTATGAAGTTTGACCAGCATCGGCCATGTGGTTCCTGAGAAAAAGATGTTTAAAATCTCGAATAAATGGACCTTTTGTCGGCCATCATGGATGACATAATCATCCGATTCCGACAAATATTGCACCAGAGCAATCGCCTCATTGATACCTTCAATTTGATATACGACATGAGCATACTCGGTAAAAAATAAAATTTGACCCCAATTTGACCCCACGGGCCACGCCCATTTTTGACCTCGGGGTCACCATTTTAACAATTTGAAAGAGCATTCCACATTGATCATTCCTACCAAGTTTCGTCGAAATCCGGCTGGCGGTTCATGAGAAGAAGATTTTTTAAGAATTTATGCTATTTTTAGACGGCGGCCATCTTGGATTAGCGATGACCTCCGTTTGAACAAATCTGAAAAAGCTTCACCCATGGACCATAACTGTGAAGTTTGGCCACCATGGTCCAAGAGGTTCGTGTGAAGAAGAATTTTGAAATCTCTAATAAAAGAACGACATTTTTACCTTTTGGTGGCCATCTTGGATGACATGACCATCCAATTTCGACAAAAAAATGTACCAGAGCCATCGCCTCTTTGATACCTTCGATATGATATAGACATGACCATATTCGATCAAAAATAAAACTTGACCCCAATTTGACTCCACGGGCCACTCCCATTTTTGACCTCGGGTTCACCATTTTAACAAATTTGAAAGAGCATTGTACATCGATGATTCCTACCAAGTTTCGTCGAAATCCGGCCAGCGGTTCATGAGAAGAAGATTTTTGAAGAATTTATGCTATTTGTAGACAGCGGCCATCTTGGATTAGCGATGACCTCCATTTTAACAATTCTGAAAAGGCTTCACCCATGGACAATAACTTATAAGTTTGGATACCATGGGCCAAGCGGTTCATGTGAAGAAGAATTTTGAAATCTCTAACAAAAGAACGACCTTTTGACCTTTCGGCGGCCATCTTGGATGACATAATCATCCGATTTCGACAAAAAATACACCAGAGTGATCGCCATGCCCATTTTTGACCCTGGGGTCACCATTTTAACAACTTTGAAAGAGCATTGTACATCGATCATTCCTACCAAGTTTTGTCGAAATCCGGTTGGCGGTTCTTCAGAAGAAGATTTTGAAGAATTTGTGCTATTTTTAGACGGCGGCCATCTTGGATTACGTAATGACGTCATTTTAACAATTTTGTAATCCCCCTACCTAAGGACCATGACCATGAAGTTTGGTGACTATAGGCCCAATGGTTACCGAGGAGAAGACGTTTGAAAATGTTCACGGACGGATGGACGACCAATAGTGAATAAGGGGCCATTCCCATTGTTCTAGATCAAAGAGATGGCCCCTTGTATAACAATAGAATAAGGGGCCATACGGAATAAATCAAAGGATTCTTTTGTGTTAGGCTCCGCCCCATGGCCCCTTGTACACCCTTGGTTGCTCGGACGGACGGACGGACGGACGGACGGACGGACGTGCGGACAATATTGAGGAAGGGGCCATTTCCATTGTTCTAGAACAATGGAAATGGCCCCTCGTTATGAATAGAATAAGGGGCCATACGGAATAAGTCAAAGGATTCTTTTGTGTTAGGCTCCGCCCCTTGGCCCCTTACTCTCGAATACCTGCCCGGACGGACGGACGGACGGACGGACGGACGTTCTTACATTAGGGTACTTATGTGGCTTATCACATGTTAAATATTAGCCACATAAAACGATTTTTAGCCACATAAAACGATTTTAGCCACATAAAACACCCTAATGTGTGCCCGGACGGACGGACGGACGGACGACGGACACATTGCGGTAACAATAGCTCACATGAGCTTCGCTCAGGTGAGCTAAAAAAAAAGTCCTCAATGACCTTAACCTTGGACAGTTGGACGTGGGTCATATGCAAAACAAAGCAGCATCCCTACACACATTGTGGCCAAATATTATCAAAATCGGAGAAGCGGTTGATGAGTTATTGAAAAAATAAAAAATACTTGTAACATTTTCGCCTTAAAAACAAGGTGAAAATAAGTCCTCAGTGACCTTGACCATGGGCGGTCGGACGTGGATCGTATGCAAACCAAAGCACCATCCCTAGACACACATTGTGGCCAAATATTATCAAAATCGGTGAAGTGGTTCATGAGTTATTGAAAAATGAAAGGTGTTACTAATGTACTATGTACGCAGGCACATACATACATACATAGACTAATGCTATATCCCCTCTTGCCCATTGGCGAGAGGATAACAAGACAATGTGGCCTCTCGGAAAATAAATGTCCCCAGTGGCAGATTGGACAAACTCTAGCAAACTGCTTAACCAGACTCATGGACACACACATAGTCCAACACTATAACACTACCGGTATATAATTATGGCTCTACCAAGATAGTGGGGGACACAATTGTGGCTGTGGCTGACAAAATGGGGCTTACCTGATATCAGGATCTGCACTGTTCGCCATTCCATCAATAAAAGAACTGGCATGCTTCTAAAAGTCATTATAGATCAGTATACGGCCACAAGGGTGTGCTATTTGATCAGGAGCTACACTGGTCACAAATCCCATAAACCCCATTTCTCCAGTCACAGCCACAATTATGTGCAAACACAGGAAATGTTCAAGAGCAGCATTGTGCATGATGTTTATGTCTGAAGTAGTTACAGATGAGGCGGTCACCATTGGTCATCAGGAATGTGCTAGTCAAATATCCTCGGTGACAGTCCACCTGCAGACAACGTGAAACACACTTTATTTCTCCCCTGGTTTTGTTACTTTTACTGCATTCAGCACATGTAGTTTATCAGTAACATGACTTTTTCTCATCATTCGGGCACATACATACATATATATATATATATATATCAGTATAGAGGATCTCAAACAAGTTTCCATTTGATATGAGATTTAAGAAACGAGTCACGCATAAATTACATAAATCTTATATTAAATGGAAACGAGTTTGAGATTCTGTCTATCACATGACTTCACACTCTAAAGAGCAGACAATTTTGACTACTGATATCCAATGTGTTTCACTGAAACGACATCATTGACTATTTTCGCATCGAGTTGAAAATCTCCACAGAGAAAAAATAGTTTTAATACTAGCAATAAACAAATTATAAATATGCCATATTACAGGTTCCAGTTCTTTGTAATCACTTCATATTACCAAATGGGGAGCGCATGTCAACAATTGTAGTCATTTTACTGAATCAACGATGCTGCTAATGACGTTTAAAATAGGATGATGTCAACGTCAAAACATTGTTGCTTTGTCACACCATTAGGGACGTCATTGTGGAACGTCTTCGTTTTATTGGGTTGGCATAACGGATACATAATTAGGGTAATACGTAATCAGCCAATCAAATACGCTGCAAGTGTTATTACACTCGTATCACATATATGAAATGGGTTACAGCTAGGGGTATAACGATTCACCGAAAATTTGATACACCGCGATATTTTTCCGATGATGCGATTCCCGATACATGACCCTGATATTCGATTCGGTACTGTCATCACAATTCAATGTTTTGGAATCCCAAATTGAGTGATAACTAGACATTATTGTTGGGGCAATTTTACGAATACTAATACTAAAATTAAATTATCGGGAAGAATATACACAACCACATGTCATAACAATTGCCATTCCAACCTTCAAGTTTACTGAGATCGATAACGCGGTCCGGTATGGCATAAATCCTAACTGTAAATATTACGACTTCGTTTCTGGTCCATGTCTGAAACCAGAAAATAAGAAATGAAAAGTTTTTAAAGCTATTTTTCGCGTTTAATCTGACATGTTGTGGTTGAAATTATCTGTAAATAACATTATTATATTATGAAACGGTTGTCAATTATAGCATTCACAAAAGAATTTATTTATTTTTAAACGCACTATGAGGGAGCGTGTAATAAAGAAAATTTGTCCGAAGACAACGAAGCTCGCCTGTTAGCAGCCTTCACTCAAACTTGGCACAGTTGTATAAAAAACATAAATATTATATAACTTGACCTTGGGTTAAGGGGTGTACGGTGGACCTTGACATTGGGGTCAGTGGTGGAAGGTGGGTCGTGGATTTGCTATAGCATATTAAGATGAATGCCTGTATGAAATATCAATGCGCTCCCTGAAAACAGAAGTAAAACAAAATTTAACCCAACGTTAAGTTTATGAATGCACAAAGTTGGTGATTTGCTACAGCATGATAGCTATTCACATGAGGAATGCATGTATGAATGTGCTAAGTTTGTAACCTTGACCTTGGGGAAAGGGGTGGGGGTCATGGATTTACTGTAGCACAATAGAGGATCATCAGATGAAGGCATGTATTAAATATCAAAGCGTTCCCTGTAAAGAAACAGAAGTTACACAACATTTACCCCAACATTTAGTTTATGAACATGCCAAGTTTGTGACCTTGACCTCGGGGTAAGGATTGGGTGGTGGGTCATGGATTTGCTACAGCATGATAGAGGGTCATCTGAGGAATGCATGTATGAAATAACAAGGTGTTCCATGAAAGGAAACAAAAGTTATAAGACATTTAACCCAACGTTAAGTTTGTGGACGCCGATGCTGACGCCGAAGACGCCAGGGGTAATAATAACAAGAGGGCCATGATGGCCCTAATTTGCTCACCTGACTCCATGAACACCAGAGGAGAATGTGACATTGAGTTCATGTGTTTTAAAAAAATTGTGCTATTTTTAGATGGCGGTCATCTTGGATTAAGCGACCACTCTCATTTTACCAAATCTGAAAATGCTTCACACAAGGATCTTAACTTCCTATGAAGTTTTGCCAGCATCGGCCATGTGGTTCCTGAGAAAAAGACGTTCAAAATCTTGAATAAATGGCCATCATGGATTCCGACAAATATTGCACCAGAGCAATCGCCTCATCGATACCTTCAATTTTATATATGACATGAGCATATTCGGTCAAAAATAAAATTTGAACCCAATTTGACCCCACGGGCAACACCCATTTTTGACCCCGGGGTCACCATTTTCACAACTTTGAAAGAGCATTGTAAATCGATCATTCCTACCAAGTTTAGTCGAAACCCGGCCAGCGATTCATGAGAAGAAGATTTTTTAAGGATTTATGCTATTTTTAGACGGCGGCCATCTTGGATTAGCAATGACCTCCATTCTAACAAATCTGAAAAGGCTTCACCCATGGACCATAACATTTAAGTTTCACTACCATGGGCCAAGCGGTTCATGTGAAGAAGAATTTTGAAATCTCTAATAAAAGAACGACTTTTTGAAATTTCGGCGGCCACCTTTGATGACATAACAATCCGATTTCGACAAAAAATGTACCAGAGTGATCGCCTCATTGATACCTTCGATTTGATATATAACATGACCATATTTGGTCAAAAATAAAATTTGACCCCACAGGCCACGCCCATTTTTGACCCCGGGGTCACCATTTTAACAAATTTGAAAGAGCATTGTACATCGATCATTCCTACCAAGTTTCGTCGAAATCCGGCTAGCGGTTCATGAGAAGAAGATTTTTTAAGAATGTATGCTATTTTTAGACGGCGGCCATCTTGGATTAGCGATGACCTCCATTTTAACAAATCTGAAAAGGCTTCACCCTTGGACCATAACATTTAAGGTTGGCAACCATGGGCCAAGCGGTTCATGTGAAGAAGAATTTTGAAATCTCTAATAAAAGAACGACCTTTTGACATTTCGGTGGCCATCTTGGATGACATAACCATCCAATTTCGACAAAAAATGTACCAGAGTGATCGCCTCATTGATACCTTCGATTTGATATATAACATGACCCCAATTTGACCCCACGGGCCACGCCCATTTTTGACCCCGGGGTCACCATTTTAACAACTTTGAAAAAGCATTGTACATCGATCATTTCTACCAAGTTTCGTCGAAATCCGGTTGGCGGTTCTTGAGAAGAAGATTTTTGAAGAATTTGTGCTATTTATAGATGGCGGCCATCTTGGATTACGTAATGACGTCATTTTAACAATTTTGTGTCCCCCTACCTAAGGACCATGACCATGAAATTTGGTGACTATAGGCCCAGTGGTTATCGAGGAGAAGACGTTTCAAAATGTTCACGGACGACGACGACGGACACATTGCGGTAACAATAGCTCACATGAGCTTCGCTCAGGTGAGCTAAAAAAAGACAAAAACATATTCACATCTATTTACAGGAAACTGGTAATCTGCTAATTTTTCATCCATTTAATACATTTGTTGTGGAATTAATTTATTGTTTGAACATTTGAATGCAATTCCAAACTAAAGGGCCTGAGTATGACATACTTTGTTTAAATATTTCTTTGTTTGGTTTGGGAGGTATGAAGTTGTTTGAAGTTGTTGATCTTAGTACTGGTACATTGTCATTCTGACCTCATTGATATAACCTGGTGTAATTGAGTTTGCAACCTACATAAATTTTGCTTTTCGTAGAAAGATCCTTTCATATACGTTTAATATTTTTAGTTCTTGCATGCTTTGAATTGTATTTTCAATATTGTAATCAAGTATTATTTTAACTGCTCGTTTCTGTAGTCTAAACAGTCTTAGTAGATTTTGCTGTGATGAGCATCCTCAAATTATGTTACAGTAATCAATGTGTGGTTGAATATAGGTCTTGTAGAATTGAACTCTATGCTCTAAAGTTAGAAAGTGTTTAATACGTGATAATAACCATACGTTAGACTTAATTTTCTTAGAAACTTTATCTACATGAATTGTCCAGCTTAGATTATTATCTACCCATGTACCTAAAATTTTGTCCTTAGTGATCATACCTAGTTTTTCATTGTTGTATTCTAGTTTCAGCTCATTTTTGGTAAGACATGCTCGTTTTTGGTGAGTTGTAATAAGCATTACTTTTGTTTTAGCAGAGTTTATTACCATTCCATTGTTCTTGCACCATTCATTCAGGTTAGTCAGAGCGTGTTGAAGGTTATTTTCGATGTTCACCTATGATTTACCTAGTAGTAGTATCATCAGCATATAGATCAGTACAGACATCACGAGTGTAAAGAGGTAAGTCATTTATGAAGAGAAGAAACAACAATGGACCTAAGATAGACCCTTGTGGCACCCCATTTATAACATTTGCCTAGTTGGATATAACATAGTTAATAGATGTTTTCTGTTTACGATCTAGAATGTATGACGTTATCCATTGTAATGCACTAGGGGAATGTTTGTAGATTGATAGTTTCTTTAGTAACAGTTTATGGTCTACTAAGTCGAAGGCTTTTTTGAAATCAACCATAACCACTCCAATTTGTTTATTGTCATTTATAGCATCTAACCATTTGTCTATTATTCCTATTAATGCTGTTTCACATGAGTGATTTGGTCTACAACCAGATTGTGTTTTGTGGAGTAGCTGACATTTGGTCATATGTTCCATAAGAGAATCATGAACATGTTTTTCGATAAATTTTGATAATACTGCTAATATAGATATTGGTCGGTAGTTCTTTAATTCACATTTTGAGCCATTTTCATGAAGTGGACTAACTTTCCCTTCCTTCCATTTATCAGGAAAAACAGATTTTTCAATGCTAAGATTGCATATGTACATTATGCTATCTGCTATATGTGATGCTGATAATTTAAGTAAACGGGGACCAATGTTATCACAGCCGGTAGCTTTGGTTACATCAATGTTTTTCAAAAAAAGTTCAATCTTTTTTCTCGACATATTTGGTATTACAAATTCTGTACCTTCAGGCAGCTTCTCATTGCAAAATGATTTAAGGGGCTGGAAATCTGAATTTGTAATTGGTTCTTTTATGGTAGTGGCAACCGATACAAAGAATTGATTGAATTCATTTACAATGCACTCAATGTCATTTATGTCTTTATTATCTGTTGTAATTGAGTTAATGTTGTTTTTTGTCTTTATTTTACTTGCACCTATCTCCTTAAATAATTTCCATACACTTGACGGTTTGTTATTATTATCTTCAATTAATGCTTTGTATTCTTTTTTACTCTTTTTAGTGAGGCTTGTGATTTTATTTCTCCATATTTTAAATTGTGTTTCATTGTTTAATGATTTGTACCTATCTCGAGTCTTTATTGCATCTAGTATGTCGGGAGTGAGCCATTTGGGCTGCTGTTTGTTTTTAACTTTCTGTGTTTTTAAGGGGAGGTGCCTATTGACCGTTTCTAGAAATAGTGAACACCATATGTCAAGAGCATCATTTGTATCATCAAATATTTTAATAACATCCCATGCAATACTTTGAAGATCAGCTATGAAATTGTGTTCGATAACATTCTTAAAAGACCTGTAATGATGTTATTGTATGGTGGGAGTCTCTAGGCAGTTGAGAATTTATTTTGCGAGTAAGAAATATAGGAAAATGATCACTTAGGCCGATTTTGGGAACAGCAACTGAATATATGTTAGCGGGTATATTACAGTATATGTGATCAATTAGTGTGTTTGACCTATTTGCCTGTCTAGTAGGTTCTATTATTTGTTGAAAGAGTCCAAATTGATACATATATTCTAGACAATACTTTTGTATGTGTTCATTTAACAGATCCCTGTTAAAATCACCTAAAATATTTTGTAATACATTTTCCAATTGAGTTTCAAACACTTCATTCCATTTGGTAGTCTCATTAGAGTGTCTATATATATTACCTACTAAGAAACTTTTACATGTTTTTTTAGGAAATTTCTAGCCATATACATTCTATATTGTCAGACTCTAGATCTTTTCTGTGCTCACATTTAATCCCATTTTTTACATAAACAATCAATCCACACCCTTCTACCCTACGCTCATTTGTTACAATCCTATCTTTCCTGAATAGTTGGTAATTATTGATTTCAAATGTGTTATTTGAATGCATAGATTTTAATTTTGTCTCACTTAATCCCAGTATATGAATATCATTTCCATTAGAATTTAACATCATGTTTATTTGATCAAATATATTTTGTATGCCTTGAATATTCATATGTCCAATGTGTAGACCCTTTGAGGTCAGCCCTAATCGAAATAGATTGTCACCTGTTGCATTATCAGTATTTGATATATTATTATCATTACGCAAACACGTCTTATTTGGAATTAATAAATCACTGAACTACTTTTGGCAAGGGAGATAATCAATATCACACAAACTATTTTCATACGAGCCAAGCGGATTGTTCTGTTTATGATTAGTATATATAGTTTTAAGCTATCTCCTGTGATATATAATGATACATTACTTTGTTATTTTATGGGTACTAATACATGTTGTTTCAATAGCATATCTCTGTAACGGTATCATTGTAGATGGAGTTGCAAATAATTTAATAATTATTACGTTCAAATGGTGGCGTAATACTGATAGCACTTCTGTATAACTGTGATTGTCGTAAATGGCGCAATAGTCGTGAGGTTAAGGTCACCGACTTCAATGATTTAATTACCGATTCCCGAAAGGGTCGGTGGTTCAAACCTCGACGTGGTATAAAAAAAAATCTCCATATATATTATTTTTGTGATTTTAATATTTTTTAATATTTTCACAATTTTATGATTTTAATAAAAATACCTATACATTGATAGAAACTTACAACAATGAAAGTGTCTGTCTTTAAGTAATATATACACAGACAGTTTGTTAATGTTGTTTTAAGTTTAAGTAATATATACACAGACAGTTTGTTACTGTTTTTTTTAAGTTTGAGGTACTGTATACTGTCTATACCATATAATGTTTTACCGTCCCAAAATCTATTTTTTTGGCTGTCACAATTAATTAATTTTCGGACAGCAAACATTTTTTTATGAATTTGAAATAATTATTGTCCTCCATCTGCTCACAACACTGTTCGAACTGCGCCTGTGGCTACCACGACCAGAATTCACTGGCCGCAAACACAGTAGCCATCGGCGTCTATTTATTAAATTATTATTTTTTATTTTATTTGAATTCCGCGTGAACGCACCATTTACAGAAAATATTGGTGATTTTCTAAACGAATATCGGAGAAATGCGGCTATATATTTTGTCAATTTTCAACACCATTTACGGAAAAAAATTACTGATTTTTTAAAACAATATCGGCACAATTAAATACGGCGATAGAATTTTTGTCAACTTTTCAACACCATTTACGGAAAATATTACTGATTTTCTAAAAACAATATCGGCGAAGGTGTACTGAACTACTCTTTATTTTAAATAACCAGCCGTCTAATAGATCTGTGTATAATCAAGAGTATATCGTTAATTGTCATGTTGTCTCCGACAGTGAGGTGTTGAGGCACACATCAAAACGACACGTCAATTTCAAAACATTGCCTAAGGGTCACAGCTGTGTGGTGTCATCAGATCAACACCTCGTCACACACAACTACGCATTATCGATTTTTTCCCCCACACAAAGCAACGTGTATTTACAACTAGATCTGTGTAATGTGTCGGGTGTAGCCAAAGACCATACATAAATTCGTAATTAGTCACAGATGTAGCCTTAAAATATAATCGATTTCCTTAAATTACGTCCGCAAGTTGACAGATATTTCAGAGCAGACGTCATCGTAATTTGCCGTTATTTATTTCCAAAATTAGCCATATATTCTGTAAATGGCGTTGAAAGTTGACAATAAATTAAGACCAGATTAGTACGTTAAATCGCTATCGACGACAACTGACGATCCGATGAGAGAGTAATACCGTTTACGTGTATCCAATGTTAAATATACATCGTTATTTTGTATGACTTTCGTAGTTTTTACCGAGAAATTCAAACCGTTTCCAATTATTGGGGAAAATAATATCATGATTAGCACACCGTTTCACTAAGCAGCGGCTACTCAGGGAATGGGATCACACGGTCTATTGTTTACACTGGATTAATAGCGGCCACCATGAGGTCTCGGGTAAATCTTATTTTTAAATAATACGACTGTGGTTTCTTCCTTTTAGTGATGACCATGTTACAGCCGTTAACACTTATTTCGCAGCATTATTTATGTAGTTAGTCTGAACATTCTGCAGAGAAATTTGAATAGGACGGAATCGAGTGTTGTTTAAACTTAGTCCTGTTCATATACACAGGTCAAAATATGAACTGAAAATGGCGCTTTGTGTGACAGAAATCCGTACGCGGACGAATCAAAAAAATATTTTGTTATAAATATCACATATAGCGAAACAGCGGTAGCATCTACTGTTTTAATAATATGCATACATATTGTAATTAATGTTTAATAGTGATATACTTATGAATAATATACGATACTATGGTCTATACTCCAGCACTATGTTTTAAGGCTGTGTGATTTGCCTCAATATAAGCTGGATTAATTAATACTTATATTCATGCGCTTCATGAGAACATCAATACATTTAAAATATACAAATATTACTTAAAGGGGTATCGATATGATACATTTTAATAATATAAATATTGAAAATACACATTACAATCGCTTACAACATAAGTTATTGATCGAAAATAGTCACTGCATCGTGACCTATTTGACCTCATACCTATTGCGCGGATACCTCATCATACCCCTGTTTACATAGGTAACTGGGGATATAGTGAGGTATGCTCGCTAATACAATGTTTGCGTAATGTTTTCTATTGAATTATTATGCACTGAGCCTGTATCTACACTTGTACATGTATTGTCATATATTGTTGAATGGTCAAACTCATTTTTGGAGCCGCTACTGTTTAATGTGCTATTGTGATATATGTTTGTAGTTATTAGACTACCAGCTTCACAAGAAGTATTTACAGATGACGCTTGCTCAGAAATTATAGTATCAGTTTCATATATGGTATTTGCATTTTCATTAGACAAGCGCAGTCTGTGGTGGTATATTACGATGTTGCGGCACATTCACTTTGATTACAGTTAGTACACATATGTGTTAATATGCTGAAACGGTTGTTTACATGTATACTATGATCAAATGAGTTCATTCTTGATCTGTATAAATGGGCATCTTTGCCAATTTCCTATTTATTCCAACATATTTAATTTGTATGCCCATATAAATTGCAATGAAAACACAGAAGTTGTTTTGTGTGTCTGCACCCGTCTGTGATATGGTTTGTAAGTCCACATTTCATACACCTTTCCGAAAACAGGTTTTCATCATATTCACTGTGTCTATTATAGTAGTCATTGTCATGGTGTGGAGAGTGTCGTTCTCCTGTCGTGAGATACGCACGTGACGAGCGTCGGTTGTCCTCGAAGATGTTTACGATTCCTGCTTATGCCGATACGTATGTTGTGTTCTGTATCTGTTGTTTGCCTGGGGCCTGTTTTGTTTGGGAGCATGTATGCAGTATCAGAAGTCAGATACAATTTCTACTTTATCCTCTATAGTGCCCAATAGTCTTTTGGTACCCGAATTGGATAGATGTATCCAGTCTCGAAGGCCATAGTATTTGTCGAATTTCATCAGTTTTGTTGTCAAAAAATGCATTATATTCGTCAATAAATATGGCTCCTTGATTGGCTGCCAGTCTGTTTATTATGTTGTTCATTTCCAAAGTATCTGCATCACCTCGTGGACAGGAGCTGCATATGTAGACGGTGCATTCAGGGTTTCTGCTGTTCGCACATTTTAATATGTCCTCATACTTCCTTTCAAAGTCCTTGTTATCTGTTGAGCCTGATGCATCATTTCCACCGACATAATTATATTATAATGTTTGTGAACTGTGTTATGTCGAACATTTTATTTTTTTTGTTTATGATAGCAACTGTTGCACCTGGAAATGACTGACAGTGAACATTGTCTTTTAGTCCCCTTTTATTGATTCCATACAGAAGAGAATCTCCAATTAATAGAGTTTTATTCGTTTTCCTTTTCTGGGGTTATTTTGTTGGCTGGTGTGTTGGTTTCTTTCTCTCTGAATGTACTTCTCAATGTTTAGAATTTGTAATGAATAAAAGCACATCTTGTGAATTATTCTCTGTTGGTTGTATTGGAGTTGGCGCTTTGTCTGTCTCTGTTGTCAATATGTTTTTGGGCGGATTAACGCCTGGGGCCACACTGATGTCGGCAGATGTTTCATCCAGTGTCATGTAACATGACTGATTCTGGAATGAACTGTTTGATACATAGTGAATTGTCTCCATTACAGTTGTCTCGGGTGTTCAGAGTGATTTTTCATTCCTTGTTGAAGTAACTTGTATAGACTTGTCCCCATTTTGTTTGTTTACCAGTACTGTTAATTTTGAGTCCATTTTTCCTAATTGTCCTTGAAGAGAAATTATTATTTCCATCACCGATGCAATTTGCTCTTTTAAATCCGAGATCTGTGTATTGTCGTATACGTGTATTGTTCGAGGTGCTAGTTGTGATTGTGATCTGTACTGGGGACAGCGGTGGTGTCTTAGTCACAAATGTGCTACACGTATTTCCTTTGACAAATGGCGTATGGCCTCAATTCTGATTCTAATTTCTTGGGCAATGTCAAGCTGTCTGTTTGTTTCCGTCTCAAATTGTTTGTATACTTTGGTAGCTAGTCTCAGGAATGTGTTTTCCTGCCATAGATTGTGGCCCAGTCCTGTTATTAGGATTGATGTCTCAGTTTCATTGATGATTATCACACACTTCTTTTGTTGAATATGTGTTCACTGCAGGGCTTCTAAAACTTTCAGTTTGTCGGTTCAGGACCGATTTTTGAACTCTCAGACCGATTGAGATTTGAAAACTAGTCTTAAAAATCGGTCCGAGAAAAATTGCCAGTCGGCTGCTATTTCGCTATAAACCTTGTAAATTTACCGTTTTTGACCACCAAGTAATGTCCATTTTATGACACATATCCGTGTCGGGTAATAACTCACTGTGTATTCAGTTTCTCCTAATATTGATTTTTCTTAACACACGCGTGGTAATTGGGACAGGTGTATAGCAGCTTAGTGACTTAAATAGACTGGCTTCAGCGTAAAGATACGAGAGTTCCTAGACTCGCCATTTCTGATGATGTTAAAATAAAATAAAGAAACCATGCACTTTGTTTATCTGTGTTCGTAATATTTAACCCCAAGTAACCGACACGGACTATCGGCCCGGACTATTCCATATTAAGTTAGGCACTGTTACATTATGCTGTATTAGGGGTAATTTTTGTGTATATAAAATGTACATGTACGTAGGAATGCCGCAGATCCTGATGAGCCGGCTCACGTGATCTACAATTCGCAAACATTTTGATAAATGACAAGGCACGTCTGTCGTGTTAAAAGCGTGACTCATTAGGGATCAGGGATTGAAGACCTAACTCACACCGCCAATGTACTTTGAACTCGATCTGAGGGTTAAAGAAACACCGAATGTTAATTCAATTGTACAAATTAATTGTTTAACACGTAATTCAATTAAATTGATGTGTGTGCAGCTAGCCAAATTAGGCTGACAATTCATTTTGAAGTCGATGTGAACAGTGATAATAGCATAATTAGCAATGAATTACGAGATGGGTATATAACGCATTTTTTTGTATGTGGTCCGTCATTCGAACATTATTGAAATGGCACAATAAACTATTTTGTCGTTATTCACAAAGACAACTTACCAGCTTTGCAACCCGGCAGAGAGTAGAGATCGGGCTGGCACCCCGAACGTGAAAGAAAACCGGAGTGGCGACCCGGTTAGGGCTGGCAACCGAAATGTATATCGGGCTGGCAACTCGAGTGAGAATAAAAACTGGATTGGCGACCCGGTTAGGGCTAGCAACCCAAATGTATATCGGGCTGGCAACCCGAGTGAGAATGAAAACCGGAGTGGCGACCCGGTTCTAAGCGATTCCGACAGGACACGCAACACCTCAACAATAAATAAATAAAAAACGAAACAAGAAACAGATTTGTAAAATGTTAATTTATTTTAGTCTACCAATCAATCGGCATCATGATTCGTCTCTGTCGTTTCACATTATTTCCGTCTTTGCGCTATTTAGGCACACCACGTGACCCGGTGCATACACAATTTTGTCCACTTTTGTTGTTTATAAACACAACTTATTTATCCCAATACAACATTTATCCCATTATTCCTAGTACTTTGCTAGAACTTCCAGTTAAAAGTTTTAATAGAGCAAAGGGGGGGGGGGAGGGGGGGGAGGTGGGGGGAGGGGGGAGGGGGGTTCTGATACTTCAGGCCGACAATGGCCGACATCTGGACTCTAGACCGATTGGCATTCTGAAATTTTAGAAGCCCTGATATGTTGTATATGAAACTCGCTCCTTTCGAGACTTTGGAGTGAATTCCTTTTCAAAGTTTGAAACAAATATCTGATATAGTTCCCTCGATGCAAACAGGATTTTGACTCTGTCATCTGCTGGGTGCATGACATTGTAAAAGATTCCATTGAATCTGTCCTCAATATTGTCCTTCATTGCTGATATGTCTGGTGTCGAAAATCCTGAGAAATCAGCACTTGATTGGCTGTCATCACGCCGAACATGACCATTTTGTTTCTGGGGAAGTAGACATATTGATTCCTGGGTATTTATTATTATTATGCCATAAGCTCTTCTGCACTTCGTGCAGGCGAGTTAAAAATGGGTGGGGTATTGAATATTAGCGACATGAAAATGTAATTTGGACAATTTATAATGCGATTTACCTATGCCGCGGTGGCGACCTCTATTGCCCATCTACCACATTATAAAGAGGCTCCAGTATATCGGGGAATATGTTTTATTTGAATTTGTGACTTATATCAAGAATATTGACCATTGAAATTGTATGAGGTACTAGTATCGTGATAGGTATCATATTGTGACCAAAATATCGCGATACATATCGTATCGTGAGGTAGGTGCATCGTTACACCCCTAGTTACAGCCCGTCATAACAAGGTTTTCATGTGATAAATAGAGAGGTTGCACTGTACAAATATTCTGTGACAGATTTAGACAGTTTTGAGTCAATGTATGGGGTGTTCGTTATGCTTACCTAAACTAAAAAAAATGTGGCATGTCGGCGCATACAAATGCCCCTGGTAGCAGATTGGAGAAACTCTGGCAAACTTCTTAACCAGACCTACAGACCTACAGACCTACAGACACACACACGGAATTAACGGTAACAGGAAGGAAAACATTTTTCTATATAAACAATGTGTAAAACGTAATACTTTGACCACAGCTGACAAAATGAACCAGGGCCTGAAAATAGCACTGGTTCGAGGTCCTGGACCTGTGACTTTTAATGTCGGACCTTTGTATTTAACAAACAACAAGTCCACTGAGCGATGAAATCCGCTCTGATTATCGTCTATCTGTCTGCTTCATAAAACATTGCTGATGCTCTAACTGTTCCCCATTCTTGGACGTTTCAGACCACATACAAAATATAATGAAATGACTATTTTGTACGTGTATATAAATATAAAAACTTTGTCAGACATCCAAATATAATCGTACAGTACTGGGTCATGTACCAATGGTGAATATTCTCTGTAGGAAAATAAACAACTGAAAGCCAATAATCCTCTCGGACCTTCCAAAATGTTCCTATCACATTTTTCCTTGCTAGGTCCCGGACCTACAGGTAATTGCTGCTATGTTTCAGGCCTTGCAGACCTTACAAAATCTGCAAATAAATCCTCCGTAAGTAAAAAGAAATATGATTGGATACTACATGTAATCTGATAATGAGAATGTGCATAATGACCAGGATTTACCCTTGCCGCAAGCGTCTTCTCACACTCCATTTCATGTCAACTGACACCACAAAACTATCACACTACCGAGGAGTGCTGTCTAATCACAACCTGAACTAGCAGACATGCAAGGATCGACATGTTGTCACAGTGTCGCAACCCAGTACATTCCGAATACACCATTACGGGTATGAAATTTTGTAAATATTTTATTTTTATTTTTGTTATTTCTCCAAGTATATGCTAAGTTCATTTAGGGACAGGACCTCGGTTTCAAGTCTCATCTGAATGTCCAGTGGGATGGAAATACTATGAAAGTATTTTTGATGCCTAAAGCGAGGTTTGATTGGAGATGGAATGGGATGGAATGTACCTATTCTGAACCGAAATCGAAGATAGTATTTGTGCACCGAACTAGGGAGTTACGAATCACGAATAATCAAGTATGGCAGTTAATCGTTGCACCCTTAGACTATGCAATAACATAAATTTAGCACATAATTACATGATCACACTGAAAAAGGTGATCAAGCTAAATTGTTAGAACTATTTTTATGGCGTAACACCTGTGTATTTAAAAAGTTCAACCCGAATAATATGTGCTGCGACCGACATAAGCTCATTTGCATAAAAGCTGGAAGACCTCAAATTTGGATGTTGGTTGTATAATTCTTCGCTAGTGCTCGAATAAAAATCAGAACCAGCATGACATGCAATGAAACTGCACATTGTCTTGTCATCACGTGTCACAACTAATACAATATAGATTAGCCGTGCCTTCCCTGTCGTGGGTAATCACTGTCATTCCAGCCATGTCTGCTGGTAATCACTGGTCTGTGTCATAATCGCCATGTCTGGTATATACTGGTAGGGTCACCCGCCGACAAAGGGACCGTACTATATTCGTGGCCAGAGTGAACCATGGTCGTCATAAGTGGTGGCGCGTTAGTAATTGGTTAACACTCACCATGGGAGAATGGAAATGATTATACAGTACTGTTAAACCACGTTTTATTGAGAAAGAAAAACAAAAAAAAACAGCAGCAGACGGGTTTAAACTGTTGGTGGCATTTTTTTATTTTTTGTTAACTTATTTTGACAAAATATTTACTGTTATCGCTATTTTTTATTATTTGTCAACTGTTAGGTGACCCCAGCATTCCCCCTCCCCCATCAAACTCCACCCTCGACCCACGCACACACCCCATCCCCTCACCATAATTATGTGGCAGTGACTGGAGAAATGGGGCTTATGTCATTTGCGGCCAGTCTTGTTTCAGATATTCCGGCACACGCCTGCCTTTGATGAGCAGATATAATGTTAGTTAGTTAGAAGCAAGATGGGTGTTTCGGTGACTGAAATGGCAAAGAGTGAATATCCTGATCAGACTATTCGCATAATGAGTCACATATGAGACACGTGTATTGCTCGATGTGTGTGTGTTGTTCTATTTTAGGGTCCCAATTGGCTCTTAGGCCCTGAATACCCACGTATCAAGCCAATATATAGCACACCTGGGTAGAACCAGCTAGTAGAGCGGGAAATACAATTGTATTTCACAAACTCCAGTGTCGGGATCGAGGATCAAACCCAAGGTACATGATCACGTGGTTACAACAACAACACTTACTGAAACTTCCAGAAGCGCCTCCGATTCAAAGTACGTGTTCTTTTATATTGTCCTTATTATGCAACAGATTTTTATGAAATATGGCGCATCAAACGAGTCTTGTGAAGCTGCATTTGATGGTCTCAGTACTTTGGCCCAAACTTCTGTCATTTTTTAGAAGAATCAATTTCCGTGTTTACTGACAATACTGACACGGAAATTGATTCTTCGCAAAAATGACATAAGTATGATGTCCCGAGACCACCAAATGCAGCTCATGAAGACGGGTTTGCTACACCATATTTCATCCAAATCTTTCAACACTTTCAGCCATTGTTGTTGTTGTTCTAACCACGTGATCATGCACCTTGAAACCTGGCCCACCGGAGTGACAGTCGGAGGTCGTAACCGCTCGGCTACAATTTCTCTCTTATGAGACATGCCATGCGATTAGTTCAGACATCTACGTAATTTCATTGAATACATTTACAATATTTTTTGTAAATACATCAAAAGTTGACAATTCCACATGTACAGTCAAACCTGTGAACAACAGCCGGCCAAGGGAAGTGGCCAAAGTGGCCGTTGTTGATAGGTGGCCGTTGTTCCAAAGGTCAAACATTTTCCCGGTTTAACAACAAAGTCGGCCATGTATTTTGAATTCTATTGTAATCTATATGCATGCATAAAAAACGTCTTGGCTGTATACACTTGCACCTGATGATTCGCTATTTCACGATCGATCGTGGAGTGGATCTGCTTTTTATCAAATAGAAATTGCATAAAAATGGCAAAAATAGTAAATTAAATTTCTTTTGTTATGTCATCTTATTTTGTTGTTATTGTTTTTTAACCCGGCCTTGCTTTGGAAATTATATACAAAAGGAAGTAATTATCTTCATGATAAGTACATCCCGCGGCTTGCTTTGGTGCACCTTTTAATAGCTTGTCGTAATTACATGTAAGCGGTTTAATTAGCATTACCATTAGTATTTTACTTTCTTATCTCAATTTCACGCCATCATTTGATATTACTAACGGTCATATAGTCGTTATTAAAACGATAGCCTATGTGGCACGGCCTGTGCAAACTGATTATTTTTGTAACGAAAACATTTCTTTGAATGTGTCAAGTCGAGTAACCCACGCAAGATAGGTGTCCAAACCAGCAGAGAACACCAGGCTTATTTTCTTTCTGTCCAATGTGTATCTTGATCAAGCCCGAATATTTAAGCAGCCTATGACGAATTCGCATTGTCCGCTGACATAATTATTGATGTTTTTAATTAGAGATTGGCGAACATTGTAAACAATGGGCAGACTACGCAAATAGCCGGGATTTGTCAGAGATAGAGACCCAATTCACATAAACATATTGTTTCGCACTGGCCGCTGGTCGCAGTTTGGGGGTGGTTGTTATTCCATGGTCTTATAAAGAACAAAATTGGACGGGGGGGGGGGGGGATTTGTAACTGGCCGTTGTGGACAGGTGGCCGCTATTCCCAGGTGGTCGTTAGCACAGGTTTGACTGTACTCTGAAAATTTTGTCAACTTTTGACACCATTTACCGAAAATATTGTAAATTTTGTAAACGTATTTAATGAAATTAGGCAGATGTCCGAATCTACAAAATCACATGGCGTGTCTAGTATAGCCGACACAGCAGAGCCTGGTCAGTGTGCATGAAGATTCCAGTTGGTTCTGCTTTATCTACATGTGGCTGTGACTGGAGAAATGGTGCTTATGGGTTTTGTGACCAGTGTAGCTCCTGTAGCCTGATAATGATCTACATTGCTTGTTAGAAGCGTTAGAACATGACAAGTGTTTCATTGATGGAATCGCGAACAGTGAAGATCCTGATCAGACTGTGCAGATACACAGGCTGATCCAGATCTACACTGGTCGCAAAAGCCAGAAGCCCCATTTCTAGCTAGTTAGTTATCTTATATTTAAGGGTAGGAACTGGCTCACAGACCTTCCAAACCTGGGCATATGAGTATGTCAGACCGTGTTAAGGGCAGAGTATGAGTGCATATGATGTATGGTGACTCAGCCGTAAGAGTGTTATCATATATGATGATGCTATTTGAGGGTTGGTCAAGGCAAAGCAGATCAAGGAGTGATGGATCAATATGTGGTTGAGTTATGCAAGATATGATATGTTTTGGGGCCCAGCTACGGTCGTTTTGCGACTTGTCATTGTATACGAAATGCAATTATTCAAATGTAATTGCGGCAACATAGAGTTTATCTGTTGTTATTTGGCTACACTCATTCTGAAGACGAGAGAAAAAGAGACGTGTGTGTGTGTGCATGTATTTGGCTGGCAGTTGTGTAATCTTCCGAGCCAAATTTTGCAGATTATAGTTTTATGTATTGATAATGAAAGGGTCACGTACCATACTGCCGGTCATGATCCAAAATTTTAAAATTTGATTTCATACTATGCATGTCACAGTCAATGATGTTTATATCTAGAGTACTGCGGACGGCCAATTCTGGCCCCATTTCTCCAGTGACAGCCACATATAACCACTCTTCTCCAGCACTAGGTCGCTGACACAGAAAACTCAACTGGTCACACCTCAGTGATGCAATGATAAAACATTAAACTAATTATGCAGGACAAGACACATACTGGGCTAGGTCACACTAACCATATTGTTATTGTTTTGTGGTTTCTTTCATAAATATATAAAGGTAATATTTATTCATACTTCAACACATATGAGACACTCCATGTGATTTTGTACCTCTGACATCAGAGTAATTTCATGAAATTACGTAGATGGCCGACGGTACAAAATAAAATGGCGTGTCTCATATGTTTCGTAAAAGATGGCAAAAGGTGACGATATTTTCCGAACAAATGTGCTATAGAATTCCACATTTGCTATGAAAATTTCATTGACAAAAAATATCACAGTTTCTGTAAATAATTTTCATGAAGAATCGCACATCTTCCTCAATCTCATGGCTTGTCTCATAAATATTACATCTACTGAATGTCCAGGGATACAGCACACATAATGCATTTATTATCAATAGTATCATTTGTGTACACATACAGGTTACTCATATGTGGCTGTGACCGGAGAAATGGGGCTTATGGGTTTTGCAACCAGTGTAGATTCAGATCAGCCTGTGGACAAAACACCCGTCAGGCTTCTGACAAGAAATACTGATTGTTATAACGCTAAAAGAGTGTGCTGTTTGATCAGTAGCTAGACTGGTGAAATATATCATTTCTCCAGTCACAGCAACATATTACAGACTATTTGGCCAGTCACAGGTAATTTAATAAACAAGAGGGCCATGATGGCCCTAATTCGCTCACCTGACTCCATGAACACCAGAGGAGAATGTGACATTGAGTTTATATGTGTTTTAAAAACATTGTGCTATTGTTAGATGGTGGTCATCTTGGATTAAGCGATGACTCTCATTTTACCAAATCTGAAAATGCTTCACCCAAGGATCTTAACTTACTATAAAGTTTGGCCAGCATCGGCCATGTGGTTCCTGAGAAAACGACGTTCAAAATCTCGAATAAATGGACCTTTTGGAGGCGATCATGGATGACATAATCATCCGATTCCGACAAATATTGCACCAGAGCAATCGCCTCATCGATACCTTCAATTTGATATATGACATGAGCATATTTGGTCAAAAATAAAATTTGACCCCACGGGCCACGCCCATTTTTGACCCCAGGGTCACCATTTTAACATCTTTGAAAGAGCATTCTACGTCGATCATTCCTACAAAGTTCCGTCGAAATCCGGCTGGCTGTTCATGAGAAGAAGATTTTTTAAGAATTTGTGCTATTTTTAGACGGCGGCCATCTTGGATTAGCGACGACCTCCATTTTAACAAATCTGAAAAGGCTTCACCCATGGACCATAACTTTGAAGTTTGGCCGTTCGTGTGAAGAAGAATTTTGAAATCTGTAATAAAAGAACGACCTTTTGACCTTTCGGCGGCCATTTTGGATGACATGACCTTCGAATTTCGAGAAAAAATGTACCGTAGCGATCGCGTTTTTGATACCTTCGATTTGATATAGACATGACCATATTCGGTCAAAAATAAAATTTGAACCCAATTTGATCCCACGGGCCACGCCCATTTTTGACCCCGGGGTCACTATTTTAACAACTTTGAAAGAGCATTGTACATCAATCATTCCTACCTAGTTTCGTCGAAATCTGGCTGGCTTTCATGAGAAGAAGATTTTTTAAGAATTTGTGCTATTTTTAGACGGCGGCCATCTTGGATTAGCGATGACCTCCGTTTTAACAAATCTGAAAATGCTTCACCCATGGACCATAACTGTGCAGTTTGGCTACCATGGGCCAAGCGGTTCGTGTGAAGAAGAATTTTGAAATCTCTAATAAAAGAACAACCTTTTGACCTTTCGGCAGCCATCTTGGATGACATGAACATCCGATTTCGACAAAAAATGTACCAGAGCGATCGCATCTTTGATACCTTCGATTTGATATAGACATGACCATATTTGGTCAAAAATAAGACTTGACCCCAATTTGACCCCACGGGCCACGCCCATTTTTGACCCCGGGGTCACCATTTTAACAACTTTGAAACAGCATTGTACATCGATCATTCCTACCAAGTTTCGTCGAAATCCGGCTAGCGGATCATCAGAAGAAGATTTTTTAAGAATTTATGCTATTTTTAGATGGTGGCCATCTTGGATTAGCGATGACCTCCATTTTAACAAATCTGAAAAGGCTTCACCCATGGACCATAAGTTTTAAGTTTGGCTACCATGGGCCAAGCGGTTCATGTGAAGAAGAATTTTGAAATCTCTAATAAAAAAACGACCTTTTGACCTTTCGGCGGCCATCTTTGATGACATAACCATCCGATTTTGACAAAAAATGCACCAGAGTGATCGCCTCGTTGATACCTTCGATTTGATATACGACATGACCATATTCGGTCAAAAATAAAATTTGACCCCAATTTGACCCCACGGGCCACGCCCAATTTTGACCACGGGGTCACCATTTTAACAACTTTGAAAGAGCATTGTACATCGATCATTCCTACCAAGTTTTGTCGAAATCCGGTTGGCGGTTCTTGAGAAGAAGATTTTTGAAGAATTTGTGCTATTTTTAGACGGCGGCCATCTTGGACTACGTAATGACGTCATTTTAACAATTTTGTAATCCCCCTACCTAAGGACCATGACCATGAAGTTTGGTGACTATAGGCCCAATGGTTACCGACGAGAAGACGGACGACAGACACATTGCGGTAACAATAGCTCACATGAGCTTCGCTCAGGTGAGCTAAAAATGATACAAAACAAATGCTGGTTTGAAATGGGATTACAATTGCAGACTCCAAGCAATCAGATTACAATCCCTGTAATCCGATTGTTTGGAGTCTGCATATGTGAGCCATAGAATGGATAGGGACATGGATGGGGGATATACATAACCCTACTACTGGGGGTGGGGGATGCAGATATGACACACCATGTGAGAAAGGACTTACTACCTCAACAAGCCCCCTTTTATCAGATATATGGCTGTGATTTGAGAAATGGGGCTTGTGCCAAAATCAGAACTAAATATTTACATAAAAAACATATATTCAGCCCTGAAATTAGAGTAACCAGATCTGGTGAGAGGTCCTCACCACACCAGAGTCACTTCGCCCCATCCCATAAAAGTAATAGGATTAGCACTAATCTTAATACTCTTATAACGGGTATAACCAAATTTAACTCTCACATACCAGAAAGCCAACTAGATTGGTCAGTAAGCGAGGCTTACGGAATACCCTCCGCGTGAGCCCAAGTACCCCTAAATATGTAAATAAGAATTCCGCGGAATCAAATGTCTCGCCTTAATTGTTCCGCCTTGTTCCGCCTTGTTCCGCCTTCACCTTGACCCTGGGGCCTTGACCTTGACCCTGGGACCCTGAGAATAGTCCTATATTCATCTACATATCATAGTAAAGGTATGTATAAAGTTTGATGACTAGCTGATAAGGTGTTGAAGTAATGACCGTAACACGAAAACATAACATTGAATGATGACGCCGACGCAGCCGACGACTCCGGAAAAGTAAAACCTATGTCTCACTTTCCGCTTTCGCGGCTGAGACAAAACAAGAGGGCCATGATGGCTCTAATTCGCTCACCTGACTCCATGAACACCAGAGGAGAATGTGACATTGAGTTCATATGTGTTTTAAAAAAATTGTGCTATTTTTAGATGGCGGTCATCTTGGATTAAGCAACGACTCATTTTACCAAATCTGAAAATGATTCACCCAAGGATCTTAACTTACTATGAAGTTTGGCCAGCATCGGCCATTTGGTTTCTGAAAAAAATATGTTCAAATCTATAATAAATGGACCTTTTGGCGGCCATCATGGATGACATAATCATCCGATTCCGACAAATATTGCACCAGAGCAATCGCCTCATCGATACCTTCAATTTGATATATGACATGAGCATATTTGGTCAAAAATAAAATTTGATCCCACGGGCCATGCCCATTTTTTGACCTCAGGGTCACCATTTTAACAACTTTCAAAGAGCATTCTACATCCATCATTCCTACCAAGTTTCGTCGAAATCCAGCTGGCGGTTCATGAGAAGAAGATTTTTTAAGAATTTGTGCTATTTTTAGACGGCGGCCATCTTGGATTAGCGACGACCTCCGTTTTAACAAATATGAAAAGGCTTCACCCATGGACCATAACTGTAAAGTTTGCCCATCATGGGCCAAGCGGTTCGTGTGAAGAAGAATTTTGAAATCTCTAATAAAAGAACGACCTTTTGACCTTTCGGCGGCTATCTTTGGTCACCATTTTAACAACTTTGAAGGAGCATTGTACATCGATCATTCCTAGCAAATTTCGTCGAAATCTGGTTAGCGGTTCATGAGAAGAAGATTTTTAAAGAATTTATGCTATTTTTAGACGGCAGCCATCTTGGATTAGCGATGACCTCCATTTTAACAAATCTGAAAAGGCTTCACACATGGACCATAACTTTTAAGTTTGGCTACCATGGGCCAAGTGGTTCATGTGAAGAACAATTTTGAAATCTCTAATAAAAGAACGACCTTTTGACATTTCGGCAGCCATCTTGGATGACATAACAATCCGATTTCGACAAAAAATGCACCAGAGAGATCGCCATTTGACCACAATTTGACCCCACGGGCCACGCCCATTTTTGACCCCGGGGTCACCATTTTAACAACAAGAGCATTGTACATCGATCATTCCTACCAAGTTTTGTCGAAATCCGGTTGGCAGTTCTTGAGAAGATTTTTGAAGAATTTGTGCTATTTTTAGATGGTGGCCATCTTGGATTACGTAATGACGTCATTTTAACAATTTTGTAATCCCCCTACCTACCCCCTACCCCCTATTAAGGACCATGACCATGAAGTTTGGTGACTATAGGCCCAATGGTTGCCGAGGAGAAGACGTTTGAAAATGTTCACGGACGACGACGACGGACACATTGCGGTAACAATAGCTCACATGAGCTTCGCTCAGGTGACCTAAAAAAATCAAAGTGTGTGGGCTTGTGACCTTGACTCTGGGCTTAGCGGGGGTGGCACGAATGTGTCACGAATGTGTCACGAATTGGTCACAGGGTGGTATAGGTCCATTGCAGCAATGCTAGTGTGAAATGTGAAGCAGATCCGAGCAAGTAAATAGAAGTTATAACCGATTTCTCTGATGTTAAGTTTTAGATGAAGGAAATAGAAGAAGTTATAACATATTTTTACGGACGGACACGGACGGACGGACGGACGGACGGACGTTCAAACATTTGAGAGTTATGAGGCACCGCTATATAAAAGATCAAAGGGTTAGCTCCTAAATATCAAAGAGTTAGCTCCTAAATTTATGAGGCACCGACAATATCAAAGAGATCAAAGGTACTAACCCTTACCCTAAGCTCCTAAACCCCCGATGTTGGCCCGGACGGGTGGGCGGGCGGGCGGGCGGCGGGGGGCGGGCGGACGGACGGACTGGACGGGACGGACGGACGGACGTTCTTACAGTACTATACTTATGTGGCTTATCACATGTTAAATATTAGCCACATAAAACGATTTTTAGTCACATAAAAGGATCTTTTAGGTGGCTAATTGTAACCAACCCTATCCTTTACTAAGTCCATAACCCTGTGGGGCTAGCCACATAAGTACCCTAATGTGTGCCCGGACGGACGGACGGACGGACGGACGTCTTTACTTTCAGGTAACTATGTGGCTTAACACATGTTAAATATTAGCCACATAAAACGATTTTTAGCCACATAAAACGATTTTTTAGGTGGCTAATTGTAACCAACCCTATCCTTTAACAAGTCCATAACCCTGTGGGGCTAGCCACTTAAGTACCCAAATGTGTGCCCGGACGGACGTATCGACGGACGGACGGATGGACGGACGGACGGACGGACGTTCTTACATTAGGGTACTTATGTGGCTTATCACATGTTAAATATTAGCCACATAAAACGATTTTTAGCCACATAAAACGATTTTTTAGGTGGTTAATTGTAACCAACCCTATCCTTTAACAAGTCCATAACCCTGTGGGGCTAGCCACATAAGTACCCTAATGTGTGCCCGGACGGACGGACGGGCGGGCGGGCGGATGGACGGACGGGCGGGCGGACGGACGACCAATAGTGAAGAAGGGCCATTTCCATTGTTCTAGATCAAAGAGATGGCCCGTTGTAATGAATAGAATAAGGGGCCACACGGAATAAATCAAAGGATTCTTTTGTGTTAGGCTCCGCCCCATGGCCCCTTCTACACCCTTGGTTGCTCGGACGGACGGACGGACGGACGGACGGACGGACGGACGTACTAACATTTTGGGTTTATGGGCTATTTGTTCTTTAAAAGATCAAAGGAATAGCCCCTAAACTAAATGGACGGACGGACGATGGACGGACGGACGGACGGACGTACTCATCACAGTATACTTGTGAACCCACTTGCTTGTGCACCTATAAATAGTCTGCTTGTGCAGCTGGGTGGTGCACAAGAAAAAGTGATGCACAAGTACCTCTTGTACTCATGAATTGATCCACAAGTATACCTGGCTGAGTACATCTGAGTCCGTCCGATACTGATAGTCGGACACTTTGCCGATGGACATCTGATGCTTGTGCACTAACTTTTGTGACAAGCACCACAAGACCCTTGTGAGCTGAAATAAAGTAGTCTGCACCCGGGTGCACAAGAAACAAGAGCTGTAGGAGAACAGCATAGCTCGCCTACGAGGGTTGTCGATGTACACATAGCTTGACAAAGAAGGTGGCTGCGGCCTGCATAAAAACCTTAACCAAGGTTGACTAAAAACATTAACCAAGGGAAATTAAGTAAGTAATTCAAGGTTAAATGTAGGTCAATGTCAGATATAGGTCAGGGGTTATTGATGTACATCACTAGGAGATAAAGTTTTACAAGTATGGTTGGTGTAGGCCCAGGAGTATTCCATATACAAGCTTGAGTAAAAACCGTAACCAAGGGGAGATAACTAAGTAATCCAAGGATGAAAGTAGGTGAAGGTCAAATATAGGTCAGGGATTATTGATGTACATCACTAGGAGATGAAGTTGTCCAAGTATGGTTCATGTAGGCCCAGAAGTATTCCATATACAAGCTTGACTATAAACATTAACCAAGTAATTCAAGGTTAAATGTAGGTGAAGGTAAAATAAAGGTCAGGGGTTATTGATGTACATCCCTATGAGAAAAAGTTATCCAAGTATGGTGTCTGTATGCACAATAGTATTCCATCTACAAGCTTGACTAAAAAACCTTAACTAAGGTTGAGTAAAAACCTTAACCAAGGGAATTAAGTAAGTAATTTAAGGTTAAATGTAGGTGAAGGTCAAATATAGGTCAGGGGTTGTTGATGTACATCACTAGGAGATGAAGTTGTCCAAGTATGGTTGGTGTAGGGCCATGAGTATTCCATCTACAAGCTTGACTAAAAACCTTAACCAAAGAGAATTAAGTAAGTAATTCAAGAGGAAATGTAGGTCAAGGTCAAATATAGATCAGGGGTTATTGATGTACATCACAATGAGAAAAGGTTGTCCAAGTATGGTGTCTGTATGCACAATAAATAGTATTCCATGTACAAGCTTGAGTAAAAAGCTTAACCAAGGTCGAGTAAAAACCTTAACCAAGGGAAGGGGAATTAAGTAAGTAATTCAAGGTTAAATGTAGGTCAAGGTGAAATATAGGTCAGGGGTTGTTGATGTACATCACTAGGAGATGAAGTTGTCCAAGTATGGTTGGTGTAGGGCCAGGAGTATTCCATCTACAAGCTTGACTAAAAACGTTAACCAAGGAGAATTAAGTAAGTAATTCAAGAGGAAATGTAGGTCAAGGTGAAATATAGATCAGGGGTTGTTGATGTACATCACTAGGAGATGAAGTTGTCCAAGTATGGTGGGTGTAGGGCCAGTAGTATTCCATATAGAAGGTTGACTAAAAACCTTAACCAAAAGGAACTAAGTAAGTAATTGAAGAGGAAATGTAGGTCAAGGTCAAATATAGATCAGGGGTTATTGATGTACATACCTATGAGAAAAGGTTGTCGAAGTATGGTGTCTGGATGCACAATAGTATTCAATGTACAAGCTTGAAAAAAAACCTTAACCAAGGTTGACTAAAACCCTTAACCAAGGGGATGGACGGACGGACGGACGTTCTTACATTAGGGTACTTATGTGGCTTATCACATGTTAAATATTAGCCACATAAAACGATTTTTAGCCACATAAAACGATTTTTTAGGTGGCTAATTGTAACCAACCCTATCCTTTAACAAGTCCATAACCCTGTGGGGCTAGCCACATAAGTACCCTAATGTGTGCCCGGACGGACGGACGGGCGGGCGGACGGACGGGCGGGCGGACGGACGACCAATAGTGAAGAAAGGCCATTACCATTGTTCTAGATCAAAGAGATGGCCCCTTGTAATGAATAGAATAAGGGGCCACACGGAATAAATCAAAGGATTCTTTTGTGTTAGGCTCCGCCCCATGGCCCCTTCTACACCCTTGGTTGCTCGGACGGACGGACGGACGGACGGACGGACGGACGTACTAACATTTTGGGTTTATGGGCTATTTGTTCTTTAAAAGATCAAAGGAATAGCCCCTAAACTAAATGGACGGACGGACGACGGACGGACGACGGACGGACGGACGGACGTACTCATCACAGTATACTTGTGAACACACTTGCTTGTGCACCTATAAATAGTCTGCTTGTGCAGCTGGGTGCACAAGAAAAAGTGATGCACAAGTACCTCTTGTACTCATGAATTGATCCACAAGTATACCTGGCTGAGTACATCTGAGTCCGTCCGATACTGATAGTCTGACACTTTGCCGATGGACATCTGATGCTTGTGCACTAACTTTTGTGACAAGCACCACAAGACCCTTGTGAGCTGAAATAAAGTAGTCTGCACCCGGGTGCACAAGAAACAAGAGCTGTAGGAGAACAGCATAGCTCGCCTACGAGGGTTGTCGATGTACACATAGCTTGACAAAGAAGGTGGCTGCGGCCTGCATAAAAACCTTAACCAAGGTTGACTAAAAACATTAACCAAGGGAAATTAAGTAAGTAATTCAAGGTTAAATGTAGGTCAATGTCAGATATAGGTCAGGGGTTATTGATGTACATCACTAGGAGATAAAGTTTTCCAAGTATGGTTGGTGTAGCCCAGGAGTATTCCATATACAAGCTTGAGTAAAAACCGTAACCAAGGGGAGATAACTAAGTAATCCAAGGATGAAAGTAGGTGAAGGTCAAATATAGGTCAGGGATTATTGATGTACATCACTAGGAGATGAAGTTGTCCAAGTATGGTTCATGTAGGCCCAGAAGTATTCCATATACAAGCTTGACTATAAACATTAACCAAGTAATTCAAGGTTAAATGTAGGTGAAGGTAAAATAAAGGTCAGGGGTTATTGATGTACATCCCTATGAGAAAAAGTTATCCAAGTATGGTGTCTAGTATCACAATAGTATTCCATCTACAAGCTTGACTAAAAACCTTAACCAAGGTTGAGTAAAAACCTTAACCAAGGGGAATTAAGTAAGTAATTTAAGGTTAAATGTAGGTGAAGGTCAAATATAGGTCAGGGGTTGTTGATGTACATCACTAGGAGATGAAGTTGTCCAAGTATGGTTGGTGTAGGGCCATGAGTATTCCATCTACAAGCTTGACTAAAAACCTTAACCAAAGAGAATTAAGTAAGTAATTCAAGAGGAAATGTAGGTCAAGGTCAAATATAGATCAGGGGTTATTGATGTACATCACTATGAGAAAAGGTTGTCCAAGTATGGTGTCTGTATGCACAATAAATAGTATTCCATGTACAAGCTTGAGTAAAAAGCTTAACCAAGGTCGAGTAAAAACCTTCACCAAGGGGAATTAAGTAAGTAATTCAAGGTTAAATGTAGGTCAAGGTGAAATATAGGTCAGGGGTTGTTGATGTACATCACTAGGAGATGAAGTTGTCCAAGTATGGTTGGTGTAGGGCCAGGAGTATTCCATCTACAAGCTTGACTAAAAACATTAACCAAGGAGAATTAAGTAAGTAATTCAAGAGGAAATGTAGGTCAAGGTGAAATATAGATCAGGGGTTGTTGATGTACATCACTAGGAGATGAAGTTGTCCAAGTATGGTGGGTGTAGGGCTAGTAGTATTCCATATAGAAGGTTGACTAAAAACCTTAACCAAAAGGAACTAAGTAAGTAATTGAAGAGGAAATGTAGGTCAAGGTCAAATATAGATCAGGGGTTATTGATGTACATACCTATGAGAAAAGGTTGTCGAAGTATGGTGTCTGGATGCACAATAGTATTCAATGTACAAGCTTGAAAAAAAACCTTAACCAAGGTTGACTAAAAACCTTAACCAAGGGGAATTAAGTAAGTAATTCAAGAGAAAATGTAGGTCAAGGTCAAATATAGATGAGGGGTTATTGATGTGCATCACTAGGAGATGAAGTTGTCCAAGTAAGGTGGGTGTAGGGCCATTAGTATTGCATATACAAGCTTGACTAAAAACCTTAACCAAGGTTGATTAAAAACCTTAACCAAGGGGAAATAACCAAGTAATTCAAGAGGAAATGTAGGTGAAGGTCAAATATAGATCAGGGGTTATTGATGTACATCACTAGGAGATGAAGTTGTCCAAGTATGGTGGGTGTAGGGCCAGTAGTATTCCATATACAAGCTTGACTAAAAACCTTAACCAAGGCGTGACGGTGACGCCGACGCCGACGCCGGGGTGACAACATAAGCTCTACTTATTCTTTGAATAGTCGAGCTAAAAATTGATGCACAAGGGCCTCTTGTACACACGAATGGATCCACAAGTATGCCTGGTTGAAGACGGACGGACGGAGGGATGGACGGACGTACTCCAGTATACCCCCCCCCCCCCCCCACCCCCCCCCCCCCCCCCCCCCCCCCCCCCCCCCCCCCCCCCCCCGAACAACAAGATGAATTCCATTGTTAAACTAGATTGGTCAGTAAGCAAGGCTTACGGAATACCCCCCGCGTGGCCCCAGATGCCCCTAAATATGTAAAATTGTCCAAGTGTGTGGGCTTGTGGGCGTGGCACGAACGTGAATTTGTCAAAGGGTGGTAGAGGTCCATTGGAGCAATGCGAGTGTGAAATGTGAAGCAGATCCGAGCAAGGAAATAGAAGTTATAAGAATGCATGTGTGAAAGATTAAACATTTTAGAAGAAGGAAATAGAACTTATAACAATATTTCTCTGATGTTAAGTTTTGTAAAGAGACTAAGTATTTGACCTTGACCTTGGGATCAGCGGGGTTGGACGGTCGTGGATTTGGCACAGCATGGTAGTAGAGCCTTACAGGAATGCATGTGTGAAATATTAAGCATTTTAGATGAAGGAACTAGAAGTTATAACAATATTTCTCTGATGTTAAGTTTAGTGACGGACGGACGCACAGACAACCTAACTTCAGTATACCCCCACACAACTCATTGCAGGGGGTATAATTACCCTTCACATTCTCACAACCTGCCGCCCACCATTAGTCAGAGAAACCAGTCAAGCTTCTAGTAATAGTAAACAGTACTCATCCTGGCTGTATGTGTGCATTAACCCATTTCAGTCTAAGGATGCGATATTTTTTGTTGAAACTAGATTTGACAGTAAGTGTGGGCCCATGTGCCCCTAAATATGTAAGGAAATAGAAGTATAACATATTTCTCTAATGTTATGTTTAGTGACGGACGCACACATGCACGCATGGACACACGCACGGCAAACCTGACTCCAGTATACCCACCCCACCCCACAACTCGTTGCGGGGGGGTATAAAAATCCAATTATTTTGTTTATTTCTCCATAAAGGTACATGTTTTACCACTTATTTGAGACCGTCTCATTTAGACGGTTCAAATGAGTGTTAACAACATATACTTTCGAATGGAAATAAAGAAAATAGTGATTTTTTCTCTAAAAAGGTTCATTCTACTATAAATTGTATCCCGCCTGTAATGGGTGCATGTGGCAGATCAGAAGCTATTGTGGCCACAATATCAACGTCATGAGCTCCATTTCACCAGTATATTTCTCGAGCACTACTATTTATATCTCACTGACCTTACATAAAATTGATCTTATCTGACAACCGCTGTCATAACTAGAAAATGTGGTCTGTCGACACCCTATTGATGATTTGAGAAAAAATAAACATACAGAAAGACAGGGTGAAACCGCCGAATCTCAACAGGGCCCTCAATTATTAAGACCGTACCTTGTAGATCCTGATCAGTTGGCACTACACTGGCCACACACATAATAGGTCCCATTTAGTTGCAGCGATTTATGCAAGCCCAGCCGTACTATTTACAAACAAAGTTTCTATTTCTGTACCAGCATTTGCATTAATTAATTAAACATGACACATAGTTCCAACACAAGACAGCTCATGATAAACAACAGGAGCATAGAAATAGACATTCTGCTCCCGACACATCAGCCATAGTCATATTGTGGCCCTCACGCTGAGCCAAGGCACCTTATGATATTGGCAACTGGTGTAGACACAGATCAGCCTGCGCATATTGCGCAGTCTGATCAGGGTCTACGCTGTTGGCCAATCAGTCAATCAATTAGCACTACTGTCGTAAGCAAAATGATTAGATTCTAGGCAACTATGCAAGATAAGCAGAATCTGCAACAGTTTGTCGTAATGTCCCGTGTTTCTGCCGGTGGCACCTTTGTGTAATACCACAACCAGAAATAAATAACTCTGATGGAAGCACCCCACAAAAACATTAACACAAAAAAAGTAATTCGACCTTGACAGTGAGCACAGGGGCCGCATGGTTGGGCTATAGAATAAAAATATGGATGATGACAAATAAACATATGCAGTTTCAAGGAAATCCGACTTATGGCAACTGAGATGGTAGTTATCTGAAAACTGTAATGCAAATTCGGGCAAACAGACACACAGACGGACAGGATGGCGACTATATGTACCCCGAAAATGAACCATCGCTGACAGATGAAGTTTGGTAATGACCTAACAGGAGAAATTAAACCATGAAACTGTAGCCTGTAGAGCTTTAGATATGGTGCGTATTGGCGTATTTTACACACTTATGTTAGCAGAATACTCATTGATTATCAAAAGTACAAAATACTCACAGCAATGTGAAAATATGCATCGATTTTCAAATTGAGTAGTGAAAATACTGTAATAAAGTTGAAAATTTACTTAGTTGAGCTACAAAAACCAAACAGTAAATGAATTTTAAAATTTGTTTTACTTTTTATCATTTGTTCCTTATTTAATAACAAAGAAAATCAATAATACATTAGTGAAAGTAAAATACGCATTGAATTTGAAATCTGTGGGTATAACACTCTTCAGATACAAAACTTATCTGCAGCTCTGGGCCTGCTAGCACACAAATGCCCCCCCCCCCCCCCCACCCCCGTGGCAGATTGGAGAAACTTGGGCAAACATCTTAACCGGATACACACACGGACGGACACAGTCCAAACAAAATGCCTCTCGGCTCTACCGAGACCAGGGCAAAACACTGGAATACAGTCGACACCCGTTTGCTCAAAGTTGGTTATGTTGAAATCTCTGGTTAAGTCAATCATATTCAAGTCCCATTTCACATCATATTATGTTTAATACACTTTTTTTTCAAGCTACGGTTACGTTGAATTTCGCTACCGTACATTCAGATACTGAATCAACACATTTTCGTCTAGTAACTGGCACAAGAAATTTGCGCTGGTTAATAGATGAAAAAATTTGTTGTTGCAAAATCTTTATGTAGAGCAGAATGACATCTTGTCAGGAAATCGGTGCATTTTTCAATGCGAAACATTTTACTCCGATGCGGAGTGCAGCACCAATGACACATGGCAGTTTTATAGAGGTTACACTGTAACAGTTAATAACGGAGTTTGAGCATCCACAAAGGCCATAAGTAGCAGTTTGTAAGTCATTGTTACAAATGTCGCCAACTAACTACAACCCCACCCTCTCAGATATATGGCAAACAAACTAGTAAGAAACAGATACATGTATGTGGCTGTGACTGAAGAAATGGGGCTTATGGGTATTGTGACTAGTGTAGATCCAGATCTGCACTGTTCGCCAATCCATCAATGAAACACCAATCATGCTTCTAACAAGGAATATAGATTGTTATGAGGCTACCGGAGTGTGCTATTTGATCACACTGGTCACAAATCCCATAAAACCCATTTCTCCAGTCACAGCTACATATTATAGAGCATATATATAAACACAACTTCAACATGTAACAAACATCATGTGATTATTAGGAGGGAACCTGCAATAAATGTAACAGAATTAGTATGTCCTACACGCAGCTATGACATCAAATTTGGAGGCCCAACGTTAGATGTCACAGGCTTAATTTTATCATATAATAATAACTGGTCATAAAGTTTCTACAACAAAGATACAAATATTGCGCATTAAACTGTGATACATGTACAGTGTAACCTCTATAAACCAGACAGGCTCCGGACCAGCCAAAAAGTCCGGTTTAGAGGTGTCCGGTTTTCAGAGGTTTGAAGAATGTATTGCCACAAATTTCATCGTCAATCAGGGTTAACAAACAGCGGATTAACGCATCAGATTTAACCCCAATTAGTCAGTAAATTAATGAAGATCATTACCCCGTCAACATTTAAGTCCATAATTACCTCAAACAAAGTGTGTTGTCATCAATCGGAACCGTGCACTTCAAAGAAAATAAAAACGCTATCGCCATCTTTGTTTACGTCTTTCCAAACACCAGTAGTAACAACGATTTTCATTAGCTTACAGCCGTGTTTTTCCCCCGAGTTTAGTAGGCGGGTCAACTTTCCGAATTTTATCGATCGAGCGTTTTAATTGGATAATGCATTTCTGACACGAGATGCACAGCATAATTATTTTAGTCGGGAAGATGTACCGATTTACGCAAGCTATATTCGTACTTCACGAAATTATTGTATGGGTTAATTATTTATTTATTAATTTGACAATTTAACAATGAAATTAGCCGAAACCTCAATGAAACTGTTTTTTTTTAAGGTGTGGTCCTTCACAGGCGAGTGTTTACATAAGGCATGCCATTGTTTGCGACATCTCGACGCCAGTTGTCGGGAATAGTTGAATTTGCACTGCGGGTGTAAAAAATATTGTTGAATGTCACTGGTCCGGACGGTCCGGTTTGGAGGGGAAGATTCCTGTAGAAAACGGACAAAAAAGCTAAACTAGATGGCCGCGGCCTGCATGTCGCGCCTTGGGACGAGGCATGGACACTAAAAAAAGAGATATAGTATAACGAAAAACTTTAACCAAAAACTTTAACCAAAAAACTTAACCAAAATCTTTAACCGGACACACGTACGTACGTACGCCAAAGTGCCGACTATATCGCGCTTTCCGCAAGCGGGAGCGACAAAAAATCGTCCGGTATCCAGAATGCAGAGGGTATTAGGAGTATTTTCGTATATTAAATAAAGAAGGGATCAAATCGGGACTTAGAAAATCGTCCGGTTTAGAGAGTATTTCGGTTTTTAGAGGGTCCAGTTTTCGGAGGTTACACTGTATTACATATGCTTGATAAACAATAGAAAAGCATGCAATAAGGAAATAGGCAACAGTGTCAAGTACATGTATTGATAGAGGGACCATTTTGAGACGAAAAAGTGAGCTTCTCACATAGTTTTGAAAACTACGGTATCTCATAAAATGTGGCAGTGACTGGAGAAATGTGGCTTATGGGATTTGTGACCAGTGTAGCTCCTGATCAAACAGCAAACTCATGTAGCCTGATAATGATCAATATTGCTTTTTAGAAGATGAAGGGTGTTTCATTGATGGAATGGCGAACAGTGCAGATCCTGATCAGACTGTGCGGATGAACAGGCTGATCTAGATCTACACTGGTCGCAAAACCCATAAGTCCCATTTCACGAGTCACAGCCACATACAGAAGAAACTCCGAATACCGGACCCTCTAAATACCGGAATCCTCCCGAAACCAGAAAATGTTCATAGTCCCGATTTAATTCCTTCTTTATTAAATGTACCAAAAACCTCTGAATACCGGATCCGCTGAATTCCGGAAACCGGACGATTTTCAAAAAAAAAATGAAGACTTTTCAGCATAATTTTACCTCTGAATACCGGACGGATCAGAATTGCTTAAATCACCAAGTGCCCGCGGCAGGGGATAAATTTCACACAATGGTCGTGTTGGATTTCCTGTCAGACAGGTGTGATAAGAGACGTTACGCATTTGACACGGGTCAACAACTCAAGTCACATGGTCGGGGCTGTTTATTTTTAAAAGGATGTTTTGTATCTTACAACCTACAAATATTTCCGAGCATGTGATCCACGCGTGATATTGGAAAACCGACCAATGAAAACAATTGTTTCTCCCGACTTTCGTCAAAACAAAGATGGATAGTCGATATTTACATTTACAAATCGGGCCGTGTTTGATCTTGAATTAAATAGCGAAAAACATGCCGCTATTTTCTATTGAAGACTTAAATCGGTTGATGCTGCTGTAATTGACAACGGCAGGTATGTAAGGTAATTATGAGGTCAAATAATCATTGAAAATTGCCGATTAGTCTTCGCTAATTGGAGTACACGTTTAATGACAAACCCATTTACACACCGTATTATCGGCACATAGGCCACGCAGACTGATCAGGTGACCAGCGTAGGCCCAGTTCAGTCAGATAATAGAATACTACAGTATATCAAGTCTTGAGTAAGAATAGTGAAACACCTCTAAAAACCGGAAACCTCTCTAAACCGGACTTTTTGTCCGGTCCGGAAGCTGTCCGGTATTCGGAGTTTCTACTGTACCTTATATCAAATCTCACTAAAATTTACCAAAATAATTTGTTCTCTCCAATTATCAGCGAAAATAATCCCTGCTAATATATGTTACTTTAGTAGGTGTGTTGCTTGCAATTATTCATTTATTCAGAATGTATACAATAATTATGTGCAAGTGAAATTCAAGCCCTGGGCATGCATATGATGATGAAAAATTCTGAGATCGTTTTGAACAGACCAAAGTGCCCGTTTCACTAAACTTCTGTTCATTAAACTAAAAATGTTTGTACAAAGATTATTTTATTTTACTTAACACACCAATGTGTCTCACTAATGCTATCATGTATTACCTACATTCTAGTGGTCATTGAACCTGAACAAACTCACCAAAGACTTGTCAAAATTGACTGCTAATGTGTTGTCAATGTTAGATTTGCACTTACAAACCTCTCTCGAAAACAAATGTATGTGTTACATGTACCAATCTATCTAAAATTTATGTAAATTATCATGTCATGAAATATGTTTACACCAAACGTATGGGCTACCGTACATACCGGGGTGAGAGAGCCAGAGGTTCCAGGTGTGGTTTGCCCCCAAGCGGAGCCGAGTGTTTCCGTAAATGCGACATCGCAGCCGCATTCAGTAACTCCTGCCGCTGCCTGCGAAGTCGACGCTCGGCGAGCAGATAGTACGTGGCAGTGATGTGGTCGTAGGAGTCCTTCTCCAGCGATCTAGAATGGAACATGTAGGTGTCACGGCAATGTGTTTTTTCTAGCATTTTCCTGTTGTGTTTCGATCTGGGCCCGTGCTAAACCCTTTCAACACCACAGACCTAGTGGAATTGGCAAACAGTGTATATCCAATGAGCCGGCTCGTGACGAGCCGTTCATCAGGATCTGCACTTTTTGCAAGTAATTTTCATATTTTTGAGAGCAAAAACACACACTTTTCAAAAATGGACTCATATTAAAACAAGAAACGAGGCAAAGCCACGAAGGCCAGGTTTTTTCCAAGCATGGACACTTGGATAACATAATTATACCCACTTTTTGTAGACTAGATGGCCGTGGCCTGCATGTCGCGCCTTGGGGCGAGGCATGGACACTAAAAAAATAGATATAGTAGATGGAAAAACTTTAACAAAAAAACTTTAACCGGACACACGGACGTACGGACGGACGTTCTTACAGTACTATACTTATGTGGCTTATCACATGTTAAATATTAGCCACATAAAACGATTTTTAGCCACATAAAAGGAATTTTTAGGTGGCTAATTGTAACCAACCCTATCCTTTACCAAGTCCATAACCCTGTGGGGCTAGCCACATATGTACCCTAATGTGTGCCCGGACGGACGGACGGACGGACGTATGCCAAAATGCCGACGATATCGCGCTTTCCGCAAGCGGGTGCGACAATGATGATAAACACCCATGTGAAGTATCAAGGTAATGGGTGAAGCAGTTGCAGAGATATAGTACACGAAAAAACTTTAACAAATAAATTCAAAGTAATTTTACCTTGACATTGCGCACAGGGGCCGCACGGTTGGGGGTTAGAATGAAAATATGGACGATGATAAACACCCATGTGAAGTTTCAATTTAAGGTAATGGGCGAAGCAGTTGCAGAGATATTAGTATAACGAAAAAAGTTTTAACCAAAAAATTTAACCAGACGTACGTTAAAAAGTTAACGTTGAAAATGGCTAAGTCAATTACGTAGAAATAATAGGTGAAGGTAAAAAAAATGGTCACATGTTGGATAGTTGTATGTGGTAGGCACCCCTTGGTTATGAAGCTGTGAACGTTTGGTGGTCCTAGGTGGTACAGTACCAAAGAAATGGACTTAAACACGAAAACTTAACATTGTAAACGCGAAAACTTAACATTGAAAATGGCTATGTCGACTGCGCGGAAAAAATGGATGAAGTTAAAAAAAAAGTAACATGTTGGATAGTGATATGTGGTGGGCACCCCTTGATTATGAAGCTGTGAAAGTTTGGTGGTCCTAGGTGGTACAGTAACAAAGAAATGGACTCAAACACGAAAACATAACACTGATTGTGGACGCCGCCCGCCCGCCCGCCCGCCCGCCCAGCTTTCGCCAATCCAATAGCCTGGATTTTTTTTCCAAAAACCTGGCTAATCATATTGTGATGATTGGATTGGTTGCTAAAATTACCATATCAAAATCCATTCCAGTTATTTAGGGGTGAAAGGGTAAAAAAAAACACATTCCGAGCATGATATATCACAGAGATATAGCAATTTAAAACTTTAACGTAAGTTCTAAGTCATTTGACCTTGACATTAGGCTCCTGGGCACCATGGTTAGGGTATACAATGAATATATGCATGGTGATCAATGTGTATATGATGCTTCAAGTTGATATCGCAAGCGGTCACAGAGATATAGCAATTTGAACAAGAGGCAAGGCCAGTCAACAAGGCGAGATAACTCACTGAAAACCAATAGGGTTCTTCATCTTGACAAAGTCCAAAATAAAAAATGGCCGCCAAGGGGAGATAAGTTATCGCAGAATTTTCAAAATCAATACACTTCTTCATCTTGCCGTGATACACATGTATACCGAATTTGGTTACAATCGATCAAGTAGAACGCGAGTTATTGCGTGGACAAGGATACAGTGTGAAAATTAAAAATGGCCGCCAACGGGAGATAAGTCATCGGAATTTTTTTCAAAATCAATAGGCTTCTTCGTCTTGCCATGATAAACATGTATACCGAATTTGGTTACGATCAGTGAAGTAGAACTCAAGTTATTGCGTGGACAAGGATACAGAGTGCGAAAAATAAAAATGTACAGTCGAACACCAGTATCTCCTTCCGGTTCCGGTTTTGAGCAAGTCCAACAAAGTTCTCAACTGCTGGCATTTTTCAGAAAACTAAATTATTCAACAGTGTTAACGTTGCATGAAGTACTACCAGAGCAGTATACAGTGCGACCCCGTTAGTACACGCTTCATTATAACACGAATTCGGTTAGTACACGGTTGTGCCTTGGCTCCCGAATTTTTTTCCTATTTGTATATCAAAATCGTGTTAAATTTGTAACACGACTGTTGTCAGAAATCGTGTTAAATTTGCGATTCTTTCCCAAATTAGACCCAAAATGGACGATTTTTTTTTTTATGGGCGCATAGCCTCCTTTTATCTCACCGATGTGAATGTGCAGCTGACCACATTTGCACATTTCGTAAATTAATCCGAGCAAACTGGGAATAAGATCAGTAAGACCAGTAACAAAGCAGTGCTAATTGTTATGTGCTCGATTTCATTTTTCCGGCATGCGTTCGCGCTCACCATTGGTGGAATATTAATTAGGTGTAAAGGCTGACCAATCGGAGATCGCGTATCAGTCGCGCAGATTAACTCGACCCAGATTAACTAAATTGTTACAGCACTGCCCACGCCCCCGGCGCTGTACAACACATGTGTACGTGACAAACTGGCCTTGTTTCGCTACGTCATAATTGAGCCAGTGCATGAGATAATCAACTTTATTATAAACGGTAACTGAGATTTTCGCCGAGAATGATTTGACTTTTTTCTGCTAATATATCGGAAAGCTGATAACATTTTCAGAGCAAATGCGTAATAATTACTAATTTAATATTCGTCAACATTCGATATCGTTTAAAAGAAAATGTACACTATTATCAGATTCATCTTCGTCGAAAATCTCGCGTGATAAGCCTGATTACCTCATGAACTGGCGCAATATTATAACTAGTCTGGCAAAACATATCTAGACAGGTCTGTACTCAAACCCACAGGTGGAATAGTCGGACGTGTGACACAAAGAAAATGACCATTACAAAAATATCCATTACCCCACCCACTTGATCTCGTTCTATTATTAACGTCATGTACAGTACGATACCAGGTGGGTGGGATAATGGGATTTTTTTAATAGGCATTTATTTTGGTGTCATAGGTCCGAGTCTTCCACCTGTGCTCACCATATGAGTAAACACAGATTGCAACGCACGAGCTTGTCCGTGATGTTGCAGCTGATGGAACAGGATATCGGTCATTGGGTCATTGCGTCATCATTACTACACTTTTTTCTACACGCGTTTACAATAATGGATTGCACGGACCTGCGTAGATCTACATTCTACATGAACATGATGAATAAATAAAACATGACGTTAACAATTCTTGGATTCAATATATTTATTATATGCGAAGATAACAGTGAAAACATATGGCATATTATAGGCATTGGCGACGTCGTTCATTCGCAGTCACAGTGTACAGTGTACATGTATTTTTTGTTGACATTATGATGCGTCTTGGGCGAGAACGGATATAGCACGGTTCGGATAAGCAACACGGAAGGTTGTATGTCGCCGGACTTCCGTGTACTAACGGGGTCGCACTGTACATAGGAAGTTCAAATGATGGCGGAAAAAATTCCAAGGTAAAGAAACAAATTACCGGTACGTCAAGTTATTAACGTTTTAAGCCGACGTTTAAACTACGGTCCAAATACATAGAGTTGATATCAAAATTATCCATTGATGAGTTGAAGAAGTTCAACAAATGTGATTATAAAAGAATCCTTAAAAGAGAATTAAAAGAAGCAATGCATGAAGTTGATGAACAAGTAATGGATAATTTGTCGCATTATATATCAAATACCCTCAATAATGAAGCACAGCAACAATATCAACAGAAGCGCAATCCCATGTGTCATGTTATTTCCAAGGTTCATGATCAAACTTGGAGAAATGTTAGTGCAATGCCTTCAATAAACATAGATACAAGTATCACAGATTCGCAGATGGAGGCGTGTTTTGATGCAACCAGTGACGCCAATCTGTCGGTCAAACTATCAGAACAAGGTGTACTATCCCCGGATCCATGTACCAGTACTGACAAGCAGCAGGATTTCTCCACTCCCAGACAATCTAAGACCCATCCCTTGACAATCGAGTAACACAATGCTAAATTGAAACGGAAAGCAATGTTTAGTCCGAAAACAAACCAATCCAAACATTCTCCTTCGACGAATGCATGTGCGATTGACCTCACTCGTAGCCCATTGTCATACTGTAGTGATGATGAGGTAACAATACTGCAGAGATCAAATCCACAGACACTGCTGAATACAAGTATAAGTAGCCACAATGACATTGACCAAACATTTGTAAAACAAGTATACACCGCACCGGTCACAACAATGGATGAAAGACATAACGATACTGAAGTCGATGTCCGGCAACAACTAGCGCAATACCTCAAATTGTTTAACAAACACAAGGAAATGGAGAAACAGAACAGACAGCTAATTGCAAACAACGATGAATTGATACAACAAGTGACATATTTGCTAGGTGGCACAGAAAAGCTAAGAAAACATTGTACATCACTAGAAAATGAGGTGAAACAGATGAAATGTGCCACGACCATGGTGATAAACAACGACGCTGTCGAGAGAGCTACCAGTGCATATGTCAATGAAATAACAGTTCTTAAAACAAGTATTAGTGACTGAACATCACAACTACTGATATTGGAGGAAGAAAACAAAAAGTTGAAAAATAAAAGTGCAGGATGAAACAAGAAATGCGTCTGTCGAACGTGGATGCCACCTGCAGCATATTTGAGAAACTGCGACAAAGTGGTTAACCGAAAAGTGTGACGGACGGAGGACGGACGGACGGACGGACGGACGTATTCCCTGAAGTGACGTGGGGTTTGTTGCATGTGGGGTTTTTGGCCAAGTGTGGGAGTGGGGTTGTCTTTTGGGGTGGTATTTGTGGGGTGCGTGCAAACAATGCTGAAGGTGTTATCTCCCCTATACTAACTTGCTCTCGTTTTCTTATGTCTCCTGCATGCACTTGTGGGGTATTTGGGTTTGATCAGTGAAGTACAATATGTACTTGTTAGTCAGCCATTGTTTGTGGGGTTTGGATGGACGGACGGTTTTGACCATCACCCTCTGGGGTGTCAATTTTTTATTGCTTTTTTGGGCTTTTCAGAAGTGATGGAGTTCATTAAGATATAGTTGCATATGGGGTGCACCCCACATGCAACAAAAACCCCACATGCATGTCATGTACTCGTGAATCACCCCACAATGTCACTTCAGAGAGAGCGGACAGACGGATGAACGGACGGACAGACGGACGGTCCAAACACTATATGCCACCCGTTTCTTTGAAACCTGGTGGCATAAAAACAAAACTTGTAGGTGAGCTAATGAAAGCAAATGAGGAAAATGTTGGAGACCATGTCAGAACAGAGCTGAAAATATTAAAACATGCAGTGATGACGGAACTGAAGTTGATAAAAGACCAGTTACAGCATAAACTAGATTGGTCAGTAAGTGAGGCTTACGGAATACCCCCTGCGTGGGCCCAGGTACCCCTAAAATATGTAAAAATTTCCAAATGTGTGGGCTTGTGACCTTGACTCTGGGCTAAGCGGAAATAGAAGTTATAACCGATTGCTCTGATGTTAAGTTTTGTAAAGAGACTAAGTATGTGAGCTTGACCTTGAGATCAGCGGGAATTTGTCACAGCATGATAGTAAAGCCTTAGAGAAAGAGACTAAGTCTGTCACCTTGACCTTGGGATCAGCGGGGGTTTGACTGTCGTTGATTTGTCACAGCATGATAGTACAACCTTAGAGGAATGCACACAAGTGAAATATTAAGAATTTTCAATGAAGGAAATAGAAGTTATAACTTATTTCTCTGATGTTAAGTTTTGTAAAGAGACTAAGTATTTGACCTTGACCTTGGGATCAGCGGGGGTTGGACGGTTGTGGATTTGGCGCAGCATGGTAGTAGAGCCTTACAGGAATGCATGTGTGAAATATTAAGAATTTTAGATGAAGGAAATAGAAGTTATAACAATATTTCTCTGATGTTAAGTTTTGTAAAGAGACTAAGTATTTGACCTTGACCTTGGGATCAGCGGGGGTTGGACGGTCATGGATTTGGCACAGCATGGTAGTAGAGCCTTAGAGGAATGCATGTGTAAAATATTAAGCATTTTAGACGAAGGAAATAGAAGTTATAACAATATTTCTCTGATGTTAAGTTTTGTAAAGAGACCAAGTATTTGACCTTGACCTTGGGATCAGCGGGGGTTGGACGGTCGTGGATTTGGCACAGCATGGTAGTAGAGCCTTACAGGAATGCATGTGTAAAATATTAAGCATTTTAGATGAAGGAAATAGAAGTTATAACAATATTTCTCTGATGTTAAGTTTACGGACGCACGGACGCACGCACAGACGTTCCTACAAATGGACACTTATTTGACTAACCTAACTTTTTCCTTTGTTCATCCCTATTGTTCTGTAGCCACATAAACCCATTTTTAGCCACATAAAATCACGGAACAATAGAATATTACATAGCCTATTGTTCTCCTATCAGTAAATTCTGCTCCTCCACTCACACAAATACTTCAACTACTGAGGGAAGTGGCATGTGGGCGAATATTTCCTACAACAAATCTCGCAAAAACACGAACAGGGCCAACACGGGAGATTCAATGACAAGGATATTAAGTTGTAAGAAATTATCAGATGACAACCTGGATGTCAAAGTACATACTCACTCGGAAGGGCGAGTACGAACTATCGAAAACACGTTAGTGAAAATAGCAAGTGACAACCAAAATTACATTAGACGCACATGAGCAGTCGTTTTGCATGTGGGTACTAACAATTTATCGGATGGCGACCTACCTACGTCTGTAGTGAAGGAAATACAAGACACCCGACACTACAAAAAACATTAATTCCGATGCGAAAATAATAATATCCTCTATCCTCCCAAGGAGAACTATTGAACAGGATCATAGTGGAAACAAATATATCCCGAGAACAAATGTGCCCGACTGAACGTTACAACTTTATTAACAACGATGGAAAGTTCCTAAAAGATAGTAATCCTGATCCATCACTGTACAAGGACAACATTCATTTGAATCCGAAAGGGGGAAAGTTGCTAGGTGAAAATATCAGGCACACACTCAATGATATTCTTAAACTCCCGTATACCCCAGATGACTCAAATGACCATGCCGGGAGGGAACAGTTGAATTTCAAACACAAGAGGAACATATCAACCCGTCACATATCGGACCGCAGACAAATTTTCAGAATGGGAGGCTACCAGGGAGGAGAAACTTCAATAATGGCCCGGTGTATTTCCCACAGCCGTACTACCCACCGCCGTGGTACAACAACAATCAGAGAAGCATCTACAACAACCAACTGAACATAAACAGAGACCCATGGAGCCCATACCAAAACCCCAGGGATATGCAGCACAATCTGTGGACTCGATCGTACTAGGAGTTATTAGTTTGCAGCACAAATGGCGATCATATACAGTACAATTCTGCCAGCAATGGTGGTGAAATAATATTTGACTCCTTATATAATGCTAACACTTCTATTAATGCGACTGTTCATGTACTATTTGTAAATAGTGAATATCAAAAAGGTATTAACCAGGACATACATGTGCCTGTAAGTGAGACTAACGACATTGAATACATTAACTCAAAAACCAGTATGCATGTGCATGATCGTCTTGATAATGTAAATAGCACAGGTACACAGATCCTGCCTCCACACAATGATACAAACATGTATTTCTAATGCAAGTTTTATAAATCATCAACAAGAATCTCCTTCATGTTCTGAATCTTGGTTTTCAAACAAGAGGGCCATGATGGCCCTAATTCGCTCACCTGACTCCATGAACACCAGAGGAGAATGTGACATTGAGTTCATATGTGTTTTAAACTAGATGGCCGCGGCCTGCATGTCGCACCTTGTGGCGAGGCATGGACACTAAAAAAAGAGATATAGTATAACGAAAAACTTTAACCAAAATACTTAACCAAAAAACTTAACCAAAAAGTTTAACCGGACACACGTACGTACGCCAAAGTGCCGACTATATCACGCTTTCCGCAAGCGGGCGCGACAAAAACATTAACCAAAAACTTCAAAGTAATTTGACCTTGACATTGGGCACAGGGGCCGCACGGGAGGGGGGTAGAATGAAAATATAGATGATGATAAACACCCATGTGAAGTTTCAAGGTAATGGGCAAAGCAGTTGCAGAGATATAGTATAACGAAAAACTTTAACCAAAAAACTTAACCAAAAAACTTAACCAAAAACTTCAAAGTAATTTGACCTTGACATTGGGCACAGGGGAAAAACTTTAACAAAAAAAACTTAACCAAACAACTTAACCAAACAACTTAACCTAAAACTTCAAAGTAATTTGACCTTGACATTGGGCACAGGGGGGGCCGCACGGGAGGGGGGTTGGTAGAATGAAAATATAGATGATGATAAACACCCATGTGAAGTTTGAAGGTAATGGGCAAAGCAGTTGCAGAGATATAGTATAACGAAAAACTTTAACCAAGAAACTTAACCAAAAACTTTAACCAAAAAACTTAACCAAAAAAGTTAACCAAAAACTTTAACCAAAGAACTTAACCAAAAACTTCAAAGTAATTTGACCTGGACATTGGGCACAGGGGCCGCACGGGAGGGGGGTAGAATGAAAATATAGATGATGATAAACACCCATGTGAAGTTTCAAGGTAATGGGCAAAGCAGTTGCAGAGATATAGTATAACGAAAAACTTTTAACAACAAACTTTAACCAAAAAACTTAACCAAAAACTTTAACCAAAGAACTTAACGAAAAACTTTAACCAAAAAACTTAACCAAAAACTTTAACCAAAGAACTTAACCAAAAACTTCAAAGTAATTTGACCTTGACATTGGGCACAGGGGCCGCACGGGAGGGGGGTAGAATGAAAATATAGATGATGATAAACACCCATATGAAGTTTCAAGGTAATGGCAAAGCAGTTGCAGAGATATAGTATAACGAAAAACTTTAACCAAAAAACTTAACCAAAAAACTTAACCAAAAACTTTAACCAAAAAACTTAACCAAAAACTTCAAAGTAATTTGACCTTGACATTGGGCACAGGAGCCGCACGGGATGGGGGTAGAATGAAAATATAGATGATGATAAACACCCATGTGGAGTTTCAAGGTAATGGGCAAAGCAGTTGCAGAGATATAGTATAACGAAAAACTTTAACCAACAACTTTAACCAAAAAACTTAACCAAAAAACTTAACCAAAAACTTTAACCAAAGAATTTAACCAAAAACTTTAACCAAAAAACTTAACCAAACAACTTAACCAAAAAACTTAACCAAAAACTTTAACCAAAGAACTTAACCAAAAACTTTAACCAAAAAACAACCAAAAAACTTAACCTTACAGCTTAACCAAAAACTTTAACCGGACACACGTACGTACGTACGTACGTACGTACGTGTGTCCGGTAGACGGACGGCCGACTATATCGCGCTTTCCGCAAGCGGGCGCGACAAAAAATTGTGCTATTTTTAGATGGCGGTCATCTTGGATTAAGCGATGACTCTCATTTTAACAAATCTGAAAATGCTTCACACAAGGATCTTAACTTACTATGAAGTCTGGCCAGTATCGGCAATGTGGTTCCTGAGAAAAAGACATTAAAAATCTTGAATAAATAGACCTTTTGGCGGCCATCATGGATGACATAATCATCCAATTCCGACAAATATTGCACCAGAGCAATCGCCTCATCGATACTTTCAATTTGATATATGACATGAGCATATTTGGTCAAAAATAAAATTTGACCCCACGGGCCACGCCCATTTTTGACCCCGGGGTCACCATTTTAACACCTTTGAAAGAGCATTCTATGTCGATCATTCCTACCAAGTTTTGTCGAAATCCGGCTGGTAACTCAAGAGAACATTTTTTAAGAATTTCTATTTTTAGACAGCGGCCATCTTGGATTAGCGATGACCTCCATTTTAACAAATCTGAAAAGGCTTCACCCATGGACCATAACTGTGAAGTTTGGCTACCATGTGCCAAGCGGTTCATGTGAAGAAGAATTTTGAAATCTCTAATAAAAGACATTTCGGCGGCCATCTTGGATGACTTGACCATCCGATTTCGACAAAAAAATGCACCAGAGTGATCGCCTCATTGATACCTTCGATTTGATATATGACATGACCATATTCGGTCAAAAATAAAATTTTACCCCAATTTGACACCACGGGCCACGCCCATTTTTGACCCCGGGGTCACCATTTTAACAACTTTGAAAGAGCATTGTACATCGATCATTCCTACCAAGTTTTGTCAAAATCCGGTTGGCGGTTCTTCAGAAGAAGATTTTTGAAGAATCTGTGCTATATTTAGACGGCGGCCATCTTGGATTACGTAATGACGTCATTTTAACATTTTTGTAATCCCCTTACCTAAGGACCATGACCATGAAGTTTGGTGACTATAGGCCCAATGGTTACAGAGGAGAAGACATTTGAAAATGTTTACGGACGGACGGGCGATGGACGGACGGACCGAAGGACGTTCTTACATTAGGGTACTTATGTGGCTTATCACATGTTAAATATTAGCCACATAAAACGATTTTTAGCCACATAAAACGATTTTTTAGGTGGCTAATTGTAACCAACCCTATCCTTTAACAAGTCCATAACCCTGTGGAGCTAGCCACATAAGTACCCTAATGTGTGCCCGGACGGACGGACGGACAGACGGACAGACGGACAGACGGACACATTGTGGTAACAATAGCTCACATGAGCTGATGACAGTACACTGACCACATTCGCTAAATCGCCAGATGCAGTAGCAACAAACCTCGATTATGACCTGGCTGAAGTGGAGTCCTGTAGCCTATTTCATCAACATTGCAAAGTATACTTTACTAGCAAAGTATACTTTGAGGGAGTAATCATTTATTTTCCCCGAAATGCATTATTTCATATAGAGCTAACGACTGCATATATTTGATGATTAAAAGTATGCAGAATTATTATACTGAATTTATTACATTATCACAGCCAAATTGGCTGTGATAATGTAATAAATTCAGTATAATAAAAATTAATAAATTTCTCCTAAAATTTAAAATTTCTCCCTGAAAGTATACTTTGCTAGGAAAGTATACTTTGCAATGTTGATGAAATAGGCTACTGGTGTCGAGTCAATGCTATGTCAGTAAATATTAACTAGAAAAAGTCGATGGCGCGCCATCACAATATACCCACTTTCCCCAAATGCTAAGTCCGAAAGGGAGAGGTAATCCATGATGGAGGGTCGGATCAAAAATCCGAATTCACTTTGCGCATCAGCACATCAAAACGAAGCTACGAACCCAATATCAGACGCGTAGGTATTAAGGTGAAAAAGTTTTTCGACCTACGAGGAAAAATAGTGAAATTGTAAGTCCGAAAGGGGGAGATAATCCATGATGGAAGGTCGGATCAAAAATCCGAATTCACTTTGCGCATCATAACGAAGCTACATATCAAATATGAGAAATGTAGGTATTGTCGGATCAAAAAACCGAATTCACTTTGCGCATCTGCACATGATAACGAAGCTACATACCAAAATATCAGGCGCGTAGGTATGAAGGTGAAAAAGTTTTTTTATTTTTTCGAGTTACAAGGAAAAAAAGTGGGAAATTCTGAGTCCGAAAGGGGGAGGGAGATAATCCATGATGGAGGGTCGGATCAAAAATCCGAATTCACTTTGCGCATGTGCACATGATAAACGAAGCTACATAGCAAATATTCAGATCAGGCGCGTAGGTATGAAGGGGAAAAAGTTTTTCGAGTTACAAGGAAAAAATGGGAAATTCTGAGTCGGAAAGGGGGAGATAATCGATGATGGAGGGTTGGATCAAAAATCCGAATTCACTTTGAGCATCTGCACATGATAACGAAGGTACATACCAAATATCAGGCGCGTAGGCATGAAGGTGAAAAAGTTTTTCGAGTTACAAGGAAACAATGGGAAATTGTGAGTCCGAAAGGGGGAGATAATCCATGATGGAGGGTCGGATGAAAAAGGTATGAAGGTATGAAGGTGAAAAAGTTTTTCAAGTTACAAGAAACGTGACGGACGGACGCACGGACGTACGGACATACGGACGGACGGACACTCGTGACGAAAACAATATACCCATTTTTTCCCAAAAAAGTGGGTATAATAAAACCAAACTTAAATATAATAGAGAACACCTTCCAGCTATAATCTTTAATACTATGCAGCTTCAGCAAACATCCTGTGAAAAGCTACTTGGAATTCACATAGACAAATCTTTATCATAGCAAACCCAGGTAGAAAACATTGTCAAAAAATGCAATTCATTATTATATCTTTTATGCAGAGACTACTGTGCATCTGTTTGGGGAAGTTGCAGCATCGAGTCACTCTCTAAACTTCTTAAGTACAGAAGAAAGCAGCAAGAATTATTTTGGATAAACCAATAGTCTACCCCTCCGACAAACTTTTTAAGGAACTTAATTGGATGAAAATATTAAAAAGCAATTCAAATGTTTAAGTGCATGAATAACTTATGCCCAAATGATCTAAACAATGCATTTAAACAAACAACAGCAATTCATGGGTTAAAATTAAGGTCAGCAGATAAAAACAATATATATCTACCAAAACCTAATATTGAACTGTACAGTTCAACCTTCGTCTATTCTTAGGAGCCAAAATATGGAATGATCTACCACTGTATGTTAAAACTGCCAAGTCTGTGGAAGATTTTAAGAGCAAATACATAGTACATGTTCATACAAGTACTCAACATGATTAGCTCTTAATTTAATACTCATGTACAGTTTCATCATATATATAAGACAAGAAACGAGGCAAAGCCACGAAGGCCAGGTTTTTTCCAAGCATAGACACTTGGATAACATAATTATACCCACTTTTTGTAGACTAGATGGCCGTGGCCTGCATGTCACGCCTTGGGACGAGGCATGGACACTAAAAAAATAGATATAGTAGATGGAAAAACTTTAACCAAAAAACTTTAACCGGACACACGGACGTACGGACGGACGGACGGACATATGCAAAAATGCCGACGATATCACGCTTTCCGCAAGCGGGCGTGACAATGATGATAAACACCCATGTGAAGTATCAAGGTAATGGGTGAAGCAGTTGCAGAGATATAGTACACGAAAAAAATTTAACAAAAAAATTCAAAGTAATTTGACATGGGTCACAGGGGCCGCATGGTTGGGGGGTAGAATGAAAATATGGATGATGATAAACACCCATGTGAAGTTTCAAAGGTAATGGGCAAAGCAGTTGCAGAGATATAGTACGTGTATAACGAAAAACTTTTAACCAAAAAACTTTAACCAGACGTACGTTCAAAAGTTAATGTTGAAAATGGCTAAGTCAATTACGTAGAAATAATAGGTGATGGTAAAAAAAATGGTCACATGTTGGATAGTTGTATGTGGTAGGCACCCCTTGATTATGAAGCTGTGAAAGTTTGGTGGTCCTAGGTGGTACAGTAACAAAGAAATGGACTCAAACACGAAAAATTAACATTGATTGTGGACGCTGCCCGCCGCCCACCGCCCGCCCGGCTTTCGCCAATCCAATAGCCTGGATTTTTTTTAAAAAAAACCTGGCTAAAAATCATACTCATGCGATTGTTACATTGTGACTTATGTTTACATGTACTTGTATCATTATTATTTGTTAAATATACGTGTACTTGTAGATCGATAGATGATCTCAGGGAAGATTGGCCCAACTGAGCTTCTTCTATAAATAAAGACGTTACTTACTTACTTACTACATCTCCAATATCAGTATCTCGATGATATCCCCTATCTCGATAATTCACTAAAGTCCCGAATTATATGCTTATTTATAATAAATTTATAAATATAAATTTATAATATAAATTTCCTCGGCTATCTCGGCCATGCCCTATCTCGTATATGTTCTCTATCTCGACTGTTCATTCTGTCCCCTCTGTATAAAAATATGTTAAAAATCTCTTCACTATCTCGATCACATAAACGCTTCGATATATCGCCGAAGTGCCAGGCTGCAAAGATCGATTTGGTTGACACTAATTTTCAAAACATATTATCAAACAAAACAAAATAAATTCACACCTACGTGAGGTCTTTTGTTTGCTTAATTGGACACCTTGATATATTTGAGTGTTTGACATGATTCATTACCGGTAAGCATATCACGCTGGTCATTTAAGCAATTCACTGAGTCGTGACACTACATTGTAATGATGATTAGCTTACTACCTTTGGTCATTACTTAATTAATGATATGAACAATTTCCCTTCGACTTCCGAGATACTGGTGCTCGACTGTAGATCGTTATCAGGCGACACGAGTGCTCTATTTGATTAGGAGCTGCTCAGTAGCCTATTTCATCAACATTGCAAAGTATACTTTACTATTAAAGTATACTTTGAGGGAGTAATCATTTATTTTTCCTGAAATGCATTATTTCATATAGAACTAACAAATGCATATATATTTGATGAGTAAAAGTATGCAGAATTATTATACTGAATTTATTACATTATCACAGCCAAATTGGCTGTGATAATGTAATAAATTCAGTATAATAAAAATTAATAAATTTATCATAAAATTGAAAATTTCTCCCTCAAAGTATACTTTGCTACTAAAGTATACTTTGCAATGTTGATGAAATGGGCTACTGGTCACAAATACCATATGCCCCATTTCCCCTGTCACAGCCACATATGTGGTACATTCATTGTTCAGATACACACAACCTGAACATGTACCCTCTCATCATTCTAAACAATTATATGTATGTGTTCACCCAGTGACCTCCACTGAATACACATGAATAAACAAGTGAAACATTATGCATCAAATAACCAAGCGGCCTTTTCACTACACTTCCTACAACTAAATTGTTTGTAAATGCAAATTTAGGATCGTCTGGAAATTTCAATTGATGGATTTACATTTATTGAGAGCAGTCTATGTTCAATAAATGTAAATCCAAAAAGTGTTTACAAGAAAACATTGTGAATCTGAAATTTACAGACTATCACAATTTTGCACTTACAAACAGTTTAGTATTACAAAGTTTAGTGAAACGCGTCCCAGTAACTTAACAAGACAATCAGTGTCACTAAGCTAATCCCGTCAATGAGACGGTTCAAATTAATAGTCACAACATATATCTTCATTTCATGGAGCCTTCGAAAAATAGTAAAAAACATTCCGAAATTCTGATACCCCTGTATCCCGTACATGTAGCACACATTAAAAAGAATTAACAATACACCAAGTACTCCCATCGCAATATTTTGATAATATAAATATTGTTCTTACTTCAATTCGGAACTAGATTGGTCAGTAAGCGAGGCTTACAGAATACCCCCCGCGTGGGCCCAGGTACCCCTAAATATGTAAAAGAAATTCCAAGTGTGTGGGCTTGTGAACTTGACTCTGGGCACGAACGTGAATGTGTCACACGGTGGTAGAGGTCCATTGGAGCAATGCGTGTGTGAAGCAGATCCGAGCAAGGAAATAGAAGTTATAACCAATTCCTCTCATGTTAAGTTTTGTAAAGAGCCTAAGTATGTGACCTTGACATCGAGATCAGTGGGGATTTGTCACAGCATGATAGTACAACCTTAGAGGAATGCACAAGTGAAATATTATGAATTTTCAATGAAGGAAATAGCAGTTATAACTTATCTCTCTGATGTTAAGTTTTGTAAAGAGACCAAGTATTTGACCTTGACCTTGGGATCAGCGGGGGTTGGACGGTCGTGGATTTGGCACAGCATGGTAGTAGAGCCTTACAGGATTGCATGTGTGAAATATTAAGCATTTTAGATGAAGGAAATAGAAGTTATAATAACATATTTCTCTGATGGGATAAGTTTTGTAAAGAGACTAAGTATTTGACCTTGACCTTGGTATCAGCGGGGGTTGGACGGTCGTGGATTTGGCACAGCATGGTAGTAGAGCCTTACAGGAATGCATGTGTGAAATATTAAGCATTTTAGATGAAGGAAATAGAAGTTATAACAATATTTCTCTGATGTTAAGTTTAGTGACGGACGGACGGCGGACGGACGGACAACCGGACTCCAGTATACCCCCCACAACTCGTTGCGGGGGGTATAAATACATGTAAATGATGCTACCACTCATTTGAACTGTCTCGATGAGGCAGTTCAAATGAGTGGTCACAACATATTCAATTAGAATACAAAATATTCTGAAAATTTGTCAGATAATCAATATCGCAATTTTAAAGGGTTAACAATACACAATATACTGTAAACCTCAAGGCTCATGCCAGTGTTTGTTTATGTTTGTCTGCATGATTCTAAACATAGATATAATGGATGTAGCAACACAATATATAAATTGTTGTTTCAAGTTGTAAATAGATTGGGACATATATTGTTGCCAATTTACAACGACAAACAACATGGTTACTCGGTACATTGATAATACATAGCATAGGGTTGATTGGTTTGATCTTATAACTTTGAGCAAAACATAATTTTATGAAGAGGACCAGCAATTGACCAGAATAATCTCCTTTGGGTATCTTGTTCTCTAATTTGCACTTGTGTTTCCCATGACCCATTTTAGCATGGAGTCGCACCATGCCTTTGGTGGTACCATGCTGCACAAAAGCAATTGTAACTAGATTGGTCAGTAAGCGAGGCTTACGGAATACCCCCGCGTGGGCCCAGGTACCCCTAAATATGTAAACAAATCCAAATGTGTGGGCTTGTGACCTTGACCCTAGGCTTAGCATGGGCGGCAGGCACATGAATTTGTCACAGGGTGGTAGAGGTCCATTGGAGCAATGCGCGTATGAAATGTGAAGCAGATCCGAGCAAGGAAATAGAAGTTATAACCGATTTCTCTGATGTTAAGTTTTGTAAAGAGACACAGAATGTGACCTTGACCTCGAGATCATCAGGGATTTGTCACAGCATGATAGTAATTAGAGGAATGCATGCATGAAATATTAAGAAGCTTCGATGAAAGAAATAGAAGTTATAACATATTTCTCTGATGTTAAGTTTTGTAAAGAGACTAAGAATGTGACCTTGACCTTGGGATCAGCGGGGGCTAGACGGTCGTGGATTTGTCACAGCATGATAGTACAACCTTAGAGGAATGCACAAGTAAAATATTAAGAATTTTCAAATAAGGAAATAGAAGTTTATAACTTATTTCTCTGATGTTAAGTTTTGTAAAGAGACCAAGTATTTGACCTTGACCTTGGGATCAGCGAGGTTGGACGGTCATGGATTTGGTGCAGCATGGTAGTAGAGCCTTACAGGAATGCATGTGTAAGCATTTTAGATGAAGGAAATATAACATATTTCTCTGATGTTAAGTTTAGTGATGGACGGACGGACAGACGACGGACGGACGGACGGAAAACCTGACTCCAGTATACCCCCCCACAACTCGTTGTAGGGGGGGAGGGGTGGTTATAAAAACAACAAGAGTTGTCAGAAGACAACAAAGCTCGCCTGTTGGCAGCCTTCACTCAGACTTGGCACAGTTCTATAAAAAAAATGAACAAATAATTTGACCTTGGGTTAAGGGGTTTGTTTGTTTGTTTGTTGGGGTTTAACGGCCTATCAACAGCTAAGGTCATTTAAGGCCGGGTCAATGTTCAAGTACATGATCAAATGGGGGGAAAATCCCAAAATCAGAACTGAATATTTATAATAACAAAACTATATATTCAGCCCTGAAATCAGAATAATCCTGATCTGATGCCAGGTCCTCGCCACACCAGAATCATTTGGCCCCTCCCAAAAGCCGTAGGATCAGTAATACTTACTACTTTTATAATGGGCAACTAGAAAAGTCGATGGCGCGCCATCGCAATATACCCACTTTCACCAAATGCTAAGTCCGAAAGGGGGAGGTAATCCATGATGGAGGGTCGGATAAAAAATCCGAATTCACTTTGCGCATCAGCACATCAAAACGAAGCTACGAACCAAATATCAGACGCGTAGGTATTAAGGTGAAAAAGTTTTTCGACCTACGAGGAAAAATAGTGAAATTCTAAGTCCGAAAGGGGGAGATAATCCATGATGGAAGGTCCGATCAAAAATCGGAATTCACTTTGCACATCATAACGAAGCTACATATCAAATATCAGAAATGTAGGTATTAAGGTGAGAAAGTTTTTCGACTTACAATGAAAAATAGGGAAATTCTGAGTCCGAAAGGGGGAGATAATCCATGATGGAGGGTCGGATGAAAAATCCGAATTCACTATGCGCATCCGCACATGATAACGAAGCTACATACCAAATATCAGGCGCGTAGGTATGAAGATGAAAAAGTTTTTCGAGTTACAAGGAAAACTAGGGAAATTCTGAGTCCGAAAGGGGGAGATAATCCATGATGGAGGGTCGGATCAAAAATCCGAATTCACTTTGCGCATCTGCACATCATAACGAAGCTACATACCAAATATCAGGCGCGTAGGTATGAACGTGAAAAAGAAAAAGTTTTTCGAGTTACAAGGAAAAAAATGGGAAATTGTAAGTCCGAAAGGGGGAGATAATCCATGATGGAGGGTCGGATCAAAAATCCGAATCCACTTTGCGCATCTGCACATGATAACGAAGCTACATACCAAATATCAGGCGCGTAGGTATGAAGGTGAAAAAGTTTTTCGAGTTACAAGGAAAAAATGGGAAATTGTGAGTCCGAAAGGGGGAGATAATCCATGATGGAGGGTCGGATCAAAAATCCGAATTCACTTTGCGCATCTGCACATGATAAACGAAGCTACATACCAAATATCAGGCGCGTAGTATGAAGGTGAAAAAGTTTTTCGAGTTACAAGGAAAAAATGGGAAATTGTGAGTCCGAAAGGGGGAGATAATCCATGATGGAGGGTCGGATCAAAAATCCGAATTCACTTTGCGCATCTGCACATGATAACGAAGCTACATACCAAATATCAGGCACGTAGGTATGAAGGTGAAAAAGTTTTATTTTTTCGAGTTACAAGGAAAAAATGGGAAATTGTGAGATCCGAAAGGGGAGATAATCCATGATGGAGGGTCGGATCAAAAATCGAAATTCACTTTGCGCATCTGCACATGATAACGAAGCTACATAGCAAATATGAGGCGCGTAGGTATGAAGGTGAAAAAGTTTTTCGAGTTACAAGGAAAAAATGGGAAATTCTGAGTCCGAAAGGGGGAGATAATCCATGATGGAGGGTCGGATGAAAAATCCGAATTCACTTTGCGCATCTGCACATGATAACGAAGCTACATAGCAAATACAGGCGCGTAGGTATGAAGGTGAAAAAGTTTTTCGAGTTACAAGGAAAAAAATGGGAAATTCTGAGTCCGAGCCAAAGGGGGAGATAATCCATGATGGAGGGTCGGATGAAAAATCCGAATTCACTTTGCGCATCTGCACATGATAACGAAGCTACATAGCAAATATCAGGCGCGTAGGTATGAAGGTGAAAAAGTTTTTCGAGTTACAAGGAAAAAATGGGAAATTCTGAGTCCGAAAGGGGGAGATAATCCATGATGGAGGGTCGGATGAAAAATCCGAATTCACTTTGCGCATCTGCACATGATAACGAAGCTACATACCAAATATCAGGCGCGTAGGTATGAAGGTGAAAAAGTTTTTCGAGTTACAAGAAACGTGACGGACGTACGGGCGTACGGACGGACGGACGGACGGACTGGACAGACGGACGTACGGACGGACGGACGGACGTACGGACGGACACCCGTGATGAAAACAATATACCCATTTTTTTTTCCTAAAAAAGTGGTTATAAATATCAAGGCGTTCCATGAAAGGAAACAGATGTTATAAGACATTTATCCCAACGTTAAGTTAATGAATGTGCTAAGTTTGTGACCTTGAAATTGGGGAAATGGGTGGGGGTGGGTCATGGATTTGCTATAGCACGATAGAGTATCATCAGATGAAAGCATTATGAAATATCAAGGCGTTCCATGAAAGGAAACAGGTGTTATAAGACATTTACCCAACGTTATGTTTATGAATGTGCTAAGTTTGTGACCTTGACCTTGGGGTAAGGGGTGGACGGTGGGTCATGGATTTGCTATAGCACGATAGGGTATCATCAGATGAATGCATGTATGAAATATCAAGGCGTTCCCTGTAAAGAAACAGAAGTTACACAACATTTACCCCAACATTAAGTTTATGAACATGCTAAGTTTGTGACCTTGACCTTGGGGTAAGCGTTGGGTGGTGGGTCGTGGATTTCCTACAGCATGATAGAGGGTCATTTGAGGAATGCATGTATGAACTATCAAGGCGTTCCATGAAAGGAAACAGATGTTATAAGACATTTACCCCACAATTTAAAGTTTAGATGTGCTAAGGGGTCTGGGTGACCTGACCTTGGGGTAGGGGTGCGTGTGTCCATCGGGATTCTTTCTTATAAGATTGATAGTTTGTATCATCTATGGAATGCATGTATGAAATATCAAGGCGTTCCATGAAAGGAAACAGATGTTAGAAGACATTTACCCCCAACATTAAGTTTATGAATGTGCTAAGTTTGTGACCTTGACCTTGGGGTAAGGGGTGGGCGGTGGGTCATGGATTTTCTATAGATGATAGAGTATACAATTGAATGCTATGATCAAGGCGTTCCATGAAAGGAAACAGTGTTAGAAGACATTTACCCCCAACATTAAGTTTATGAATGTGCTAAGTTTGTGACCTTGTTGACCTTGGGGTAAGGGTTGGGTCATGGATTTGCTACAGCATGATAGAGGGTCATCTGAGGAATGCATGTATGAAATATCAAGGTGTTCCATGGAAGGAAACAGAAGTTATAAGACATTTACCCCAACGTTAAGTTTGTGGACGCCGACCACACCGACACTGCCGGGGGTATGCCATAAGCTCTTCTGCTTACAAGTTGTATCCTTTACTCACACATCATTTGACATTCACCTTTTCATGATGTAATATAGCATGTGATGAAGCAATATAATATAATAGGGAGAAATAGGCAGTACATGCTCGTAAATTGTCATGGTAATTAAAAAAGACTTTACATGTTGATTGTGTTGTAGTTTCAAAGTATTTTGCTCTAAATGTGTTACTAGCCTTACCATTTCCCCTTTTCTAATCTTCTAGTGGAAACGCCAAGCAGTAAGACATTTTCTGTAGTGTTAAGTCAAATTTTCATCAATCAGATTATGATACATCAATAAGATTAAGACTAGAAAAAGTCGATGGCGCGCCATCGCAATATACCCACTTTCCCCAAATGCTAAGTCCGAAAGGGGGAGGTAATCCATGATGGAGGGTCGGATAAAAAATCCGAATTCACTTTACGCATCAGCACATCAAAACGAAGCTACGAACCAAATATCAGACGTGTAGGTATTAAGGTGAAAAAGTTTTTCGACCTACGAGGAAAAATAGTGAAATTCTAAGTCCGAAAGGGGGAGATAATCCATGATGGAAGGTCCGATCAAAAATCGGAATTCACTTTGCACATCATAACGAAGTTAAATATCAAATATCAGAAATGTAGGTATTAAGGTGAGAAAGTTTTTCGACTTACAATGAAAAATAGGGAAATTCTGAGTCCGAAAGGGGGAGATAATCCATGATGGAGTGTTCGGATCAAAAATCCGAATTCACTTTGCACTCTGCACATGATAACGAAGCAACATAGCAAATATGAGGCGCGTAGGTATGAAGGTGAAAAAGTTTTTCGAGTTACAAGGAAAAAATGGGAAATTGTGAGTCCGAAAGGGGGAGATAATCCATGATGGAGGGTCGGATCAAAAATCCAAATTCACTTTGCGCATCTGCACATGATGACGAAGCTACATACCAAATATCAGGCGCGTAGGTATGAAGGTGAAAAAGTTTTTCGAGTTACAAGAAACGTGACGGACGTACGGACGTACGGACGGACGGACACCCGTGACGAAAACAATATACCCGTTTTTTTTTACAAAAAAAGTGGGTATAATAAAGGCAATTTGTTCTTACATAGAGTGGATTTTAATTAATGAAATAATGCCCCGATGATGTTATCGGAATGTACAAATATGTACACTAGTTGGAATCAGATGAGGTTTAAGGACTAGATTGCAATGATACAATGTACGACTGGTGAAATTGGGCACATGGCCTTTGTGCCCTCACTGAGTGAGATGTCACTGTGTTTGCATAATTTATGTTACTACTGGCGTTAAAGGTAATGCCCACTCAGTATAGGCACAAGTTGTTATAGGAATTAAATAACTGTTATACTAAGTGTCACTATTCCACCAGTTCTAAAAATTACAAGTGCACGCTATACAGATATAATCATTTAGTAATATTTATTTTACTGGTAGTAACTCGCGGTGGTATCAGGCTATTTTCATATGCAAATGAGGCATGATATTGTTTTATTATTTATACTAATTAAATGCATCCAATGAAAAAATAATATTTTCGACTGATTATAAAGTATGATCATTGCACACCGAAAAAATAAATACATAGAATAAATGGTATGTCCGTTAACATTTTAAGGAAACACGGTTATCGGCCCAGATATAAATGTGGAAATTTACGTCTGATATAAAATGCATAATAATGCCAATCAATACGTGGGGTAATGGTGAATGAATGTTTACAGGGGGGGGGGGGGGGGGGTGGGGGGGGGGGGGGAGGGGGGGGGGGGGGGGGGGGGGGGGGGGGGGGGGGGGGGTGGGGGGGGGGGGGGGGGGGGGGGGGTGGTGGGGGGGGGGGGGGGGGGGGGGGGGGGGGGTTTCTAGTTAATATCCCCCCCCCCCCCACCCCCCCCCCCCCCCCCCCAGCCACCATCTACCATATGCATAGTGGATGTGGAAGTCTCTTTTGTAGACAAGAATAGCCCACGATTGGGGAGTATTTCTGATGAAATGAAATGTATGTTGGTGTAAAACGGATTAGCATTTGGCATGTATTTAAGGGGGGGGGGGGGGGGGGGGGGGGGGGGGGATGGGGGGGGGGGGGATTTTCCTAGGAAATATTCCCCCCGCCACCATCTACCATATGCATAGTGGATGTGGATGCTATGCATATGGTAGATAGTGTTGGGGGGGAAATATTTCCTACGAAAATATGTATCCATTTGTAAGCTCGGACGCACGGACGCACGGACACACGGACGCACGGACGTCATTGTGATCACTATGTCTCGCCTTCCGCAAGCGGGCTCGACAAAAACTGTCTACACACAGATCGACAGGGTAAACTCTATACATGTATCAAGGTGTGGGATCACGTGTTTCCGAACGGTGTGATGTCATGTCTTTTAGATGTGTTTACAGTAGATTTCCTTTAATATCTTTCTAATGGAATGACATATTTTTACGAAATTACTGCAGCAAATGTGGTACACGTTGCCCATTATTGTATAGGCGACTTTAATCTCATAATTCTCTTGTTTTGACGAAGAATCGGTTAACGAAAATGTAAACAAGAGCTCCGCGAAGCAAGATGTCTTACCTGGCGCAGTTTGATAGTACATAAGGAGCTTGTAATAAACTTGGGGTTAGTGAGCACCATGGGCTTTCTGTAGAATGATGCAGGATGATATTACAAATGCACCTATGAAATATTAAAAGCATTCCATCAATGGAAACAAGTTATTGCAGATTAACCCCATTGTTAATTTTTGTGATGGACAGATGGACAGACGGACGAAACAGACAACTTTTGCTTCCCTGTATCCCCTTTTCGTTATGCGAGGGGATAATAAACTGAAACCAAAACACTTGTTTTCCAACAAACACAGCTAAACACAAACAAGAATGCCGCCAACAACAAGTATCTCCCGGCACCGATGCTAATGATGCAGATGATGTGGAATGTTGTTACAAATGCATGTATGAAATATTAAAACATTCTATCAAGGGAAACAGAAGTTACAATAAATTAACCCAAGCGTTAAGTTTTCAAAAGTCAAAACTGAGCATTTTCTAAGCCTGTGACCTTCACCTTGGGGTTAACGGGCACCATGGGCTTCCTGTAGAATCATGCCGGATGTTGCTATAGTTTACACCTAAAAAGTATTAAAGCATTCCATCAAGGGAAACAGAAGTTGAAAAAAATTAAACCAAGCATTAAGTTTTCCAAACCCGGAATTTTCTAAGCCTGTGACCTTGACCTTTGGGGTTAGGGGGCACCGTGAGCTTTACAAAGTTACAATGAATTAACCTGAGCGTTATGTTTTAGAAACAGAGCTAAACGCAAAAACTTAACGTTGAATGCATGTGGAAAGTAAGTCAATGAACCGTGAGATGATGTGTGAGATGATGTGTGTGAGATGGTTACACGACAGTGGTGATGTATACCAAGTATGGAGGTCGTAGAACTTATAGTTTTCTGGAAAGTGAGCTAAACGCAAAAACTTAACGTGAAATGTTGAAGCTGCGGACGGAAAAGCTATGCCTATGCCTATGTCCCGCTTCTGCAAAAGCAGGCGGGACAATAACAATAGCTGTAGGAGAACAGCATAGCTCGACTACGAGGGTTGTCGATGTACACATAGCTTGACAAACAAGGTGGCCGCGGCCTGCATAAAAAAACATTAACCAAGGTTGACTAAAAACCTTAACCAAGGGAAATTAAGTCAGTAATTCAAGGTTAAATGTAGGTCAATGTCAGATATAGGTCAGGGGTTATTGGTTGCTGTAGGCCCAGTAGTATTCCATATACAAGCTTGACTATAAACCTTAACCAAGTTTGAGTACAAACCTTGACCAAGGGGAAATAAGTAAGTAATTCAAGGTTAAATGTAGGTGAAGGTAAAATATAGGTCAGGGGTTATTGATGTACATCCCTACGAGAAAAAGTTATCCAAGTATGGTGTCTGTATGCACAATATTATTCCATCTACAAGCTTGACTAAAAACCTTAACCAAGGTTGACTAAAAATCTTAACCAAGCGGAATTAAGTAAGTAATTCAAGAGGAAATGTAGGTCAAGGTCAAATATAGATCAGGGGTTATTGATGTACATCCCTATGAGAAAAGGTTGTCCAAGTATGGTGTCTGTATGCACAATAGTATTCCATGTACAAGCTTGACTAAAAACCGTAACCAAGGTTGACTAAAAACCTTAACCAAGGGGAATTAACTAAGTAATTCAAGGTTAAATGTAGGTCAAGGACAAAATAGGTCAGGGGTTGTTGATGTACATCACTAGGAGATGAAGTTGTCCAAGTATGGTGGGTGTAGGGCCAGGAGTATTCCATATACAAGCTTGACTAAAACCTTAACCAAGGCGTGACGGTGACGCTGATGCCGACACCGGGGTGACTACATAAGCTCCAACTATTCTTCGAATAGTCGAGCTAAAAACTAGAGCATGTAAATGTAAGAAATAAACGGTACTCGATTCTTTGTGACAGCAAATAACTTTCAGAGCACCCATAAAACACATATGCCATCGTATTTGGTGCGCTACATATCATTAAATATGTCCGTTTGTTAGGAAGATTTTAAAGAAAGTCTACTGTAAACATATATAACGTCACAGATTGCGTCACATCGGAAAATCGTGTTCGGAACCCACGTGATTCCACAATTTGATGTATGTCACCGACAATTATTGTTGCAGTGGCATTAAAAAAGTGAAAGGATTTAATGTCCCAGCAACAGCTGAGATCATAAAGAGTCTCTGTTTCAAATGTCATTTGAAGGACCAGTGGGATGAAAATACAATAAGTGATATGTCATGACAAAAAAAGGGTATTATTGAGTTTGAGACCAATGTAGTCCCGGATAAGCCAGGTTTGCACAACCTCCTGATCAGGGGTTACACTGTTTGTAGTGTTTCACCCAGCCTAAGGCATAATGGTGGTGTGCCATGCCCAATTTTGGTGGTGACATGCCTGAATTTATTGTCACCTTGCTGCCCCCACGAATACCCCAAAAAAAATACATTTTTTTTGTAATTTCTATATTAATAATTTGCTGAGATATACTGTAATAACCCTATATATGCAGACACAATTTGCTGGGAAACCCAGTATTAAATAGGTGTTTCCCAAAACAAATTGTATCCAAATATATTGTTATTTAAAAGAAACCAGTACTGCCATACCAACCCTAAATATTGGCACACTCACTGTTGTGGTGAAACCATATATGTTTATGTGTTTCCCCAACTACATGTATATGGTGTCTGAATATTTAGGATTAGTACAGTATTGCAACCAAAGGCTTGAATTTTTTTTTTTTACTGGCGTTCAAATTGAAGGCACAATACATGTTTTTGCTGACAAAAATAAGGAGAGTATAATTATATCAGTATAGAGAGAAACTCAAACAACAAATACAGTAGAAGATCGATCTCTCGAACAGATCTCTGTTGAACACTCCGGAAAATTCGAACTCGTCCTGTGGTCCCGACAAATTTCGCTATATAAATCATGTATTTTTTTTACCTAAAATTCGAAGTACGACAAAGTCGAACTCTCGAACCGAAGTCACGGTCCCTTGGTCAGTCAATCAACGTAAAGTGCTATTGTTAGCTCGTACAGGTAAGTCTGTCGCCAGCTGATCTGTTTGCCTAACGAGGTGTGAATATCAGGATTGGCGGTCTCTTTGATTTGTTTCGCTTGACAGGTGGTGACATTAAATCACGAATTTCAAAATTAAACGACGTTAATTCCACGTCAAGATGACCATGATAATGAATTAATTTGAACAAAATTCGCCTTTAAATATTTAATTGAATTCTAACCGTCACATCAGTGAATTATGAGTGATTAACTTATTTTGTTTGCGTTGGTTGAGTGAATTGTGAGTGAACAAACTTTGACAGAAGATGTGTGAGTGCCAAACAAACTGAGATTCGGGACTTTTTCAAACGTTAAGAAGTAAAGTGAATGTGTACATTTGTTATGTGCTATGAATAAGAAATGGGAATAAAAAATGACTGTTTACACTCAATATGTGCTGCGACGTTACTCACCCATAATAAATCAGTGTTCTATTTTTAGAAATATTCTTGGAATATGACGTTTTAGTATGAAGGGACATGTTCGTATTTGTATTCCTGAGTGACGAATGTTTAGAAAATAATATTCCGCCTTTAACATTTTTAAATGCCAAATTGTGCAATTTCGATTAAATTTTATTTGTACATTTTGTATATTTAATAAACCAGTGTGCTATTTATAGACACATTCTTGGAATATGATGTTTCGCACCGGTCTACTTTCGTTTATTGAATGTTATTTTATGCCAATTTTTTGCAAACACTTTACTGCTTGTGTATGCAAATGATCCATGATAAAAAAAACATTCATTAGCAATAACCAGATGGTCGCGGCCCGCATGTCCAGCCCGCCGAGGCATTTGATGGTATTTTTAAAAACTTTAACGCAGATTTCGGACGGACGGACGGACGGTCTTTCGCACGCACGGACGCACGGACGTCATTGTGATCACTATGTCTCGCTTTCCGCAAGCGGGCTCGACAAAAATGGTCCATGGTTGTGAAGTTGTGGTTGTCAAGCTTAATTATAGCATAGTAAAACAAACACGTTTACAATGGGACTGTTGCTCACGACAACTTACGGGTTTCAATATGAACAAGAGTTGTCAGAAGACAACGAAGCTCGCCTGTTGGCAGCCTTCATTCAAACTTGTCACAGTTGTATAAAAAACATGAATATTATATAACTTGACCTTGGGATAAGGGGTGTGCGGTGGACCTTGACATTGAGGTCAGTGGTGGAAGGTGGATCGTGGATTTGATATAGCATGATATAGCATATTAAGATGAATGCATGTATGAAATATCAATGTGCTCCCTGAAATGAGAAGGAAAACAAAATTTAACCCAGCGTTAAGTTCATGAAACACTAAGTTTGGTGATTTTCTACAGCATGATAGCTATTCACATGAGGAATGCATGTATAAATGTGCTAAGTTTGTGACCTTGGCCGTGGCAAAAGGGCTGGGGGGGGGGGTGGGTCATGGATTTGCTGTAGCACAATAGAGTATTATCAGATGAATGCATGTATGAAATATGAAGGTGTTCCCTGTAAAGAAACAGAAGTTATAAAAAGACATTTACTCCAACGTTAAGTTTATGATGTTGATCTTGGGGAAAGGGGTGGGGTGGGTCATGGATTTGCTGTAGCACAATAAAAGATCATCGGATGAATGCATGTATAAACTATCAAAGCGTTCAAAGTGTAAAGAAACAGACGTTACACAACATTTACCCCAATGTAAAGTTTATGAACATGCTAAGTTTGTGACCTTGACCTTGGGGTAAGGGTTGGGTGGTGGGTTGTGGATTTGCTACAGCACGATAGAGGGTCATCTGAGGAATGTATGTATGAACTATCAAGGCGTTCCATCAAAGGAAACAGTTGTTATCAGACATTTACCCCAACGTTAAGTTTATGAATGTGTCAAGTTTGTGACCTTGACCTTGGGGTAAGGGGTGGGCGGTGCGCTATGGAATTGCTATAGCACGATAGAGTATCATCAGATGAATGCGTGTATGAAATATCAAGGCGTTCCATGAAAGGAAACAAATGTTATAAGACATTTACCCCAACGTTAAGTTTATGAATGTGCTAAGTTTGTGACCGTGACCTTGGGGAAAGGGTGGGGGTGGGGGTTGGTCATGGATTTGCTATAGCATGATAGAGTATCATCAGATGAATGCATGTATGAAATATCAAGGTGTTCAAAGTGTAAAGAAACAGAAGTTACACAACATTTACCTCAACGTTAACTTTATGAACAGGCTATGTTTGTGACCTTGACTTTTGGGTAAGGGTTGGGTGGTGGGTTGTGGATTTGCTACAGCATGATAGAGGGTCATCTGAGGAATGTATGAAATAGCAAGGCGTTCCATGAAAGGAAACAGACATTTACCCCAACGTTAAGTTTATGAATGTACTAAGTGTGTGACCTTGACCTTGGGGTAAGGGATGGGCGGTGGGTCATGGATTTGCTATAGCATGATAGAGTATCATCAGATGAATGCATATTTGAATATCAAGGCGTTCCATGAAAGGAAACAGATGTTATAATACATTTACCCCAACATTAAGTTTATGAATGTGCTAAGATTGTGACCTTGACCTTGGGGAAAGGGGTGGGCGGTGAGTCATGAATTTGCTATAGCACGATAGAGTATCAGCAGATGAATGCATGTATGAAATATGAAGGCGTTCCCTGTAAATAAACAGAAGTTACACAACATTTACCCCAACGTTAAGTTTATGAACAAGTTGTGACCTTGACCTTGGGGTAACGATTGGGTGGGCGGTGGGTCATGGATTTGCTATAGCACGATAGAGTATCATCAGATGAATGCATGTATGAAATATCAAGGCGTTCCATGAAAGGAAACAGATGTTATAAGACATTTACCCCAACGTTAAGTTTATGAATGTGCCAAGTTTGTAACCTTGACCTTGGGGTAAGGGCTGGGTGGTGGGTCATGGATTTGCTACAGCATGATAGAGGGTCATCTGAGGAATGCATGTATGAAATAACAAGGTGTTCCATGAAAGGAAACATAAGTTATCAAACATTTACCCAACGTTATGTTTATGAATGTGCCAAGTTTGTGACCTTGACCTTGGGGTAAGGGCTTGGTGGTGGGTCATGGATTTGCTACAGCATGATAGAGGGTCATCTGAGGAATGCATGTATGAAATAACAAGGCGTTCCATGAAAGGAAACAGAAGTTATAAGACATTTACCCCAATGTTAAGTTTATGAATGTGCTAAGTTTGTGACCTTGACCTTGAGGTAAGGGATGGCCGCTGGGTCATGGATTTGCTATAGCATGATAGATTATCATCAGATGAATGCATGTAGGAAATATCAAGGCGTTCCATGAAAGGAAACAGATGTTATAAAACATTTACCCCAATGTAAAGTTTATGAACATGCTAAGTTTGTGACCTTGACCTTGGGGTAAGGGTTGGGTGGTGGGTCATGGATTTGCTACAGCATGATAGAGGGTCATCTGAGGAATGAATGTATGAAATATCAAGGTGTTCCATGAAAGGAAACAGAAGTTATAAGACATTTACCCAACGTTAAGTTTATGAATGTGCCAAGTTTGTGACCTTGACCTTGGGGCAAGGGCTGGGTGGTGGGTCATGGATTTGCTACAGCATGATAGAGGGTCATCTGAGGAATACATGTATGAAATAACAAGGTGTTCCATGAAAGGAAACAGAAGTTATAAGACATTTACCCAACGTTAAGTTTATGAATGTGCCAAGTTTGTGACCTTGACCTTGGATAAGGGCTGGGTGGTGGGTCATGGCTTTGCTACAGCATGATAGAGGGTCATCTGAGGAATGCATGTATGAAATAACAAGGTGTTCCGTGAAAGGAAACAGAAGTTATAAGACATTTACCCAACGTTAAGTTTATGAATGTGCCAAGTGTGTGACCTTGACCTTGGGGTAAGGGCTGGGTGGTGGGTCATGGATTTGCTACAGCATGATAGAGGGTCATCTGAGGAATGCATGTATGAAATAACAAGGTGTTCCGTGAAAGGAAACAGAAGTTATAAGACATTTACCCAACGTTAAGTTTGTGGACGACGCTGACGCCGACGACGCCGGGGGTATGACATAAGCTAAAAAAACAAGACAATGACCAGACGGTGTGTAATATTAAGTTTAACTAGAAATGTCGGCACACGAATACCCCCACTGGCAGCCAAAGAAAACGAGGGAATTTCGATAGGTTTGACCTTCAACTGTGACCTTGACCTTGGACGTAGGTGCGTGGTTATTGATCGCGACACACCTTCTCATCATGAGAAACATTTGTGCCAAGCCATTTGATAATCCATGCATCGGTGTAGAAGATATAGAGCGGAATGGAATTTCGATAGGTTTGACCTTATAGAGCGGAAGGGAATTTCCAACAGACCGACCGAAGACCGACCGACAAGCTGACTCCTATATACCCCCTCAAACTTTGTTTGTGGGGGTATAATTAACAGTTGATTTATTTACGTATGCATACATGTACATATTGAAATGAAACTAGAAATGGACGCTTGTCGACAAGCGCATGTGTATCCCCCTCCCCAGTTACACAAGTAGTTTGAAAAAAGGGTGTTCGAGTTATGCTCCGGAGACAAAATCGGTGACGGAAAAAACAAAGGGAGATAACTAAAAAATTAGTGATGCAAAAGTTTTCATTCTTGCGTGACACACCTTTAGGGTTGTGGTCTATGCATGTGTGAAGTTTCATGAAAATATTCCAAAGGGTGTTCGAGTTATGCTCCAGACACGAAATCAGTGCACGAAACAACAAAGGGAGATAACTAAGAAATTAACGATGCAAGAGTTGTCATTGTTACGTGCGACACACCTTTGGGTCGTCTTCTATGCATGTGTGAAGTTTAATAAACTAGAAAATGTGTTCATAGAACACGGATGTCCCACATATCGCTTTGAAAAATAAATGAGGCCAAATTCCAAGTCAAAATTTTCTTTTACCTGAGAGTTAAAGTTTTTGAAGCACCAAGTATGTGTGACCTTGACCCTGGGCTTGGCGGGGGCAGGACAAACGTGGATTTGGCACAGGGCGGTAGAGGACCATTAGAGCAATGCATATATGAAATATGAAGCTGATCCGTGAAAGAAAACAGAAATTATAAGATATTTACCTGAGCGTTAAAGTTTTTGAAGCACTAAGTATGTGATGTTAACCCTGGGCTTGGCGGGGGCAGGACGAACGTGGATTTGGCACAGGGCGGTAGAGGACCATTAGAGCAACGCATATATGAAATATGAAGTTGATCCGTGAATGGAAAGAAAAATTATAAGATATTTACCTGAGCGCTAAAGTTTTTGAAGCACCAAGTATGTGACCTTGACCCTGGGATTGGCGGGGCAGGACGAACGTGGATTTGGCACAGGTAGAGGACCATTAGAGCAATGCGTATATGAAATATGAAGATGATCCATGAAAGAAAACAGAAAGTATAAGATATTTACCCGAGCATTAAAGTTTTTGAAGCACTAAGTATGTGACCTTGACCCTGGGCTTGGCGGGGGCAGAACGAACGTGGATTTGGCACAGGGCGGTAGAGGACCATTAGAGCAATTCGTATATGAAATATGAAGCTGATCCGTGAAAGAAAACAGAAATTATAAGATATTTACCCGAGCATTAAAGTTTTTGAAGCACCAAGTATGTAACCTTGACCCTGGGCTTGGCGGGGGGCAGGACGAATGTGGATTTGGCACAGGGCGGTAGAGGACCATTAGAGCAATGTGTATATGAAATATGAAGCTGATCCGTGAAAGAAAACAGAAAATTATAAGATATTAAACCCGAGCTGTTAAAGTTTTTGAAGCACCAAGTATGTGACCTTGACCCTGGGCTTGGCGGGGGCAGGACGAATGTGGATTTGGCACAGGGCGGTAGAGGACCATTAGAGCAATGTGTATATGAAATATGAAGCTGATCCGTGAAAGAAAACAGAAATTATAAGATAATAACCCGAGCGTTAAAGTTTTTGAAGCACCAAGTATGTGACCTTGACCCTGGGCTTGCCGGGGGCAGGACGAACGTGGATTTGGCACAGGGCGGTAGTGAACCATCAGAGCAATGTGTATATGAAATATGAAGCAGATCGGTCGAAGGATGAAGAAATTATGAGACATTTACCCGAGTGTTAAAGTTTTGTGACGGACGGACGGACGTTCTTACATTAGGGTACTTATGTGGCTTATCACATGTTAAATATTAGCCACATAAAACGATTTTTAGCCACATAAAACGATTTTTTAGGTGGCTAATTGTAACCAACCCTATCCTTTAACAAGTCCATAACCCTGTGGGGCTAGCCACATAAGTACCCTAATGTGTGCCCGGACGGTACGGACGGACGGGAGGAGGACGGGAGCACGTTCCTACGAATGAATACTTGTTGGGTTTTTACTGTATAAAAATACCCAACAAGAGTACCCAACACTATCCTAACCCTACCCAATAAGATCCCCGTACGCTTACAACAAGTACCCATTCGTGTGTGCGGACAGGACGGACGGACGGACGACGACGGACAGGGGACGACGGAACGGACGGACGGACGGACGAGGGTAACACTAAATGCCCCTCCACTATCGTGGTGGGGCATAAAAATATTCCAAAGGGTGTTCGAGTTATGCTCTGGATACAAAATCAGAGCACGAACAAACAGAGATAAGTAAACAAGAATTCCGCGGAATCGATGCCTCGCCTTGTCCCGCCTTGACCTCGAGCCTGGGCCGAAAGCAATTTTCACTGGCCCGAATATATTATACATTGACTAGTGAGCCATAGAATATCAGATTATATTCTATGGCTCACTAGTCAATAATTGTTTTATTATATGATAATAGTCTGTATATAGCACTTACGACCTTATGCTACTAGACAAAAATTGAAAAAGAATTTGAAAAAAAAAATGATAAAAAAAAAATAAAAAATAATAATGCTTGCTACTGGAGCCCAGAATTTTTTTTAATAGTCCTATATTTATCTACATATATCTGCACAGGTCCACATAATGCCACAATATTTTCAACACAGTTTACGGAAATGTAATATACAAAAAAAATAAATATAATAATGCTCGCTACTGGAGCCCAGAATTTTTGTTAATAGTTACGGAAATGTAATAATGTACCTGTATAAATTAGGGGATAACCATGCTTTGTTTTTCGATTTGGAGCGGTATGTGGGAGGTTTTATGGTCTGTGAATCAGTTTTACGGCGACGCGTCAGCGGAGCCGTAATAAAACTGATTCACAGACCATAAAACCTCACACATACCGCTCCAAATCGAAAAACAAAGCATGGTTATCCCCATTCTAATGCACTAGTGTGCTCCCACCCCGCTTTCTATAAACGTCGTAGCATATCACGAACAGTGATCTTTTTCATTACGATCAGTAGGTTGTTGTCGTCATATCGATAACCGCCTCACACCAAATGAATTTGAAGAAATTTAACTCCGCCGAAGAATATTCCCATTTCAAATAGAGATTAACGGGACTTTTTCTAAGACATCTATACATTTATTCAACTGTAATGTTTATATTAACTATTGTATTGATTTTGTATGTGTAGTTGCAACAGTTATTTGCTTTTATTCATTTAAAGAAATGCCAACAATTCTGCATTGGTTCGTGTGATTTTACAAAGAAAATGTCAGCAACAACTTGTGTCAACAGGCCCTAGGATTTCCCTGGATTTACGCCTAATTCAGGTGAATACCCATCTGCAATACAGTTTATTATGTATATCATGTATGTGCACATTGGAATTCGTAAAGTTATAGGCTGGTAATGGAATATTGAGTTTGCATTTGAGCACTTTATTAAGTTCTTCTGCATTTTGGCGGGTGGGGTAATATTTTTAGAATTTGTTGAAGGGCCACGACACTGAAGCCACGTTTGTCAGCCGTTGGTAGATTCTCTTTCCCGCTTTGGGTTGTACATGTCAATATGGCCGAATGGATAACCGAAAATGTACCGAAATTAATTTGGAAATATTTGCATTCCCCGCCGCGCTGGCCATTGTTTACAAAAGCGCGTAGGGTTACATAAATATGTCAAATTGTAAAACACAGGCTGGTAAAACGGAGATTTTATATGCTGTGATTTTTCATATTTTATAGGCTCTGATTTCAATTGACCAATCAGATGCGTGCTTTCTAGTTTTGGTGCATTAGAATTACCTGTAATAAGTTAGTGGTCAGTTAAAAAATTGAAAAAGAATGTAAAAAAAAAAATGGAAAAAAAAAATGGAAAAAAATAATTAAATTTAAAAAAAATAAAAGAATAATGCTCCCTACTGGAGCCCAGAATGTTTTTTAATAGTCCTATATTTATCTACATATCATATATATACAGGTCCACATGTTGCCACAATATTTTCAACACAGTTTACGGAAATGTAATATAATCATTTACCTGTATAAATTACCTGTAAGTGGTCAGTGGTCAGTTGCACATGCTAGCACATGCACAGGTGAATAGTCTGTATATAGCACTTACGACCTTATGCTACTAGACAAAAATTGAAAAATAATTGAAAAAAAAAATGGAAAAAAAAGAATGAAAAAAAAAAATGAAAAAAAAAAAAGGAAAACAATAAAAAATGGAAAAAAAAAGTTTAAAAATAATAATGCTTGCTACTGGAGCCCAGATTTTTTTTTAATAGTCCTATATTTATCTACATATATCTGCACAGGTCCACATAATGCCACAATATTTTCAACACAGTACCCAATGTAGTAATTTACCTGTATAAATTACCTGTGGTCAGCAGTGGTCAAGCACTGGACATTTGCACATGCAAGCCCATGCTAGCACATGGTTCTCCCAGTCTCTATTGTTCTCTCTACAGGTAAGGTGTACAGAGCACACGAGAAAAGGTGTCTTCATGCATTATTGTCCAGTTTGTAGAGTGCGCAAAACAAAAAAGGGAGATAACTCAAAAATTAGCTACGCAAGAGTTGTCATTCTTGTGCGCGACACACCTCCGGGTCGTGGTCTATGCATGTGTGAAGTTTCATGAAAATATTCCAAAGGGTGGTCGAGTTATGCTCCGGACAGGAAATCAGTGAGCGAAAACAAAAAAGGGAGATAACTAAAAAATTAGCTATGCAAGAGTTGTCATTCTTGTGCACAACACACCTTCGGTTCGTGGTCTAATTGAATGTGTTAAGTTTCATAAAAATATTCCAAAGGGTTTTGGATCGAGTTATGGTCAATCAATGCGTCGAAACAAAAAAGGTGGGATGATAACTCAAAAATTAGCAAAAATAGCAAGAGTTGTCATTCTTGTGCGCGACACACCTTCGGGTCGTGGTCTATGCATGTGTGAAGTTTCATGAAAATATTCCAAAGGGTGGTGGAGTTATGCTCCGGATACGAAATCAGTGCGCGAAACAAAAAAGGGAGATAACTAAAAAATTAGCTATGCAAGAGTTGTCATTCTTGTGCGCGACACACCTTCGGGTCGTGGTCTATGCATGTGTGAAGTTTCATGAAAATATTCCAAAGGGTGGTGGAGTTATGCTCCGGATACGAAATCAGTGCGCGAAACAAAAAAGGGAGAATAATTAAAAATTAGTAATGCAAGAGTTGTCATTCTTGTTGCGCGCCACACCTTCGGGTCGTGTCTATGCAAGTGAAGTTTCATTGAAAATATTCCAAAGGGTGGGTGGAGTTATGTTCCGGATACGAAATCATGCGCGAAACAAAAAAAGGGAGATAACTAAAAAATTACATGCCAAGAGTTGTTCATTCTTGTGGCTCGGACAAACCACCTCGGGGTCTATGCTGTGAAGTTTCATGAAAATATTCCAAAGGGTGGTGGAGTTATGCTCCGGATACGAAATCAGTGCGCGAAACAAAAAAGGGAGATAACTCAAAAATTAGCTATGCAAGAGTTGTCATCTATGCATGTGTGAAGTTTCATGAAAATATTCCAAAGGGTGTTCGAGTTATGCTCCGGACAAGAAGTGTCTGCGGCGGACGCGGACGCGGCGCGCTGTCAAATCCATAGTATCCCCCGACGGAGTCCGGGGGATACAATAATTAATTCATTATATTTGTTTATTTTATATTTCTTTCAGAAGGCCATACAAACATCAATCAATGGTGTCATTCCCAAATGGAATGAAATCACTGACTAGTATTGATTTTCTTTCCCTCGAACTACGCCTGACTCAAACTTTTATTCGAGTCCATTGCCGGTTCGAGAGATCGATTTTAACTGTATTTATTTCCTTACTTCTACGTGCAGATGGTTACAGTTCAATAGTCAGTTATCTGGCGTACTTATCTGGAGCGGTCCAATCAGTTTGCGATGCAATTCCATTTGAAACAAGATGTTTGCTTATAGCGACATGTCTGATTTTAATATTTACTACTAGCAAACAAAACAAGGAAAAACAGAGAATTACTTTAAGCCTCTGTCTCACCTAATTATTTCCTTGTGACGGCTTCATGTAACATGCTTAAAGCACAGACTGTGGGACAAAGTGCATATTTTGTTGAGGCTAAAAAATCATTTCCTGTTGACATTTGCTGTTAATTTAGAATGGCTGCTGTCATAAAACTAACTTACAGTATAGGGAAACTACTGTTTGTTTGAAAAGGTGTCATGTATGCTGAATAAAGTAACTCTGTTCAGATGTTAAAGAGTTGGTTCTGTACTAGATCGCTCATGACATAATTATAGCAATCAAATACACCATTTTATTTGATCAAATTCTATGAATATTTTACTGATTTAAATTATATACTTTCACAGATGATGATCAACAGAAGACAATTTTTAAATTAATTTCTGGTATAACTGTATAAAACTGACAGTAAACACAATTTGTGAAATAAGTTTTCATCTGTTGTGAAATTATTAATGATGTTCTGGACCGAATTTTGAATTCTCAGACCGATTGAGATTTGCAAACTATCCTTAAAATTTGGTCCGAAAATAATGCCAATCCGGCTGATATTTCGGTATAAACCGTGTAAATTTAATGATTTTGACACCGAGTAATGTCCATTTTATGACACATATCAGGGGCATATCCGTGTTAAAACATTGTCGGGTAATAAATTGTTGTGTGTTCGATCGCCTGTCAAAATATTTCTCCCAGTATCAATTTTTCATAACAAATGCGTGGTAATTGCAACAGGTGAAAATAGACTGGCTTTAGCATAAAGATAGACTCGCCATTTCTGAGGATTTTAAAATAAAATAAAGAATCCATGCACTATGGTTATCCGTGTTTGTAATATTTTATATTATCGGTACACCTTTCACCCCCAAGTAACGGACACGGACTATTCCTTTAAGTTTGGAACTGTTGCATTACGCTGTATTAGGGGATCATTTGTGGTATAAATAAAGTAGGCCTACGTACGAATGGCGTAGATCCTGATGAGACTCAGACAGCGAATAGCCGGCTCATCAGGATCTACAGTTTGCAAACATTTTGATAAAGGACAAAAACGCGAGATCGCGCAGCGAGGTTGCGAAAACACAAGATTGAATAAGATAGAATCGCATTTCCGGATCAACCTACGCGCGATATCAGGAGAATGCGAGATTGTAACATGTCCCAAACAGTACACGTAAAAATAGTCTTAAAGACGATTCTCATGTGATGAAATATGTTTTTATTAAGAAGCAGGACAAATATGGATAACAACCGATATTTCTTGACAAAAAAACAAAACAAATCGTGGTCTTAGGAAAATATTCTAATGTCCTACCAATACATGTTTATTGGAGGAAAAGATATTTTGATATGTGTTATTGGTACTACATCGCATCGCCAGTTTTTGTCTTACCTTTTTTTCCGAGGATTCTGCACCTCCGACTTTTAACTTTCGACGACATAAATTTATGGAATAATTATGTTTGAAAGATAATTCCAGAGCCAGATCTTACTAAATAAAGTTCTATTTTATTCCATGTGTGTGATAGTGTCGCGAAATGGATAAATGTGTGTCTGTTGACATCGCGTCGGCATGTATTAAAGGTCAGATCGGCACGACTTTGTAACCTTTGATGTCTCACCCTCCACCACGTCACAGTCAGTAATGATTACAACCGCACATGCATCTTATGTACAACATAATCGGACAAAACCGGGCTTATTGGATATGCGACTAGCGAAGACCAAAACGTGTTCACCATCAGTCATAAAACAAACGCGAGATTTAAATATGTCCCCAACGGGACACAAACAATCGTAATACATGTAGGAGACGATTCTCATATGCTGCCAAAACAGGTTTATTACAAAAAGAATAATATTTTGACAAAACATGAGACTGTTTATTTACAAAGATATTTTGACAAAACATGAGTCGGCTCCTAAAACATGTGAATCGTACGGGGTCCTGTTAGGGCCATGTAAAGGTAGTATCTCACTGGGCTGCGACAGCTCGCGACTAGTTGGATACACAAAATTGCGAGAAAATATGTGAATTAGCGACAATTTTCGCTTGGAATCACTCTGAATGATCAGGGCTTCTAAATTTTTCAATTTGTCGGTTCTGGACCGAATTTTGAAATCTCAGACCAATTGAGATTTGCAAACTATCCTTAAAATTTGGTTTGAAAATAATGAAATCCGGCTGCTATTTTCTTATCAACCGTGTAAATGTACCAGTGTTGACACCAAGTAATGTCAATTTTATGACACATATCCGGGGCATATCCATGTTAACATTGTCGGGTAATAAATCGTTGTGTGTTTGGTCGCCTTTCAACACATTTCTCACCGTATCGATTTTTCATAACACGCGCGTGGTAATTGTTACAGGTGAAGGTCTCGATAGCTGTAGAGATTATAGCGGTTTTTAAATAGACTGGCTTTAGCGTATTTACGACTCGCCATTTCTGATGATTTTAAAATAAAATAAAGAAACCATGCACTGTGGTTATCCGTGTGGAACTGTTACATTACGCTGTATTAGGGCCATGTATAAATAAAGCTCGTGAATAGCCGGCTCATCGGGATCTACAGTTTGCAAACATTTTGATAAAGGACAAAGGTACGTCTGTCATGTTAAACGCATTCATCTGCAATCCAAAATAAAATAATCTGCATTATGATTCGTCTCAGCTGTCACTTAGCAATTTTTCCGTCTTGTGAAAACATGTGAATCGTCTCCTAAAGACATGAGAATCGTCTCACGTTTTCGCCATCTCGCCTTCCGCTTTTGGAAATATATTTTGCTTTAACCCAAATTAGCGACTTACCCTGTGTTACAGACAGAAAATTAGGGTTAGTTTTGCTCATGCGTGTTGATGCAAAAACCTGCGATCTAACACCTGTGGGCGAGGTTGCGAAAAAGCAATATTGAATGTGATAGAATCGCGTGTTTTCGTCTCGATATCGTGAGAACGCGAGATCGTAACATGTCCCAAACAGGACACGTAAAAATAGTCTTGGGAGACGATTCTCATGCGCTGAAACATGCTTTTATTAAGAAGTAGAACAAATGTGGACTAATAATTCTTGACAAAAAACAACATAGTTTGAGAAGATGTGCTACCAATACATTATTGGGGGGAAAACATATTTTGATATGTGTTATTGGTTACTGCATCGCATCGCCGGTTTTTGCCTTACCTTTTTTTCGGGGATTCTGTACCTCCGACTTTTAAATTTCAATGTCATAAAGTTATGGAATAATTATGTGCGAAAGATAATTCCAGAGCCAAATCTTACTAAATAAAGTTCTATTTTATTCCATGCATGATAGTGTCCCTAAATGGATAAATATGTGTTGAGTAATTGATCGTAAATGTGTGTCTCTGTTGACATCGCGTTGGCATGTATCAAATGTCAGATCGGCACGACTTTGTAACCTTTGTCTCACCCTACGCATCAGTCAGTAATGATTACAACCGCACGTGCATATTATGTACAACGTGATCGGACAAAACCGGGCTTATTGCATATTATGCAACTAGCGAAGACCAAAACGTGTTCAGCATCAATATTAAACAAGAGGGCCATGATGGCCCTAATTCGCTCACCTGACTCCATGAACACCAGAGGAGAATGTGACATCGAGTTCATGTGTTTTAAAAAAATGTGCTATTTTTAGATGGCGGTCATCTTGGATTAAGCGATGACTCTCATTTTACCAAATCTGAAAATCTGAAAATGCTTCACCCAAGGATCTTAACTTACTATGAAGTTTGGCCAGCATCGGCCATGTGGTTCCTCAGAAAAAGACGTTCAAAATCTCGAATAAATGGACCTTTTGGAGGCCATCATGGATGACATATTCATCCGATTCCGACAAATATTGCACCAGAGCAATCGCCTCATCGATACCTTCAATTTTGATATATGGCACGAGCATATTTGGTCAAAAATAAATTTGACCCCACGGCGGCCATCTTGGATTAGCGACGACCTCCGTTTTAACAAATCTGAAAAGACTTCACCCATGGACCATAACTGTGAAGTTTGGCCACCATGGGCCAAGCAGTTCGTGTGAAGAAGAATTTTGAAATCTCTAATAAAAGAACGACCTTTTGACCTTTCGGCAGCCATCTTGGATGACATGACCATCCAATTTCGACAGAAAATGTACCAGAGCGATCGCCTCTTTGATACCTTCGATTTGATATAGACATGACCATATTCGGTCAAAAATAAAATTTGACCCCAATTTGACTCAACGGGCCACGCCCATTTTTGACCCCGGGGTCACCATTTTAACAACTTTGAAAGAGCATTGTTCATCGATCATTCAAGTTTCGTCGAAATCCGGCCGGCGGTTCATGAGAAGAAGATTTTTTAAGAATTTGTGCTATTTTTAGACGGCGGCCATCTTGGATTACGTAATGACGTCATTTTAACAACTTTGTAATTCCACTACCTAAGGACCATGACCATGAAGTTTGGTGACTATAGGCCCAATGGTTACCGAGGAGAAGACGTTTGAAAATATTCACGGACGGACAATGGACACATTGCGGTAACAATAGCTCACATGAGCTTCGATGAGCTAAAAAAACGTGAGATTGTAACGTGTCCCCAACAGTGCACATAACAATTGTCTTAGGAGACGATTCTCACATGTTTATTAGAAAAAAATATATGTTGACAAAACATGAGAGGGGGGGGGGGGGGGGTGGCACTAACAGGGCTGTACAAATTGATTTGCCCCAACTTGTCCTGGAAAATATAATTTTCAGGGCAAGTAATTTTGAAAAAGTGACTTATATGAAACTGTCCCAAAACAAAAACTATTATCATAGTTGTTGCGACGAGTGCATACTCAAAACACATTTATCGACAATAATACAACATAACAGGAGTGCCGCAAGTCACAGAATACGCCCGTCGAATATGGGCCAGACAGCGAAGATGCAGAAATGTGAAGCTGTCACCAAGGCAAGAAACATTAATGAGAATTTGAAAGTCTATAGCATTATTTCTTCATCTCGTTGTGCTAAACATGTATACTAATTTAGTCAGAGATAGAAAAGTAGAGTGTAAAGTAGAAATGATAGGGAATTGGATACAATAATGTAGAAAAAATGGCTAAGTTAAAAAGGTGATATTTTTGTTAAAAAATATTTTTTCGGCATAAAAACACCAAGGGGCACATCTTCAATATGTGTAGAAGACGTGTGTATAGTTTCAGAACGATCGACTGAACGGTTTCGGAGGAGTTGTGTACACAAACTCTGTACCCTATATAGAATTGTATAGAAAAATGTAAAAAAAATGACTAAGTTAAAAAGGTGATATTTTTGTTAAAAAATATTTTTTCGGCATAAAAACACCAAGGTGCCCATCTTCAATATGTGTAGAAGCCGTGTGTATAGTTTCAGAACGATCCGACTGAACGGTTTCGGAGGAGTTTTTTGTACACAAACTCTGTACCGTATATAGAATTGTATAGAAAAATGTAGAAACAATGGCTAAGTTAAAAAGGTGATATTTTTGTTAAAAAATATTTTTTCGCATAAAAACACCAAGGTGCACATCTTCAATATGTGTAGAAGACGTGTGTATAGTTTCAGATCGATCGACTGAACGGTTTCAGAGGAGTTGTGTACACGAACTATGCACTTTTTCTGTCAGCCACTCGCCCGCCCAGCGGTAAAACATAATACGTACTGTTTTTTAAAAACGGTCGTATAAAAATTGTTTCCTAAAAAATGAGAATCGTCTCGCGTTTTCACGATCTCGCCTTCCGCAATTCGGATTAGTTTTGCTCATGCATGTGCGGCGTGTTTGCAAACGCGAGATTGAATATGATAGAATTTCGCGTTTTCGTCTCGAAAGCTCGAAAACGCGAGGTTGCTACATGTCCCTAATAGGACACGTACACATTGTCTTAAGAGACGATTCTCATGTGCTGAAAAAACATTTGAAAGCTTTTATTAAGAAATAGAACAAATGTGGACAAACATCTATATTTCTTGACAACAAAAACATAATTTGACAAAAAATGATACTCGTCTTAGGAAATGATTCTAATGTGCTGCGAATACACGTTTATTGACAAAAAAAACATATTTCGATACGTGTTATTAGTTAGGCTACTGCATCGCATCGTCGACCTATACACAAAATCGTGAAAACGCGAGACCAAATCGCGAGGCGAAAACGTGAGATTCTATTGTATTCATTCTCGCGTTTTCGCCTGGCTATCTCGCGTTTTCGAGACCGCGATGTCGCATTTTCGCCTCGGCCTTTCACGATGTCGCCTTCCGCTTTTGGAAATACGTTTGTTCATGTCATTATGTGTGTGTAGAATGCATGCGTGTTGAAATTGAGTTTTGCGCATACATTACCGTATTCGTGCGATTATAAGACGCATTTTTTCCCCTCAGATTTGTATCCCAGAAAGCCCCTGCGTCTTATAAATACATGTAGATACATGAGCATTTTTTTCCATCCGAAATATTGAAATAAACGACCAAAAATCAAAACAATAAAATGCGTTCCTATATTTGTTGTTGTTGTTAGTCTTTGGGGTAAAATCCGGTATTGGAAAAATGGATTCGTATTCTAAACAGTTCGCGCCTTACTCGCGCCTTACTCGTTCCGGCCCTGTGTCACATTCGGTACACATTTTCTATACCGAAGGCGAACAGTGTATACCAAGATCAGATCCAGTTTGCTGATTTAGCCTATTTTTAAAATGGCATGTTCGTACCCTAACCAGTTCGCCCCATATTCGTTACGGCCCTGTATCGGGAACACGCAATTGACTGAAGTTCCGAGTTAATGGTCTATATAGTATATATTTATTATTGGGAATGCACATTGATTTACAAGCTGATCTGTGTCTACAATATGTACAGTGGGCTTCGATTATAGACGAGAAGGGTTTCCCATGTGTTGACATGACAATGTGTAATTTGCGGTGTTTGCCAGTTATTTTGAAAGGTGAGAAACTGAGAACTGCCTTATTGCCACCTTTAATCTCAGTCGTGTCAAACGTCAATTACTAATTTTCGGCACAAGCCATTTCTCGTGTGAAGTGGTCAGATTTGTTTTCTTAGTGAGAAACTGTCGCGATAATTGAGTCGTATTCTGATTAGGTGTTGACATTGAGAAGAATTTCTCAAACTGACAGTAGGGTTAAATACCACCGAAAATTCTTGTTTTCTCATATCGCATTTTGAACAGTATCCTCTATATATTGCCAAACTTGCTCAAACGGCACTTTTTAGAGCCATATTGTTTGTATTACTTGATTACATGAATTGGTCCGAAACTTCCAGGGTACGAAAAATAAATAAAAAACAGCGCGGGGAATTAGTATTAAATAACAACAACAACAACTTGGCGATTAATTGTATTGGTCCGAAACGTCCAGGGTACGAAAAATAAATAAAAAACAGCGCGGGGAATTAGTATTAAATAACAACAACAACTTGGCGATTAATTCTATTGGTCCGAAACGTCCAGGGTACGAAGCTTGTGAGTGACCAAAAAAACAGCGCCTGGTATTTATAAACAACAACAACTACAACTCTGTGATTTTTTTTGTTTTTGTTTCATTTTTTTTTTTAGAAAATTGAGGGCGTCTTATAGACCCATGTAGACTTTTTCCCCTAGATTTTGGAGTGAAAATAGGGGTGCGACATATACATCATTGCGACTTATAATCGCACGAATATGGTACATGTACGTACATACGTAGAATGCTAATTCTTTCACATTTGATTAAATTAATATAATCAGGGTCGCTGTAGATTGCTAGATCACTTTCTTGCGATACACAGGTACTGTGTAGCTGCGAATCGCCAGGACGCCCGCGGCGTTATTGATCGATAAAGTGGTCAGTTTTGGGATTAAGTTTATGACAGTCCGGTTCCGAAAAACACATTAGCGTATGTCGCACAAACTCCAGGAGAAATTTGGGCCAAAATTCGCCGGGAGTTCGCATATATGTTGCGCAACAAAATTGCGAATTTTTTGCATGCGCGAGTGCTGCGTGTCAGTCTCATTCTTGTCTGCAATCAATCACAATTTAGTTTCATAGGTCGCCAACCCTTCACAAAGTTGTCTCACATTTCTCGCACTTTCTGACTCAAGGAAACTAAATTGAGAAGGGTTTGAGACAGGTTTGAGACACCCGCGACGACTCTGTGACTATTTTGAGAGAAAATTTGTAACGCAGATTTTTTGAAAATGTTCAAAATTCCAGCGACACGAGAGCGAGGCCCTGCGACTCACGCGAGGAAATTGAGAACCTCTGAGAACGTTTTGAGACATTTTGGAAACTCCCTCGTGAATACCGTTCGCAATTTGTCGCCAACAGTCGCAGCCCAGTGAGTTACTAGCTTTACAATCTCATGTTTACACGTTCTCGACCTATACATACTAGTATCTGACAGTTACGTCTGGACCGATTGGCATTCTGAAACTAGATTGGTCAGTAAGCTAGGCTTACGGAATACCCCCCGCGTGGGCCCAGGTACCCCTAAAATATGTAAATATTTCCAAGTGTGTGGGCTTGTGACCTTGACTCTGGGATTAGCGCGAGCAGCATGAACGTGAATTTGTCACAGGGTGGTAGAGGTCCATTGGAGCAATGAGTGTGGGAAATGTGAAGCAGATCCGAGCAAGGAAATAGAAGTTATAACCGATTTCTCTGATGTTAAGTTTTGTAAAGAGACTACCGTATAACCTCGAATTAACGCCCCCGGAGGCGTTACATTTTACAAAAGGGGGGCGTTTATTAGCCAGTAAAAAAAAATAATAATTACCAAGGACCGCCAATTTCAAACAAAAATAAGGATTTAAGGATTATTTGTGTTTGAAATTGGCGGCCATTGGTAAATTCTTTTGTTTTTTTCTTTTTTCTTTTTTAATTTGGGGGGGGGGGGGGGCGTTTATTAGGAGGGGGGCGTTAATTCGAGGTTATACGGTATGTATGTGACGTTGACCTCGAGATCAGCGGGGATTTGTCACAGCATATGAAATATTAAGAATTTTCAATGAAAGAAATAGAAGTTATAACATATTTCTCTGATGTTAAGTTTTGTGAAGAGACTAAGTATGTGACCTTGACCTTGGGATCAGAGGGGGTTGGACAGTCGTAGATTTGTCACAGCATGATAGTACAATCTTAGAGGAATGCACAAGTGAAATAATAAGAATTTTCAATGAAGGAAATAGAAGTTATAACTTATTTCTCTGATGTTAAGTTTTGTAAAGAGACTAAGTATTTGACCTTGACATTGGGATCAGCGCGGGTTGGACGGTCATGGATTTGGCATAGCATGGTATTAGAGCCTTACAGGAATGCATGTGTGAAATATTAAGAATTTTAGATGAAGGAAATAGAAGCTAGAACAATATTTCTCTGATGTTAAGTTTTGTAAAGAGACTAAGTATTTGACCTTGACCTTGGGATCAGCGGGGGTTGGACGGTTGTGGATTTGGCACAGCATGGTAGTAGAGCCTTACAGGAATGCATGTGTGAAATATTAAGCATTTTAGATGAAGGAAATAGAAGTTAGAACAATATTTCTCTGATGTTAAGTTTTGTAAAGAGACTAAGTATTTGACCTTGACCTTGGGATCAGCGGGGGTTGGACGGTTGTGGATTTGGCACAGCATGCTAGTAGAGCCTTACAGGAATGCATGTGTGAAATATTAAGCATTTTAGATGAAGGAAATAGAAGTTAGAACAATATTTCTCTGATGTTAAGTTTTGTAAAGAGACTAAGTATTTGACCTTGACCTTGGTATCAGCGGGGGTTGGATGGTCGTGGATTTGGCACAGCATGGTAGTAGAGCCGTACAGGAATGCATGTGTGAAATATTAAGCATTTTAGATGAAGGAAATAGAAGTTATAACAATATTTCTCTGATGTTAAGTTTTGTAAAGAGACTAAGTATTTGACCTTGACCTTGGGATCTGCGGGGGTTGGACGGTCGTGGATTTGGCACAGCATGGTAGTAGAGCCTTACAGGAATGCATGTGTGAAATATTAAGCATTTTAGACGAAGGAAATAGAAGTCATAACAATATTTCTCTGATGTTAAGTTTACGGACTAAGTATTTGATCTTGACCTTGGGATCTGCGGGGGTTGGACGGTCGTAGATTTAGCACAGCATGGTAGTAGAGCCTTACAGGAATGCATGTGTGAAATATCAAGCATTTTAGATGAAGGAAATAGAAGTTATAACAATATTTCTCTGATGTTAAGTTTACGGACGCACGGACGCACGGACGCACGGACGGCATGGTAGTAGAGCCTTACAGGACGCACGGACGGACAACCTGACTCCAGTATACCCCCCCACAACTCGTTGCGGGGGGTATAAACAACCTGACTCCAGTATACCCCCCCACAACTCGTTGCGGGGGGTATAATTATAGAATCCCTGTTAATGAACATACTATAATGCAATAATACCCAAGGTATGCGCTAGGATTTTGAAATAAATAGCCAAAATGTTAGCAAGAAAAAAAACAACACATTTGCTCCTATACTGGTATTTGTAAAACATAGTACATGTAGTAACTTTTTCAAATAATTTCTGAAATTTTCAGTAGCCAACATTTCTGAAATATGATTAGCCATTTGAGCAGCCAGCTGGATACTGCTGCAACAAGTACAGGTAGCACCAACATAGATATCCAGATACTACTCGTACATCATGTAGTAACTGCAATGGATTTTGATATGTTATTTTGCAACCAATCCAATCGTCACAAAATAATTTTCAGACTAGTCCATTTATGAAACTAGAAATGTGGCCTGTCGGCACACGAATGCCCCCGCTGGCAGCCAAAGAAAACGAGGAACATTGGAGCAATGCGTGTGTGAAATGTGATGCAAGGAAACAGAAACTAGAAAAAGTCGATGGCGCGCCATCACAATATACCCACTTTCCCCAAATGCTAAGTCCGAAAGGGGGAGGTAATCCATGATGGAGGGTCGGATAAAAAATCCGAATTCACTTTGCGCATGTGCACATGATAACGAAGCTACATAGCAAATATGAGGCGCGTAGGTATGAAGGTGAAAAAGTTTTTCGAGTTACAAGGAAAAAATGGGAAATTCTGAGTCGGAAAGGGGGAGGTAATCCATGATGGAGGGTCGGATAAAAAATGGGAATTCACTTTGCGCATCTGCACATGATAACGAAGGTACATACTAAATATGAGGCGCATAGGTATGAAGGTGAAAAAGTTTTTCGAGTTACAAGGAAAAAATGGGAAATTCTGAGTCCGAAAGGGGGAGATAATCCATGATGGAGGGTCGGATGAAAAATCCGAATTCACTTTGCGCATCTGCACATGGTAACGAAGCTACATAGCAAATATGAGGCGCGTAGGTATGAACGTGAAAAGGTTTTTCGAGTTAAGGATGGGAAATTCTGAGTCCAAAGGGGGAGATAATCATATGGATGGTCGGACAAAAATCCAATTCACTTTGCGCATCTGACATGATAACGAAGCTATAGCAAATATGAGGCGCGAGTATGAGGTGAAAAGTTTTTCGAGTTCAAGGAAAAAAATGGGAAATCTGAGTCCGAAAGATATCCATGATGGAGGGTCGATCAAAAATCCCAATTACTTTGCGCATCTGCACTGATAACGAAGCTACATAGCAAATATGAGGCGCGTAGGTATGAAGGTGAAAAAGTTTTTCGAGTTACAAGGAAAAAATGGGAAATTCTGAGTCCGAAAGGGGGAGATAATCCATGATGGATGGTCGGATCAAAAATCCGAAATTCACTTTGCGCATCTGCACATGATAACGAAGCTACATAGCAAATATGAGGCGCGTAGGTATGAAGGTGAAAAAGTTTTTCGAGTTACAAGGAATGGGAAATTCGGTCCGCAAGGGGGAGATAAATCCATGATGGATGGTCGGATCAAAAATCCGATTCACTTTGCGCATCTGCACATGATAAACGAAGCTACATAGCAAATATGAGGCGCGTAGGTATGAAGGTGAAAAAGTTCGAGTTACAAGGAAAAAATGGGAAATTCTGAGTCCGAAAGGGGGAGATAATCCATGATGGAGGGTCGGATCAAAAATCGAATTCACTTTGCGCATCTGCACATGATAACGAAGCTACATACAAATATCAGGCGCGTAGGTATGAAGGTGAAAAAGTTTTTCGAGTTACAAGGAATGGGAAATTCTGAGTCCGAAAGCACGGACGGATAATCATGATGGAGGGTCGATCATCCGGAATTTCACTTTGGCGCAATTGCACAGATAACGAAGGCTACATACCAAATATCAGGAGCGTTAGGTTATGAGGTGTAGTTTTTCGGGAAGTTACAAGAAACGTGACGGAACGGGACGGACGGTACGGTACGGACGACGTACCCGTACGGCACGTACGGACGACGAAAACAACCCGGCGTAAAAACATACCCACCCTTTTTTTTTTTTTACAAAAAAAAGTGTGGGTATAATTATAAGCCATTTACACGAGCGTTAAGGTTTCGGGTACGGACGGACGGATGCCAGGTGGTTAAAAAACACTATATCCCCCGCCCCCCTCACCATTCTGGTGGCGGGGGCATAAAGAGGGTCTTTTATTTCTAAAAAATACGAAAATTCTATTAAGACCTCCTGTGGTTCTGAATAAAAGTGGTCTTATTAGCGAGTCGGTCTTATTACTGGTGTAATGGTCAGAAATCACCCCCCCCCCCCACCCCCATCCAAAATCCCCCCATTGGGGGTGAGTTTGGGCCAGCCTAATACCGGGGGGGGAGTTTGGGCCGGCCTAATATCCCCCCCGGGGGGATTCTGTCCCACCGGGGGATTCTGGGCCCACCTCAGAAATCCCCCTCCCCCCTCTATTTTTTTCAACAATGAAAGGTTCAATGGTAAATTTTCAAATAATACATAGTGTGGTATTTACCGTATACATGAAATCTATATAGACATAAAATATTAGTTTAAGGGTGGGGGGATTCTGGGCTGGCCCAAAATCCCCCCCGGGGGGGATTTCCAACTAGTCAATTCTCTCCCCCCCCCCCCACAACACTACCAGTCAAAATGATCTTTCCCTTTATTTTTTTTCAACAATAGAATGTGTTATGATAAATTAACAAATAATTCAAAGTGTAGTATTTACCATATACATGAAATCTATACAGACATAAAATATTAGTTTAGGGTTGGGGGGATTCTGGGCCGGCCCAAAATCCTCCCGGGGGGATTTCCAACTAGTCAATTCTCCCCACCCCCCCCCTCCCACAACACTACCAGTCAAAATAATCTTTACCCTTCTTTTTTTTTCAACAATACAAATTGTCAATGTTTCATGATAAATTAACAAATAATTCAAAGTGTAGTATTTACCATATACATGAAATCTATATAGACATAAAATATTAGTTTAGGGGTGGGTGGGATTCTGCATACTACACTATGAATTATTTGTTAATTTATCATAAAACATTCTATTGTTGAACAAAAATAAGGGGACAGATTATTTTGACTGGTAGTGTTGGGGGGGGGGTGGGGGGGGGGGGGGGGGAATTGATGACTAGTTGGAAATCACCCCCGGGGGGGATTTTGGGCCGGCCCAGAATCCCCCCTAAACTAAAAATATTTTATGTCTATATAGATTTCATGTGTACGGTAAATACTACACTATGAATTATTTGTTAATTTATCATAAAACATTCTATTGTTGAAAAAAAATAAGGGGAAAGATTATTTTGACTGGTAGTGTTGTGGTTGCGTTTTTGAACAATAAAAAATAAGGAGGAAAATGATTTTTGCTGTGGGCCGGGGGGGGGGGGGGGGGGGGGGGGGTGGGGGAGAATTGACTAGTTGGAAATCCCCCCCTGGGGGGTTTTGGGCCGGCCCAGAATCCCCCCCACCTCTTAAACTTATTATTTTATGTGGATATAGATGTCAGATATACGGTAAAATACAACACAATATATTATCAGTTAACTTATCATTACACATTTCATTGTTGAAAAAAAAAATAGGGGGGGGGGGGGATTTCTGACTGGCGGGGGAACCGGAGCGATAGTTGGAAATCTGACTAGTTGAAAAGCTGACTAGTTGGGCCGCCCAGAATCCCAGATTTCTGACTGGGAGGGGGGGGGGGGGGGGAGGAAAGTGGCCTGTTACAGGGGGACTCAGTAAAAACAGGGCTTAAAAATATTCACTTTTTGTAATAATGAGAACAAGTTATTTGTGGCTGTGACTGGAGAAATGGGGCTTATGGTTTCTGCGACCAGTATAGATCCAAATCAGCCTGTGCATACGCACAGTTTGATCAGGATCTGCACTGTTTACTATTCCATCAATGAAACACTCATCATGCTTCCAACATGCAATATAGATTATTATCAGACTACAGGAGCTGAAGGGTGTGCTATTTGATCAGGACATACACTGGTTACAAATCCCATAAGTCCCGTTTCTCCATTCACAACCACAATTTTAATTAAAACACTGGTGCATCATTATTTAGAAGACGATCTACGCATCAATTGTCCAGATGCTTTGTAACTTTATTAAGCATTTCCAATACACAGATTCATTTTGCAGTGGCTATGTATGCAGCGTCTTGGAAACTATTTTAATTCAGTATATTCGCTGATTATTATTAGCTCAAGTGTACGCTGACCATCGTAAAAAGTGTGTAGTTAACGCAGTACACTTCCAGCAACACGCCCTGCACAAATTGCATCTGGTGATAATGCCCTTACTAAAACACACGAGGCACACTGTCAGCAGAACGAGACCGTGGTCTGTTTTAGGAGTGAGTAAAAACTATCCGCCGAGCGCATAGCAACTGTCTAGACGTCCAATTTTCTAGTACAGGTATGCTGTAATTGACCAATATCCCGGTTTCTAATGTAAACATTAAAAACATCATTTCCGGTTTTGAGATCGCTGAAAGCGTTAGGAAAACCAATAAAAGAATGGAACTTAAGATGCGAATTTTGTCAGTTCCGTAAATTTTTGGAAAATACAGAATGGCCTTTCCCCGATTTGTCACTCGCCAAATCGGGCCAGTGACAAGAAAATCCTCTCGCCAACACGAAAATTGACTCACCATGGCGAGCGGGGCGAGTGAATTTTTAAGCCCTGAAAAAGACCAACTCCTTAATAGAACTACAGTGTTAATGAGGATACTGCAAAAACCAGAACTCATTTTAGATCTAAAATGGATGCCACTTAGCATTCAGTAGAAACTAATTCAGAGCTGCCAACCCCATGTCGGTCACATGAGGAACATGGAGAGAAAAAGGGGATATTTTCAGGAACGCCACATATGTTTTCCAGAACACAAATCAGTACTCACGTATATGCATAAAGTAATTTTTTTAGAGCCTTGGCCCTCGTCTCGGCCACCATGACCAACCGAAAAATCACAATTACACTGCTTGCAAGACACAAATTCATTACCGCGCTTTGACAGGACCAAATGGGGCCATGTCTCGCTGTAATCAGTGATGAACATATGTGTTCTCCTAACTTCTTTCGATAAAAAATACCCAAATTCGTTGGCTGCACACTTTGGAGAAGACATTTTATGAATTTACGTGATGAATAAATCAATATCGCTGAGCGCTTGAAACTACTATTACTACACAAGAATTGAAATGGTAAGCGCCTAGGCGAGTATGATTACGGGTAAATAAAAAAAACGGGTAAATAAAAAAATAGGATTTCTTGGCAGAATTGTGAAATGAGATTATTATTTCCAGATATTCCCGCGCTGATTTTTTTAAAAAATCGTACTTTTTAATTGTTGTCCGTACTTCCGTATTTCTAACGTATTTTCCGGAACAAATACGGAAAAAACATGACAGTTGGCAGCTCTGCTAATTCGCGCCTTGGGGCGAGGCATGGACACTAAAAAAATAGATATAGTAGATGGAAAAACTTTAACGAAAAAACTTTAACCGGACACACGGACGTACGGACGTATGCCAAAATGCCGACGATATCGTGCTTTACGCGAACGGGTGCGACAATGATGATAAACACCCATGTGAAGTATCAAGGTAATGGGTGAAGCAGTTGCAGAGATATAGTACACGAAGAAAACTTTAACAAAAAAATTCAAAGTAATTTGACCTTGACATTGGGCACAGGGGCCGCACGGTTGGGGGTTAGAATGAAAATATGGATGATGATAAACACCCATGTGAAGTTTGAAGGTAATGGGCAAAGCAGTTGCAGAGATATAGTATAACGAAAAACTTAACCAAAAAACTTAACCAAAAAACTTAACCAAAAACTTTAACCAGAAAACTTAACCCAAAACTTTAACCAAAGAATTAACCAAAAATTTCAAAGTAATTTGACCTTGACATTGGGCACAGGGGCCGCACAGGAGGGGGTAGAATGAAAATATAGATGATGATAAACACCCATATGAAGTTTCAAGGTAATGGGCAAAGCAGTTGCAGAGATATAGTATAACGAAAAACTTAACCAAAAAACTTAACCAAAAAACTTAACCAAAAACTTTAACCAAAAAACTTAACCAAAAACTTCAAAGTAATTTGACCTTGACATTGGGCACAGGGGCCGCACGGGATGGGGGTAGAATGAAAATATAGATGATGATAAACACCCATGTGAAGTTTCAAGGTAATGGGCAAAGTAGTTGCAGAGATATAGTATAACGAAAAAAAACTTTAACCAAAAACTTTAACCAAAAAACTTAACCAAAAAACTTAACCAAAAACTTTAACCAAAGAATTTAACCAAAAACTTTAACCAAAAAACTTAACCAAACAACTTAACCAAAAAACTTAACCAAAAACTTTAACCAAAGAACTTAACCAAAAACTTTAACCAAAAAACTTAACCTTACAGCTTAACCAAAAACTTTAACTAACGTACGTACGTACGCCAAACGGCCGATTATATCGCGCTTTCCGCAAGCGGCCGCGACAAAAAATGGTCACATGTTGGATAGTTGTATGTGGTAGGCACCCCTTGGTTATGAAGCTGTGAAAGTTTGGTGGTCCTAGGTGGTACAGTACCAAAGAAATGGACGTAAACACGAAAACTTAACATTGTAAACGCAAAAACTTAACATTGAAAATGGCTAAGTCGACTGCGCGGAAAACAATGGGTCAAGTTAAAAAAAAAGTAACATGTTGGATAGTGATATGTGGTGGGCACCCCTTGATTATGAAGCTGTGAAAGTTTGGTGGTCCTAGGTGGTGCAGTACCAAAGAAATGGACTTAAACACGAAAACTTAACATTGTAAACGCGAAAACTTAACATTGAAAATGGCTAAGTCGACTGCGCGGAAAAAATGGGTGAAGTTAAAAAAAAAGTAACATGTTGGATAGTGATATGTGGTGGGCACCCCTTGATTATGAAGCTGTGAAAGTTTGGTGGTCCTAGGTGGTACAGTAACAAAGAAATGGACTCAAACACGAAAACTTAAAATTGAAAATGGCTAAGTCGACTGCGCGGAAAAAATGGGTCAAGTTAAAAAACAAGAAACGAGGCAAAGCCACGAAGGCCAGGTTTTTTCCAAGCATGGACACTTGGATAACATAATTATACCCACTTTTTGTAGACTAGATGGCCGTGGCCTGCATGTCGCGCTTTGGGGCGAGGCATGGACACTAAAAAAATAGATATAGCAGATGGAAAAAGTTTAACGAAAAAACTTTAACCGGACACACGGACGTACGGACGGACGGACGGACGTATGCCAAAATGCCGACGATATCGCGCTTTCTGCACGCGGGTGTGACAATGATGATAAACACCGATGTGAAGTATCAAGGTAATGGGTGAAGCAGTTGCAGAGATATAGTACACGAAAAAACTTTAACACATAAATTCAAAGTAATTTGACCTTGACATTGCGCACAGGGGCCGCACGGTTGGGGGTTAGAATGAAAATATGGACGATGATAAACACCCATGTGAAGTTTCAAGGTAATGGGCGAAGCAGTTGCAGAGATATAGTATAACGAAAAAGTTTTAACCAAAAAATTTAACCAGACGTACGTTAAAAAGTTAACGTTGAAAATGGCTAAGTCAATTACGTAGAAATAATAGGTGAAGGTAAACAAATGGTCACATGTTGGATAGTTGTATGTGGTAGGCACCCCTTGGTTATGAAGCTGTGAAAGTTTGGTGGTCCTAGGTGGTACAGTACCAAAGAAATGGGACTTAAACACGAAAACTTAACATTGAAAACGCGAAAACTTCACATTGAAAATGGCTAAGTCGACTGCGCGGAAAAAATGGGTGAAGTTAAAAACAAGAAACGAGGGCAAAGCACGAGGCCAGGTTTTGGTTTTTTTCCAAGCATAGACACTCGGATAACATAATTATACCCACTTTTTGTAGACTGACGGCCGTGGCCTGCATGTCGCGCCTTGGGGCGAGGCATGGACACTAAAAAAAATAGATATAGTAGATGGAAAAAAACTTTAACCAAATAACTTTAACCGGAAACACGGAACGAGACGGACGGACGTATGCCAAAATGCCGACGATATCGCGCTTTCGCAAGCAGGTGTGACAATGATGATAAAACACCCATGTGAAGTATCAAGGTATTGGGTGAAGCAGTTGCAGAGACATAGTACACGAAAAAACCTTAACAAAAAAATTCAAAGTAATTTGAACTTGACATAGGGCACAGGATCGCGCTTTCCGCAAGCAGGTGCGACAATGATGATAAACACCCATGTGAAGTATCAAGGTATTGGGTGAAGTAGTTGCAGAGATATAGTACACGAAAAAACTTTAACAAAAAAAATTCAAAGTAATTTGACCTTCACATTGGGCACAGGATCGCGCTTTCCGCAAGCAGGTGCGACAATAATGATAAACACCCATGTGAAGTATCAAGGTATTGGGTGAAGCAGTTGCAGAGATATAGTACACGAAAAAAACTTTAACAAAAAAAACAAAAAAAAAAAATCAAAGTAATTTGACCTTCACATTGGGCACAGGATCGCGCTTTCCGCAAGCAGGTGCGACAATGATGATAAACACTCATGTGAAGTATCAAGGTATTGGGTGAATTCAAGTCATAGTTGAAGCAGTTGAGAGATATAGTACACGAAAAAACTTTAACAAAATAATTCAAAGTAATTTGACCTTGACATTGGGCACAGGATCGCGCTTTCCGCAAGCAGAGTGCGACAATGATGATAAACACACATGTGAAGTATCAAGGTATTGGGTGAAGCAGTTGCAGAGATATAGTACACGAAAAAACTTTAACAAAAAAATTCAAAGTAATTTGACTTGACATTGGGCACAGGGGCCGCACGGTTGGGGGTTGGGTTAGAATGAAAAAATATGGATGATGATTAAACACCCATGTGAAGTTTCAAGGTGAATGGGCGAAGGCAGTTGCTGAGATATAGTATAACGAAAAAGTTTTTTAACCTAAAAAACTTTAAACCACGGACGGTTACGTTAAAAAGTTAACGTTGAAAATGCTAAGTCAATTACGTAGAATAGGTGAAGGTAAAAAAATGGTCACATGTTGGATAGTTGTATGTGGTAGGCACCCCTTGGTTATGAAGCTGTGAAAGTTTGGTGGTCCTAGGTGGTACAGTAACAAAGAAATGGACTCAAACACGAAAACTTAACATTGAAAATGGCTAAGTCCACTGCGCGGAAAAAATGGGTCAAGTTAAAAAAAAAGTAACATGTTGGATAGTGATATGTGGTGGGCACCCCTTGATTATGAAGCTGTGAAAGTTTGGTGGTCCTAGGTGGTACAGTAACAAAGAAATGGACTTAAACACGAAAACTTAACATTGAAAACGCGAAAACTTAACATTGAAAATGGCTAAGTCGATCTGCGCGGAAAAAAAATGGGTCAAATTAAAAAAAAAGTAACATGTTGGATAGTGATATGTGGTGGGCACCCCTTGATTATGAAGCTGTGAAAGTTTGATGGTCCTAGGTGGTACAGCAACAAAGAAATGTACTCAACACGAAAACTTAACATTGATTGTGGACCCGCCGCCGGCCCGTCCGCCGCCTCCGCCGCCCGCCCGCCGCCCGCCACCCGCCCGCCCGACCGGCTTTCGCCAATCCAATAGCTGGAATTTTTTATCAAAAAAACCTGGCTAAAAAAAAAAGTAACATGTTGGATAATGATATGTGGTGGGCACCCCTTGATTATGAAGCGTGAAAGTTTGGTGGTCCTAGGTGGTACAGTAACAAAAATGAAATGGACTCAAACGAAAATTTTTTTCTTAACATTGAAAATGGCTAAGTCCACTGCGCGAAAAAAATGGAAAAATGGTCAAGTTAAAAAAAAGAAACATGTTGGATAGTGATATGTGGTGGGCACCCCTTGATTATGAAGCTGTGAAAGTTTGGTGGTCCTAGGTGGTACAGTAACAAAGAAATGGACTCAAAACACGAAAACTTAACATTGATTGTGGACGCCGCCCACCGCCCGCGGAAAAAATGGGTCAAGTTAAAAAAAAAGTAACATGTTGGATAGTGATATGTGGTGGGCACCCCTTGATTATGAAGCTGTGAAAGTTTGGTGGTCCTAGGTGGTACAGTACCAAAGAAATGGACTTAAACACAAAAACTTAACTAACATTGAAAACGCGAAAACTTAACATTGAAAATGGCTAAGTCGATTGCGCAGAAAAAATGGGTCAAGTTAAAAATAAAGTAACATGTTGGATAGTGATATGTGGTGGGCACCCCTTGATTATGAAGCTGTGAAAGTTTGGTGGTCCTAGGTGGTACAGTAACAAAGAAATGGACTCAAACACGAAAACTTAACATTGAAAATGGCTAAGTCCACTGCGCGGAAAGAATGGGTCAAGTTAAAAAAAAGTAACATGTTGGATAGTGATATGTGGTGGGCACCCCTTGATTATGAAGCTGTGAAAGTTTGGTGGTCCTAGGTGGTACAGTAACAAAGAAATGGACTCAAACACGAAAACATAACATTGATTGTGGACCGACCGCCGACCCAGCCTACCGCCCGCGCGCCCACCGACCGCCCCCGCCCGCCCGCCCGGCCCGGGCTTTCGCCAATCCAATAGCCTGGATTTTTTTTCAAAAAAAACCTGGCTAAAAAGTAACATGTTGGATAGTGATATGTGGTGGGCACCCTTGATTATGAAGCTGTGAAAGTTTGGTGGTCCTAGGTGGTACAGTAACAAAGAAATGGACTCAAACACGAAAACTTAACATTGATTGTGGACGCCGCCCGCCGCCGCAGCCCGCCCGCACCCGCCCGCCCGCCACTCGCCCGCCGCCCGGCTTTCACCAATCCAATAGCCTGGATTTTTTTTCAAAAAACCTGGCTAAAAAATAGTAACATGTTGGATAGTGATATGTGGTGGGCACTTCCCCGATTATGGAAGCTGTGAAATGTTTGGTGGTCCTAGGTGGTACAGTACAAAGAAATAGACTCAAACACGAAAACTTAACATTGATTGTGGACGCCGCCGCCCGCCCGCCCGCCCGCCCGCCCGCCCGCGCTTTCGTCAATCCAATAGCCTGGATTTTTTTTCAAAAAAAACCTGGCTAAAAATGGTCACATGTTGGATAGTTGTATGTGGTAGGCACCCCCTGGTTATGAAGCTGTGAAAGTTTGGTGGTCCTAGGTGGTACAGTACCAAAGAAATGGACTTAAACACGAAATCTTAACATTGTAAACGCGAAAACTTAACATTGAAAATGGCTAAGTCGACTGCGCGGAAAAAATGGGTAAAGTTAAAAAATAAGTAACGTGTTGGATAGTGATATGTAGTGAGCACTGCTTCATTATGAAGCTGTGAAAGTTTGGTGGTCCTAGGTGGTACAGTACCAAAGAAATGGACTTAAACACGAAAACTTAACATTGTAAACGCGAAAACTTAACATTGAAAATGGCTTAAGTCAATTGCGCGGAAAAAATGGGTGAAGTTAAAAAAAAAGTACATGTTGGATAGTGATATGTGGTGGGCACCCCTTGATTATGAAGCTGTGAAAGTTTGGTGGTCCTAGGTGGTACAGTAACAAAGAAATGGACTCAAACACGAAAACTTAACATTGATTGTGGACGCCGCCGCCCGCCCGCCCGCCGCCCGCCCGGCTTTCGTCAATCCAATAGCCTGGATTTTTTTTCAAAAAAAACCTGGCTAAAAATGGTCACATGTTGGATAGTTGTATGTGGTAGGCACCCCTTGGTTATGAAGCTGTGAAAGTTTGGTGGTCCTAGGTGGTACAGTACCAAAGAAATGGACTTAAACACGAAAACTTAACATTGTAAACGCGAAAACTTAACATTGAAAATGGCTAAGTCGACTGCGCGGAAAAAATGGGTCAAGTTAAAAAAAAAGTAACGTGTTGGATAGTGATATGTAGTGGGCACTCCTTGATTATGAAGCTGTGAAAGTTTGGTGGTCCTAGGTGGTACAGTACCAAAGAAATGGACTTAAACACGAAAACTTAACATTGTAAACGCGAAAACTTAACATTGAAAATGGCTTAAGTCAATTGCGCGGAAAAAATGGGTGAAGTTAAAAAAAAAGTAACATGTTGGATAGTGATATGTGGTGGGCACCCCTTGATTATGAAGCTGTGAAAGTTTGGTGGTCCTAGGTGGTACAGTAACAAAGAAATGGACTCAAACACGAAAACTTAACATTGATTGTGGAGCGCCCGCCCGCCCGCCCGCACGCCCGCCCGCCACCCGCCCGCCCGCCGCCCCCGCCGCGACCGCCCGGCTTTCGCCAATCCAACAGCCTGGATTTTTTTTCAAAAAACCTGGCTAAAAATAATAATAAGAAGAAGAAATTCATCATTTAATATGTGTTTGTTCATCTCTTTACATGTGCATTGTACGAGAAGATTTTTTAATCCGTTAAAGTTGGAAGTTTGGTTTTCTGGTGTCATAAATTGGTCTTGTGTATTGTCACAAAACTGTCTCGAGCCGCTAATTTATGCACCAAGTACAACAAATTTTCTGTTTATTTTATGACCATATAACAGTATTTACACTCTTTGCTGATTAAGTATTTACATTAGCACCCGCATCGTACCTCTAGGACCTCGCTTGGAAACATGTGAGGGTGGGGGGGGGGGGGGGCCTCATTTATCAGCATGACCAATTTACTAAAATAACTTGTTGCATAAAAAATAATTCCACATTTTATAATTTATTTTGCTGATATTCATCTCATACTATTAAAATATAATAGATAAAATACATTTTACTCAAATAATCAAACCAGAAAACAATACGATTAATAATAATACAAATTGTATTAATAGATCTTAAATTTTAAGCCATGCCTCCATGGTGCAATAATATTCGTTATTTTCAACAGTGCACTGAACAAATATGGCCGCCATGGTGATTCATTCCGTGTCGATCTGGATTTAAAATAACTGCCGGGAGTAACACGATTGATGAACACGAATCTACTCACTATCAATGTACTGCACCAAATTTGATCGTTCATAAAGCAATTCAAGAAGCTGACCAGAATTCCCACTGTCACGAGGGCTGAATTAAACAGGTTGTCATTGTTTGATCTTGCTACCAGTTGTTGGTACACACAATGGTTGACAGTTGCCTCAAGTTTCGGCAATATTCACCTGTACTTCATTTTCAATGGACGCTAGAATAGTCATGTTGGAGACCAAGAACAGAACATTTATTAATAATGGACTTGACAGCACCAGAACAGGTAAATATTTTAAATATTGAAAAGTTGAAAAGCTGTATTCCCACAGTTCGAACAGTGTAATATTGAGTGATATTCCACTAATAAATGCCGGTAATTCACCATTAGTCATAAAAAACAACAGCAGAAATTGAACAATTTCCCGCATTTTAACCCTTTCACCCCTCAGTAACTGGAATGGATTTTGATATGTTAATTTTGCAGCCAATCAAAACGTCACAAAATGAATTTCAGGTTAGTCCATTTATGAAAAGGGGGTGTTTTTGTTCTCAAAAATATGAAAAAGTGCAGATCCTGATGGATCTACAATTTTTTCCAATACCAATCTGTAGTGTTGAAAGGGTTAAGAGAGAAAATCACTTACTCCAAAACCTCTTCCTTCGTCGCAATATTTCCCTCGACCATCTTGTCGATGACGCTGCTGTGGTCGTCATCGGAGATGTGTTCGCGCGAGATCAGGGGCATGTGGTGGTGCACAACGTCGCGGGCGCCAACCTTCAGCCACTGGTGCTCCTCTATCTCGACCAGGTTGGCCCGGTGCCCAGGCTCCCGCTTCAACATCGACGATATCAGCCTGCGACATAAACACCGCTCCAGATATGGAATTGCAGTTGCAATATGTGTAGAAGACGTGTGTATAGTTTCAGATCGATCGACTGAACGGTTTCAGAGGAGTTGTGTACACAAACTCTGTACCATATATAGGATTGTATAGAAAAATGTAGGAAAAATGGCTAAGTTAAAAAGGTGATATTTTTGTTAAAATATATTTTTTCGGCATAAAAACACCAAGGTGCACATCTTCAATATGTACAGAAGACGTGTGTATAGTTTCAGATCGATCGACTGAACGGTTTTGGAGGAGTTGTGTACACAAACTCTGTACCCTATATAGAATTGTATAGAAAAATGTAGAAAAAATGGCTAAGTTAAAAAGGTGATATTTTTGTTAAAAAATATTTGTTCGGCATAAAAAAACCAAGGTGCACATCTTCAATATGTGTAGAAGACGTGTGTATAGTTTCAGAACGATCGACTGAACGGTTTTGGAGGAGTTGTGTACACAAACTCTGTACCCTATATAGAATTGTATAGAAAAATGTAGAAAAAATGGCTTTAAAGTTAAAAAGGTGATATTTTTGTTAAAAAATATTTTTTCAGCATAAAAACACCAAGGTGCACATCTTCAATATGTGTAGAAGACGTGTGTATAGTTTTAGAACGATCGACTGAACGGTTTCGGAGGAGTTGTGTACACAAACTATGTACTTTTTCTTTTTTCTGTCAGCCGCCCACCCACCCACCCACCGGCCCGCGGTAAAACATAATATGTACCGTTTTTTAAAAACGGTCGTATAAAAATGATAGTCAGTGATAGGCGGATTTTTTTCTCAGTGCAGAAAAAAAAAAGATACAGTTTCGAGGGAGTTACTGAGGCATTATATCTCTGGAGAAAAAAAACGACACTGCAATGGATATTATCACATAGGGTAAACCTATGTATTGGTATCGCCTCCGACAGTTAGCCACGCCCCAGACCCCCCTCGATGCGATGGTCCGTAGTGATATCTTGGAGTAACCATAACAACAAAATGCATTGTGTTACTCAACGTTTAACTGTCATACGCAACCGCTAATTGAAAATAATATTATGAAAAACTACTTGCACTGTACAATATCAACAACAGATGTTCTACGTACAAAAATACATCGGATTATTTTGTTGCGCGTGATTTGCCCCAATTTGCGGCACAAATCGTGCGGTCATCGCTAAATTTAGTAACAGGCTATAATTTTCGGCAGAGTTAACACCCCTCTGAATACTCTCCGAAACACGCGACGCGTTTAACACACAAACGACATCAAGTTTGACCTTCCGACAGTCTATTTTTAAACTCACCTGACACCTGTGCGAAACAAAACTCGCACGTATGGGTCTAACTGATGTTTAATCCTCATTCTATCGATGGATTTACAGCGGATTTTAGTGACATTCCCGAATTCGGCCTGATTGACATTTGTCTATGGTGGCCAATACACGCCAACATGAGTGTCAATTCTATGTTCAGGGAAGGGGGGGTCAGTAATTATACCCACTTTTTTGGGAAAAAATGGGTGTATTGTTTTTATACCCACTTTTTTGGGAAAAAATGGGTATATTGTTTTCATACCCACTTTTTGGGGAAAAAATGGGTATATTGTTTTCGTCACGAGTGTCCGTCCGTCCGTCCGTACGTCCGTCACGTTGCTTGTAACTTGAAAACCTTTTTCACCTTCATACCTACGCGCCTGATATTTGGTATGTAGCTTCGTTATCATGTGCAGATGCGCAAAATGAATTCGGATTTTTCATCCGACCCTCCATCATGGATTATCTCCCCCTTTCGGACTCAGAATTTCCTATTGTTTCCTTGTAACTCGAAAAACTTTTTCACCTTCATGCCTACGCGCCTGATATTTGGTATGTACCTTTGTTATCATGTGCAGATGCGCAAAGTGAATTCGAATTTTTGATCCAACCCTCCATCATGGATTATCTCCCCCTTTCGGACTCACAATTTCCCATTTTTTCCTTGTAACTCAAAAAACTTTTTCACCTTCATACCTACGCGCCTGATATTTGGTATGTAGCTTCGTTATCATGTGCAAATGCGCAAAGTGAATTCGGATTTTTCATCCGACCCTCCATCATGGATTATCTCCCCCTTTCGGACTCAGAATTTTCCTATTTCTCATTGTAAGTCACCTTAATACCTACATTTCTGATATTTGATATGTAGCTTCGTTATGATGCGCAAAGTTAATTCGGATTTTTGATCCGACCTTCCATCATGGATTATCTTCCCCTTTCGGACTTAGAATTTCACTATTTTTCCTCGTAGGTCGAAAAACTTTTTCACCTTAATACCTACGCGTCTGATATTTGGTTCGTAGCTTCGTTTTGATGTGCTGATGCGCAAAGTGAATCGGATTTTTTATTCGACCCTCCATCATGGATTACCTCCCCCTTTCGGACTTAGCATTTGGGGAAAGTGGGTATATTGCGATGGCGCGCCATCGACTTTTTCTAGTTCAGTATTTAAAGTGGTAAATTACAGTCAGGGAACAAATTAATGACAGTATAACACATCCAGCGTATATTAATACCCATATTAATGCAAGTACTGAAAATAGGACAAAAAAAATTCTAACATGTTTGGGCTTCCATACATTCAACATTTTGTCAGCGGTTTTCCCAATGACGTCATTTGTACGTTTTAATATACTCGATCCGGGGCCAACTATTTCATTCACAAAACAGAAGTAAACATGGCGATGTACCGACAAGGCATTTTCAGGCGCGACACCGCTTCCGTGGCGGAATTCTTGTAACTATTGCTCTTCAATCAGTTTTCAATATATATATCTATAATGATCATAGATATCTGGAATCTGTATTTATACTTGAATTGATGATGTCTTGTATATGTGTTACCGTATCTTTCTGATATTGCTATGCATAATCGGTAATGTTGTTGAATGTTTTGGTACATACTGTAGCAGTGCATACTGTAGTTGTGCCATATCAATAGTTTACCCCTTAACCATTAAAACGCTGAAAAAGAAAATTGCTGTCTGCTCATTTTGTATATCTTAATCTCTTTAAAAACCTTTGGCAGCGCAGTAGAATCGTCTCAGTATGTTTTTGAGGAGAAAATATAAAAATATTTAAAACAGCAGACGACAATTGTCGTTTCCAGTGCTTTAAATGTACATGCCCACTCAATAAGCACAAAATGTCATTTATAGAAATTAAATAAGTGTATAACTGTGTCACTATTCCACCAGTTCTAAATGTTACAAGTGCACGCTATACAGATATAATCATTTAGTAATATTTATTTTACTGATAGTGACGCGCGGTGGTATCAGGCTATTTTCATATGCAAATGAGGCATGATATTTTTTAATTATTTATACAAAAGAAATGTGTCACCTGAAAAAATAATATTTTCGACAGATTTTAAAGTATGATCATTGCACATCATAAAATAAATACAGAGCTTAAATAGTAATGTCCGTTAACATTTTAAGCAAACACGGTTATTGCCCCTGATATCGTCTGATATAAAATGTATAATAATGCCACTCAGTACGTGGGATAATGGCGCATGAATGTTTATTTTGCCAGGAAATGTCTCAGATGATGTCTCTGATGTAAAGAACATTTTGTACCTACTGAGTGGGCATGTACCTTTAAGGGTTAATGAAACTGCAACACCAACAATCAATCAATCAATCTAATTTAATCTTGTAGTACCCTATGTTCAGTACTTTCAGTACTTTGATTATCCATCATTTCTGTATCCATTGTGGTTTTCAAAAGTGTAATTGTAAGCATATTTAAAACTTCACACCACTGGTTGTCCAAGTGAATGGCAATCAGTGCAGACCCTGATCAGGATGTGCATGCAGATCTGAGTCTATACTGCTCACAAAGGCCAAAAGATGTCCTTAGTTGTTGTTGTTATTATTTCTACAAGCCGTGAGGAAACTAAACAGTCCAGAACTGGATAAATGGGCTTAGCGACCAGTGTAGATCCTGATCAGCCTGTGTATTAGCACAGTCTGATAAGGATCTGCACTTTTCGCCATTCCATCAATGAAACGTTATGCTTCTAACAAGCAATATAGATCGTTATCAGTCTACAGGAGTGTGCTATTTGATCTGGAGTCACTATGGTCAGAAATGTCATAATTCCCATTTCTCCAGCCACAGTCACAACGATTGTCTATTACTGGCATAGAACTGATGGATTGAATTGTAATTTTTGTAACCATTATTTCAGAGTTCCAGATAATTTTTGTATCTAAAGAGTATTATAGCCACAGATTTCAAATGCAATGCTTATTTTACTTTTACAAATGTATTTATTGATTTTCTTCCTCGTTAAATAGGGAACAAATGATAAACAAGAGGCCCAAATGGGCCTGTATCGCTCACCTAAAAGCCTCCATAGTGGTCATCTTGATTTCACAAAGACTCTTCACTTACAACTTCAAATGTTCCACAGAATTTGTTGGTACCTTCTGATCTAACATATTTGCAAATGTGCATGTGATTTACTGCTATACCTTCGATTTGATATATAAAATGACCATATTCGGTCAAAAATAAAATTTGACCCCTATTTGACCCCTCGGGCCATGAACATTTTTGACCCAGAGGCCACCATATGAACAAATCTGAATCAGCGTTAACTATCCATCATTCATACAAAGTTTCGTCGAAATCGGCCGGTGGCGGTTTGTGAGAAGATTTTTTTGACAATTTGACCTACTTTTCAACGGCGGACATCTTGGATTTGGTGATGACCTCCATTTTAACAAAATGGACAGGCTTCACCCACAGACCATTACAGTTAAGTTTGGCCAATATCGGCCAAGCAGTTCACAAGAAGAATACGTTTGAAATCTTTAGTAAAAAGAACAAACTTGTTTACCTTTCGGTGGCCATCTTGGATGACAAAATCATCTGATTTAGACAAAAAAATGCTCCAGAGTGATAGACTAGTCGATACCTTCGATTTGATATATTATATAACCATATTCGGGCAAAAATATAATTTGACCCCTAGTTGACCCCTCGGGCCACGCCCATTTTTGACCCAGGGGCCACCATATGAACAAATCTGAAACAGCGCTAACTATCGATCATTCATACCCAGTATCGTCGAAATCGGCCTGGCGGTTCGTGAGAAGAAGATTTTTTAAGAATTTGACCTACTTCTCAACGGCGGCCATCTTGGATTTGGTGATGACCTCCATTTTTAACAAAAATGAACAGGCTTCAACCACAGACCATTACAGTTAAGTTTGGCCAATATCGGCCAAGCAGTTTACAAGAAAAAGACGTTTGAAATCTTTAGTAAAAGAATGACCATTTGAACTATCGGTGGCCATCTTGGATGACGTAATCATATGATTTAGACAAAAAATGTTCCAGAGTGATTGTCACGTCAATACCTTCGAATTGATATATTACATGACTATATTCGGTTAAAAATAAAATTTGACCCCTATTTGACCCCTCGGGCGACCTACTTTTCCATGGCGGCCATCTTGGATTGTCGATGACCTCCATTTTAACAAATCTGAAATGGAATCACCCATATATCATCCCTGTGAAGTTTAACCAATATCGGCTCAGCAGTTCGGGAGAAGAAGATGATTGAAAATGTTCACGGACGGACGGACGGACGACGGACACTTTGCCATAACAATAGCTCACATGAGCTTTGCTCAGGTGAGCTAAAAATAAAACAAATTAAAAATTCACTTACTTGAGCTGCAGAAAGCAAACACTTTATTAACATATTTTCACCTCTCAATTTGAAAATCAATGTGTATTTTCACATTGCTGTGAGTATTTTGTACTCCCACTTTTGATAATCAATGTGTATTCTGCTAAAATAAGAGTGTAAAATACACCAATACGCACCTTATCTGGAGCTCTGTTCTTTCTATGTGCATGAAGTGACTATAAAGG